>LPNX010292861.1:185368-254346 GCA_001517045.1 Pseudotsuga menziesii | reverse complement strand
ATAATTTCATTTCTATTTACATTACGGATAAATAAATATTTTTAATTGGTCTAAAAATTTAAAATTAAATTTTATAAGATAACGAACTCTATACTTCTATAATTTTTAATTTGCTTTTGAGCACTCTACTCACAACAATTAATAATCATATACACACAATGACAAATGACATTTCCAGAAATTCAAATCAACTCTACCTATTTATGTGAAGGTATTGGCAGCAGAAGGACAATTGTTGACCATGTTTCAAAATTGGGACTAAACCTCACGTTGGGCCAGTGGAAGATCAAAGAATATGAAAACAACCACTATCACAACTTCTACCACATGCCTTTCATAGAAGGGTTGGATAAGAACTAAGAAGGTCCACATAATGATTGAACAGTTAGAGAATTTTTTCAGCTTGTATAAATCAAACAAATAACATGACATGATTGCAGGTCTTTATGATCTGAAGACAACAAAAAAAAAACTGATGTTTTATTCACACTGAGTCAAGGTTCTTTAAAAAAGAGCAGAAAAGTATATTTTTTGGTAGAAACTCTAAGGGAAAAATCCATATTTTTTGTTGGACATAATGGCTATCAAGCCATATACAAAAAAAGGGCCATAAAAAGCCTTTCTACCACATGTAATTTGATTATAAATTAATTGAATTACACTTTTTCTTATATATATTAAATTAATTTTTTAATTGATCATTGTAAATAAAACTATATCAATTTAGTCTTTCCATATATATCTGTCAAACATAGAATAGAATCTGTATTTTGAAAATTTCTTGACCATAAACTGATTGCAGTATAACCTACCTTCGGGAAGTATAAAAATATAGAATTAATGTTTTAAATAAAATAATGACGATTCATGTTTTTATTAATCAAAGTAAATATAGATTACATGTCAGAAATCATGTATTTCCATGTAATGGTTGTTTCATTAAATCGCGAGAAAATAGAATTACATTTACTAATTTAATTGTTAATAATTAATGGAATTTTTCACATATTTGTTGGTAGATGGATTTTTATTTTCTTGTCATATGGGTCTTTTTTTGCATACTTCATAGACATGGTAAACATGGAACACTCTCCTTAATTCCATCTATCTCCCTGCTAAGAATTGCTTTTGGTAATGTTGTTGTCATCACTTTTAATGTCTTTGGATCTTAAGTGACATCTTATTTGACTATATTGTGACTAGAAATTTCCCCAAAATGTGTAACAGAATGTCCTAGGAAAAATTGAATAAATACATAAAATTGTAACCTTTAAAATTATACGAGTAATAAAGTACACATAACTTGCAAATAATATATGAGATCGCTAGCTGTTAGGGTTCGTCGAGAGCGAGTTTGAGAGCATTGAGAGCGTGAGGGTTCTCCATGGGCACGGCTGGGGATGGGGAGCCAACTCCCCCCTCCCCTCTTCTGCTTCAGCTGTGGAGGCATTTAAGAGGATGATCAACCTGCAAGATAAGAGACCTGCGGTTCCGGCAATCCCTAAATTCATTAAGAAGCCAGAATCTATTCCTGAAATCGCTTTTCCTGAGGAATAGACCATCAAGATCGCTTTATCTTTGGTTGAAAGAGGCATAGTTGGGAAATTTATGGGGCTTTGGCCCTCGGCAAGAACCACCGATGACTGGATCCAACGTAACTGGAGGCCTCCGCTTTAGAATAACATCACATGTTATGCAGTAGTAGAGGTTTTTGCATTTTTTATTTTATCTCGAAAGAAGACCGAGATCTGATCTTCAGAAGCGGCCCCTACTCCATGGGGACTCAGGGTCTGTACCTCGCCAGATGGACGCCTAAATTTGATCCATCAGTTGACATCCCCAAAGAAGTCCCGGTCTCTGTTCGTCTACCCAATCTTCTTGTTCACTTCTGGAACTTCCAATCCCTGCAAAAGATCGGGAATGGGCTAGGTTGGTTCATTGACAAAGCTGATAACAAAGATCAATATTCCTACGCAAGGATCTGTGTGGAAGTGGATCTTGAAGTAGGGCTTCCTGAAGCTGTCAAGCTCATGGTGGGTGCATGGCATCATTACCAAAAGCTTGACTACGAGCAACTGTCGTTCAAATGCAGAAATTGTCCTGAGCATGGCCATTTTCAACGAAACTTCCCAAGGCACAACCATCGGACAAAGAAGAAGGAGATGGATGGCAAAAAGTTTAAAAAGGCAAAGCAAACCCAAAACTGAAAGAGAAGAAAATCATAGGCTCTGTGGAAAATCCCCAAATCATTCCAGAAGTCAATGAAGCACCAAAAGAAGCATCAACCTCTCTCAAAATCCCCGAGGTCACAGTAGCTTGGGAGAAGGCTCCAAAGGAGATTGAAAAAGGAGAAGCAATTATGGGCCATGTAGCCCTAGAGGATGCCCAAATGGAGAAGGAAGTAGAGGAGGATCATATCAGCCTTGGGTCAGAATTAGAAGAGGGCTCGGAGGATGGAGAAACAAAAACAAGCAGCTCCCAAGTCACCCCGAAAAAATCCACCAAGGGAAGGAAGACTAAGAAAAATAAAGAGAAGAGAAAACTTATCTGGACGTTCTGCAAGGGTCCCAAAAAACCCTCAAGGGAATGATAAACACCCGAAACAAAAGAAAGCAAGGTCAGGCTCCAAAGGGAACCACTTCTTCCCAAGCAAGTAAATAATGAAATACATCTCCTAGAACTACAGAGGGTTAGGCAGCAAGCTGAAAGAAGAAGCCCTAAAAGTCATACTTAGAATGTCAATGCCTGAGATCCTTCTAATCTGGGAGACAAAAAATGGAGGAGTCTGATCTCCTCCAAGCAAGCAATTTCCCTTTGGAAAAAGGGCAATGGAAAAGAAGTAAGCTCAAGAGGTTCCTCAGGACGAATAGGCACTTTTTGGGATACCTCAAAGTTCGATCTGACCGAAGAAGATAGAAACACCCACTGGATCTTTACCAAGATCCTCCATAAATATTTCGGCCACCAAGTAAGTCTTTTCAATTTATATGTCCCAGCGCTGCTGTTCGAGAAAAGATATTGTTGGGACTCCTTGAAGTCCTTCCTCTCTCTGCATAATCTCGATAATGTTATAATTGCAGGGGATCTCAACATCACCCTCTTCGTAGAGGAGAAAAAAGGAGGCTCTCCGGTCAGAGATCCAGCACGAGAATGGGTTGAGGATCTCCTCCTAGATTGAGACCTGGAAGACATCAAGCCAGCTTGGGGAAATTTTACCTTGACTAATAAAAGGTTGGGCCCTGGTCACATTGTAGCCCGTATGGGCATGTTCCTTATTCAGTCCACCTTCCTGAACCTTGGTTTAATGGCCTCCTCCAAAATCCTGCAAAACTATATCTCGAACCATAAGCCTATTCTCCTAGATCTTTCCCTAGACGTAAACCTTAGCCCTATCCCCTTTCGATTCAGCCCGATTTGGATTAGCCAAGAAGGGTTCCAGGAGATTGTCTCTGCTTCTTGGAGCAGGCAGGTCCATGGCTCTCCATTCTATGTGTGAGAAGAAAGTTGAGAGGCCTCAAAAGAGCCGTGAAAATCTGGGCTAAATCATTCAAATCTCCAACCACCAAAAGGAAAGAGGCCCAAGAGGCCCTCGAGACCCATCAATTGGCCATGGAGGATGTCGTGGTGACCCAGGAGTTGCGGAACCAAGAAGTTGATCTTCAAAAAGAGCTTCACTAGGCCTGTAGAGAAGAAGAAGAATATTAGCAACATATATCTAGAAGCCTTTGCTTTCTTGTTGGAGATAAGAATACGATCTTCCACAAGTAAGAAGAAGCCCGCAAGCACTTTAAGGCTGTCAACGAAATTCATTATTAGGGACAAGTGTGAAAAGAGTTCAAAGATATCAAGAAAGCTGCCCACTCCTTCTTCAAAAAAATATACATGGCTCTTGACGAGGTCCCCATTGATTTGAGCTCCTATCCTCTGTCTTTGATCCCCCAACTTGTACAAAATGAGGACAACTTGACTCTAACAGGCCCGATTCACATGCAAGGGCTCAAACTTTCCCTAGATCACATGGATGATGATAAATCCCTTGGGCCTGATGGATTCATGGCTAGGTTCTTCAAGGAATGCTGACCATTAAGGACGATCTGCTTAGAATGGTCAAGAAATCCGAAACCTGTTCCAAACTCGGTGGTGGCACAAATTTGGCCTTCTTAGCTCTAATTGCAAAAGAAAAAGGGGCAAGAGATTTCAGCAAATTCCGTCCAATCTCCCTTTGCAATACTGGTTATAAATTGGTCTCTAAATCATAGCGAACAAGCTTAAAAAAATTCTGCCCAACATCATTACGAAAAATCAAGGCAGATTCATCAAAGGGCGGCATATTCTTGACAACACAGTGTTGGTTCAGGAATCCATCCACTAGAGCTGCCAACGTAAAGAAAAAGGTATGGTTGTTAAGCTTGATCTGTATAATGCTTGCAATAGAGTTAGACGCAATTTTCTCTTCTTAGTTATGGAAAAACTGGGATTTGCCAAATATTTCACAAGTTGTGTGAAATCTTGTATCTCCTCTCCCTGGATTGCCCCTTAAGTGAACAGTCGCTCAGTTGACTTCTTCTAGGCCTCAAGGGGTCTGAGGCAAGGATGCCCGCTGTCCCCTCTTATTTATGCCATTCAATCTTTTGTTCTAAGCTTTCAGCTTGAATATTTCCAATAGACGGACTCCCTTTCAGGACTCAGAATGGCTTCTAACGTCAAAGACATCAATCATGTGTAGTTTGCAGATGATACTCTGCTTCTGAGAGGAGCCAGTGTCATCTCTGCTCGGCTGTTTAAAAAGGAACTTGACAGATGCAAAGAGATATCAGGCAGCAAAATAAACATTCATAAAAGTATGATCTACGGTTGGAACAGATCGCCTAGAGAGATGCTCGAAATCCAGAGTTTTAGACATGGAATACTCCACGACCTAGGATTAGTTCAAATATTTGGGAATCCCAATCTTCAAATCTGTACCTAGATTGGCTCACTGGCTGCCTCTTCTGGACAATCTAAAACTGCATGTTCAAGCTTGGGGAGAAACTTGGTTAAACCTCAGAGGGAAAGTGGTCTTGCTGAAATCAGTTCTGATTATTCTTCCCATCTTCCAAAACTCAATCTTCCTGGCTCCCAAAACCATCACTCTCAAAATTGATGGTATGTTGAAAAGATTTCTCTGGGAAGGCGGAAGAAAGAATGAGAGGAAGCTTCATTTGGTAAGCTGGGATAAAATTAAAAAGCTGATCCTGGAAGGAGGTCTTCACATCTGAGACGTGGATACCCAAAATTTGGCTATGGGAGCCAAGATGCTGTGGAATTTAGTTTCTGGCAAATCATCTGGGAGTAAGCAAGTTCTTTGGAAAAAATACTTTCATGGTCGTCTAATAAAGATGCTTTAATTCTTTTAAGGGCTTTCCATAGAAGTGGAATTTTTGAGTGAGCCCATGCCTGGATTGATCTACTCCCCAAAATCGAATTTTAGAGATCAAGATCAAAGTTTTTGGTTGGGTAGAGCTGCGGGAAAGTCAAACCCTAATCTGCTCCTGAACCAGCTCTGTAGAAATTCAGCTCTAGATCCAGTTCCGACATATTAACCTGGTAATATCTAAATCTTTTGCATTTCCATTTGAGGTTCTCTGTTAAAATGTCTCATCATACCAAGCTTGATGAAAAGCTTGAGGGAGTTAAAAACTTCTGAGCCTGGAAGTATAGGATCTCCCTGGTCCTGGAAGAAAATGAGTTGGACTCTTACATCAATGAAGAGGTTCCAGTTCTAGAGGGAGATGAGGACGAGGCCTTACACAAAAAGAAATTGGTCATGGCTGAGAGGATTATTGCTGATTCAATCAAGGATCACCTCATACCACAGGTGTCCTCCCTAAAGACACCTAAAGCTATGTTTGATGCCCTAACCAAACAGTTTGAAGGGAAGAATATAAATCGGAAGATGACTCTGAGAAACCAATTGAAGAATGTAAAGATCCAAAATGTGGAAACCATGCAATCTTACTTTGCAAGGGTCTCTCAGATCAAGGAACAACTTCAAGCAGTAGATGAAGAAGTAGAGAATGCATAAATTGTGATGACCACCTTAAAAGGCCTCCCTAGATCATGGGACTCCTTTATTCAAGGGATTTGTGCAAGAAAGAAGCTAGTCAAGTTCAGTAGGTTGTGGGAAGAATGCTCACAAGAAGAAGCTCGAATAATAGCCCGAGAAGAAAAGATGGGAAGTGAAGATCAAGCTCTCACAATACACTCCAAGAAAACCAGAAGAGACTTTCATCACCCCAAAGGTAAGCACTTCCACCAGAAAGATAACACTAGAAGATCTAACCGTGATTTATCTAAACTCAGATGCTATACATGTGATGAAAGAGGACACTTTGCTAGAGATTATGCTAGAAAAAAAAATGGCTCTCACAAGAATAAGGGAAACAAGAGAAGACATCATGCTCATGCTGCAGAGGATGATGAACCTTCCACAAAGAGAATCAAACAAGAAGAAAGTGATGATTCTTCTAGTGAAGAAGAGTATGTTCTGATTTCTGCCCTCATAGGCACTGTTACACATGGAAGCAATGATTGGCTCATTGATAGTGGGGCTTCAAAACATATGACAAGGTTCAAGGAATCCTTTGTGAAATTTTCCGAACATGAGTCACCTCAGAAGGTGAAACTCGGTGATGAATATTAGTATCCAATAAAAGGTAGTGGTGAATCCTCCTATAAACTAAATTCCAAAAAGTCTATGAAGATGAAGGATGTCCTATTTGTACCAGGATTAAATAAGAACCTTCTCTCCATCTCTGCATTGGATGCAAAAGGCATGAGGGTTGCATTTATAGATGGCCAAGTCCTTATGTGGCCAAAAGGAAAGACTATAGATGATGCAGTAGTGATTGGAGAACAAGAAGGAGGACTATACAAGTTAAAGAGCCATTCAAAACAAGCCTTGGTCCATGACTCAGTAGAGCCAGATGAAATTTGGCACAGAAGGCTTGCACATGTGTACTATAGGGCACTACCACTTCCAAGCAAAGTTGTTGAAGGTCTTCCATAAATACAGTAAAAACATGATGATCTCTGCAAAGGATGTGCGAAAGGAAAGAACACAAAGAAGACATTTCCAAGTAGCGAGAGCAAGGCAAAAGGAATCTTGGAAATCATTCACTCCGATGTATGCGGGCCAATGTCATCTAGTTCGTTAAGTGGGTATGTATATTATGTTTCCTTTATTGATGATTTTTCTAGAAATACATGGATATACTTCTTGAAGAAAAAAGATGAAGTATTTAGCAAGTTCAAAGAATTCAAAGCTTTGATCGAAAACCACACAGAAAAGAATATCAAGACCTTTCGATCAGATAATGGCGGAGAATTCACATCAAATGAATTCAAAAAGTTATGCAAAGATTCAGGGATTAAGAGGGAGTTAACCACTCCATATAATCCACAACAGAATGGGGTTGCAGAAAGGAAGAATATAATGATCATGGAAGCTGCAAGGGCAATGCTTAATGATCAAGATCTTCCCATGCATCTATGGGCAAAAGCTACCAAAACAACAGTGTATGTACATAACTGCACTCCACACAAATTACTAGAGAACAAGACACCTGACGAAGTCTTTTTTGGCAAGAAACCAGAGGTCAGCCATCTCAGAATATTCGGCTGTCCATTATACATACACATCCCAAAAGAAAAGAGGACAAAGTTAGATCCTTCGGGAAAGAAGGGTATATTTGTGGGATATAGTGAAAGCTCGAAAGCTTATAGAATATACTTCCCAGGATTTAAGAAAATCGACATTAGCAGAGACGTAACATTCGATGAAGATTCAGCCTACAACAAATCTAGAAAGAGACCAGTTGAAGACTCTGAAGAAATAGAAGTACCCAGAATTCCTAATACAACAAGAAACAAAGAAAATCCAAAAGAGGATCGAGAAATGGAAGAACCTCAGGAACCTGTAGATCCACCTCAAGAAAAGAATCCTCACAAGAGGAAACCTACATGGGTACGAGAGGTTATCCAAGGTGTAGAAAGATATGGGGATCCAGAAGAAATACGCAGAGAAAGAAAGATAACTAGGTCCTAATCCGAACCTGTAGCCCTATTATTTGACATTGTTGATAAAGAACCTTCCAACTATGAAGAAGTGACAAAGAAGAAAGAATGGAAGGATGCTATGATCGAGGAGTACCAGTCGATCATGAAGAATGATGTCTGGGATGTTGTCCCTAGACCAGAGGGAAAGTCTATTGTGACTTCCAAATGGATCTACAAGATCAAGTATGATGCAAATGGTAGCATAGAGAAACATAAAGCAAGATTTGTGGCTCGTGGATTCTCCCAGAAAGAAGGAATAGATTATGAAGAAACTTTTGTACTTGTAGCCAGATACACTTCCATCAGATCAGTACTTGATCTGGCTGTGGTAATGAAATGGAAGATACACGAGATGGATGTCAAGACTGCTTTCTTGAATGGTGTAGTGAAAGAGGAAGTGTATGTGGAGCAACCACTCGGTTTTGAGACACATGACAGGGAGACTCATGTGTGTAAATTAAAGAAAGCCTTGTATGGTTTGAAACAGGCACCCATGACATGGTACGGTAGAATTGACAACTTCCTATCCAACTTGGGATTTATTTAAGAGTAAAGCAGATTCCAACCTTTACTACAAGGTTGAAGAAGGAAACCCAGTGATACTCCTACTGTATGTAGATGACCTATTTGTAACCAGTATGGATGGGTTGATTGATGACATGAAGAGGAAGCTTGCTACCGAGTTCGAGATGAAGGACTTGAGTATGATGCACTACTTTCTAGGGATGGAGGTGTGGCAGAATGCAGATGGAATTTCCCTGGGAAAAGGGAAGTATGCAGTAGAGATCCTGAAGAGGTTCGGGATGATGGATTGCAAGGCCATGACCACACCTATGGCATCGAAACTTGAAGCTATTGAGTGATGCTTCATCAAAAGCAGTTGATGCTACAATGTATCGTCAAATGATTGGATCCTTGATGCACCTGATGAATACAAGACGAGATATTTGCTTTGTTGTGAACACATTGAGCCATTTCCTGATGAATCTGAGACATGTTCACCTGATTGTTGCAAAGCATATTCTGAGGTACCTGAAGGGTACAGTTGATTATGGGCTCAAGTATGAGGTGAATCAAAAGATTAACCTAGAAGGTTATGTTGATTCGGATTGGGCAGGCAGTGCCATTGATAGGAAGAGCACTTCGAGATGCTGCTTCAGTATGGGATCAGGTGTGATCTCTTGGTTTAGAAGGAATCAGCCCTGTGTGGCACTGAGTATAGCCGAAGTAGAGTATGTCGCAGCTTGTTTGGCTAGCTGTGAGGCAGTGTGGCTTAGAAAGCTACTATCTGATTTGTTTGATCTCCAATTGGATGCTACTTGTATATATTGTGACAACCAGAGTTGTGTGAAGTTGTCTGAGAACCCAGTGTTCCATGACAAGTCGAAGCATATCAAGATCAAATATCACTATATCAGGGATATGGTGCAGAGAGGAGTAGTGAAGCTCCAATATGTTGCAACGGACGAGCAGATAGTTGATGTGTTGACCAAGCCATTAGCCAGAGTGAAGTTTAAGTACTTCAGGGAGAAGCTTGGTGTTCTCCAAATTGAGGTTCCTTCCAAGGGGAGTGATGAGTCCGTGAGCCCTTCTGACATGGTGATAGGATTGGTTCCTTCCATGGTTAGATGTAAGTGTAGATCCATTCTGATATGACTGTGGGATTGGCTCCCACATGATCAAACATAAGTGCAGAGCCATTCTGATATGACTGTGGGATTAGCTCCCACATGATCATATATAAGTGCATAGCCATTCTGATATGACTGTGGGATTGGCTCCCACATGATCAATTGTAAGTGCAGAGCCCTTCCATGGATAATAGTAGTTGTGTCCTACCATGCCACTAGTTGTAAGTGTAGAGCCCTTCCATGGATGTTAGTAGTTGTGTCCTACCATGCCATTGGTTATAAGTGAAGATCCCTTCCATGGATGGTAGTAGTTGTGTCCTAGCATGCCACTGGTTGTAACTACAGAGCCCTTCCATGGATGGTAGTAGTTGTGTCCTAGCATGCCACTGGTTGTAAGTGCAGGGCCCTTCCATGGATGGTAGTAGTTGTGTCCTACCATGCCACTGGTTGTAAGTGTTGGGCCCTTCCACATATGATAGAAGGTGTGTCCTATCATGCTGATGGTTGTAAGTGCTGGGACCTTCCACAGATGATAGTGGGTGTATCCTATCATGCTAATGGTTGTAAGTGTTGGGCCTTTTCATAGATGATAGTAGGTGTGTCCTATCATGTTGGTGAAAGTAAGTGCTGGGCCTTTCTGACATGGTTCTTGGATGTGTTCCTCCCATGGTCGGATGTAAGTGATGGGCCTTTCTGACATGGTTCTTGGATTTGTTCCTCCCATGGTAAGATGTGAGTGATGGCCATGCCTTTCTGACATGGTGGTGGATGTGTTCCTCCCATGGTCAGATGTAACTATTGGGCAAGCCTTTTTGACATATGGTTAGATATAAGTGCTGAAGAACATAAAAGACCTACATGGAGGCTAGGCCTACAACCAGCATGAAAAAGGGCTGGCTCTATAGAACTTCCCGTGACAAGTAGAATTGAGATAGAACCAGTGATGATGACCCAGTGATGATCCAGTAGTGATGATCCAGTGATGATCCAGATCCATTAATGATCCAGACTTGAAGATGAAGATGACTTGATGTTGATCTAGATGATACAAAGAAGAAGACTTGTGCTGATAAATTGTGTCGAGAGAATACCTTCCTAGATAAGAGGGAGTGTTGATGTATTTGTAACTTCATAATGTATTCACTTGTATATCTTATGTATTGTACCCCGATGTTTATTTTGGGAAGTATATGTAATGTAATTGAGTCGTGTCATGCGCCGATGTTCCTATCGGGAGATTTAATAATGTAAACAAGTCATGTAAAGTCATAGAGGGTAACCCTCCCTATTGTTCAAAGGTTAAAGTCCCCGTAGTTGTGGGGCCCTAGGGTTATTAGACTCTCCTAGAGAAGTCGGCCCTAGTGAGTTGTTGCCAAGTCGGGAATTAGTATAAATAGAGAGTGAGCCTCTCTATTTATCACACATTCACTAACACTCAGTTGTAGCGCATAACTGAGAGAGAAAGAAGAAGATGGGACAAGAGAGAGAGAGAGACTACTACTGTCGGGAGATCATCTTACTGTTTTGGGTTTTACTTTTGTTGCTGATTCTATTTCTGAGGAAGTTGTCAGGTTTTCTCCTTTATGGTTTCCCCGAGGAAAAACTTTGTGTTCATTGTCTCTTGTGTTTGATTGTTGTGCTTGTTATTCTCTCAAATAAGATCCTAAGATTATATTGTTGAAATAGATAAAAATCTAACATTCTGCGGCATAAGTTCAAGATGATCTAGTTCTTTCACATCCTTTGGGGACTTAACTCCTTAGTTGATTCAGAAGCAAACAAAGGAGCCTTATTGAGCAAAGGGACATTGTCTATTGATGGGGACGAGACGTTATCTCCTATTCCCTGACAGAATCGGTCCTCCTCTAATTAACCGCCCAATCAAGGACTCAAAGGTTCCTCTTTTGTCTATTAGCTGGATGTTGGCAGTGTTGTGAATCCATGTCAGGATCCTCTGGCATGAACCTCCATATCCTGTTGTCTGCAGCTACCCATCTGTTCAGGGAATCTAAGACTGTGGCACAGGTCTCCCTCATTATCATCTTTAGAAATCATGTGATCACCACGATGTGAACGCTATTTCTTTGGCATTGGTTAGCTTTACCAGCAGAAGAGAAAATCAAGTTCCTTCCTTATCAGAATTCATGGCCTCCAACTCCAATCCCATCTCCTCTATGGAGGACCATTTGGCAAACATGCAGTCAAAGCTGGATAGTGTTAAAATCTGAGTCTGTGAGCAAGCAAGGATCATGTTGAATATGGAAACTGGCTCAAATAAGTGGTAGGTCCTCGGTCAAGAACTCTCCAAGCTTCGCGATGAGCTTACCAGCAAGGTGGATGCCCAATTGAAGGACGTAGCCAATATGCATGGTGATTTTGGGAACCGCCTTAGCCAGCTTGAAATCAAAATCGAAAACTTTCTGTCGAATGGAACAAAAAACTGAAGCCAAAGTGAAGTCTTCATGTGGTTCCTTCTTGATGCTCAACAATAGCTCTCTTTTGTTCTTATTATTTTTCTGGTGTGATGAGGCAGCTAACGCAATGTCCAAATGTCTTTCTCTAAGCCATCCAGGATATCAAGGTCTAGGTTTTGATGTATTGTTACTGTTTTATTTACTGTTCAAGTGTATACCATTCAGACTTTTGCTGAAGTTCTCCTCCATTGTCTCATAGTACCTGGAAGCTAGTTTGTCGGCCTTTAATTCAACCTTCTACCTATTATTGTCTAAAAAAAAAATTTGCAAAGAATTTATTTTAGCACATTATTGCACAATAAGATATGACATTTCATAGTGTATATCATATGCAAACTGCCTCAAATCTAAAACCACATAGGATTTAAATGTGTCACATACAAAAAAATAGCAAAAATGAATCTATAGGAAAGAAGCTAAAAAATTATGTATAAGATATCAAATTTGCCAAGTCTGCTATATAAACTTTAAAGTTTCAAACAAGCAGATAGTCATTGAAAAGCATGGGCATACAAATTCCTTAAAGCATGGATGTTAATATATTTATCCCCATTCAAGTTTGAGAGAGGCGGCTGACACTTTTAAATTTGACTAGCATTCAACATAGTTTAAAGCTCACATTAGATGCATAATCACACTACATCCAAACCACACTTTTACATAATTTGGATCTCTACTAGTGAAAATATAACTCATCCTACTTGCATTAGAAGAGAAAAAACACTATAACGCCATATATAGGCACAGCATTCAACATTTATCCTTGATATTGTATGTTTTGCAAAGCATAAATGGTAGTTGCCCCTCCAAAGAGCTTTATATGTCCATCAAAACTTATACCATTCATCCAAAATCATAAAATGGTAAACCATATTTGCACAATGGGTTGAAATAAATTTTCAATATTAAAATGCCATTTTTATACCATGGTACTTCTAAACAATTAATGAATGTTTGCATCTTGACAAACACTAGGAAAATTACTCCAAGGGAAAGAACAAAGTCCCATGTTTGACTTGAAGGTGGAGTTATAGATGACATATGTTCAATCCATGCCCAAATCATTGTTAAACATTGTAGTCAAGCCATCACTAACAAGGGATTGTTCCTTCTTCATTTCAACAAGTATGAGTATTACAATATGTATCCAAAAAGACATTTGTTTCTATAAAACCAAACATCGAAGAAATGTTTTCATCTCTACAACTATCACTAGAGATGTACTCCTCATTTGGTTCTTCTAACTTTATGATATTTCAGGTAATAAAAAATGCAGTGAAAGTGTCAAGATAACTATATATTTAAGTTTAAATTCAACAAATTTCTTAGATTAACAAGTGATAGCATAAAGGATGAAAGTCTTACATTTGTGATAATTTTTTCTTAGAAATTCATACTATTAGCTAAAAAAATTATAGTGATACATTCCTTCTAAAATGTAATTCCCAAGCCTCGCATGTCATTTCCTTCTAACCTTGTTCTCAATCTTGAGGACATTGTCTTTGACTAAGATTAAAGAATTATATCTGGCTCCTACACAACTCTAAGGAACACCTTTCTCTATGATTGATAATTGGAGTTCACAGTGCTCATTTTTTCTTCACCTAATTTGTCATCTCTTTCTGTTTTTTTTTAATACCATATTTCCAACATGGTATAAATCAAATCTCAAACGCAAGAAAAAGCCAATAACCAACTAGTCAATGTGCATACACTTTTCTAAGCCTTATGCCACTCCTAGGTGATGTGGCATAGGGTTTTTTCCCTTGAGGTGACTATTATCTCCAACTCTTCAACAGTGCTTAATTATCCTTGATCATTAAACTCTAGGATTTTCCTGACTACCCCTACTCTCCTATTCATCTATATAGGCATGAATATGTAATTCAATGTCTAAGTTCTAATGTTACCTTTCAATATTTGTCGTGGTGGTTTTTGTAGGATTTTCCTAAGCGGCTAGAATTTTCATATGCTATTGAGGGATTTTAAAAACTCATAATTAAGTATTTTTTATTTTATGAAGATGTTTTGCAAGGGTAAGGTTCAACATTTTTGTGGTCTTCTGGAAAAGAAGATAAGCCTATTCTTTCGGTTTCACGGGTGGAACACTTACTCCTAAAAATATGCTTAGGCAACCATCTATGTCTTATTACAAATCTTAGACAGGACTCGCATACATGTAAATCTCTTATCAAACAAGTAAATGTAGCCATGATTTTTTTTCTTCAATAGATCTATGCATGCCCATTCTTTTTTGTTCTAACCTTGACCATAATTGTTTCTACTTTTGTAAAATGTGGGAACTTTAATGCTGGCATTTTGTTTTTTGTCTTCCCAACATGAGAATAGACTCTGAAGGAATCTCCTTCATGAGCATGTGAAAAAAAAACAGAGCCCGCCACTCCCTATTTTATCAATGTACAAGATCATGAAAGATATATTTGTCAACATTTAAATTTACTGTTGAAGTCTCTAGGGTTCAATATGCAGGGGTCTTACAAGCAATAAAATGGAGGCATAAGGCACATTTCGAGCACAACATTGATTTGCTATAGATTAAAACATATGTGTGTTATGTGAATTGCTCTTTCCTGCATGTTTCTTTGATGATATCATAGTTTCCTACTAGGAATACATAAATCAAGATACTAAATCATGGCAATCATATTTAAGAAATGTTTCTCTCTAATATTGTTGTTCTAAAACAAATACTTCAATGTCTCTTAGAATGTTGTTTGTCTCTCAAACATGCTAGGATCGGGCATAGGAACATGAGGAATTGTGGTCTCTCCACTATAGAATCTACACTACCTAGTGTATCTGGTAATTAATATTAAGTATTTATTCATTGAGGTTGAACTTTTTCGTTTCCAGTGCCATGGGGAAATAATAAGAAAAAAAATCATAGAAAACACTCAAAGCAGAAAATGACTAGCTCTAAGATTATTCCAAGAACAATGAGGAACTGAAGTAAAAAAGAGATATTCCCAACAATCCCATAAGTTGTCCATATTTCTTAGAGTTCCTACAAACAACATTCTCATCAAACTCGTAAATAGACAAATCTGTATCGGATTGGACATCTTCATGAATGACCATAGTGAACCATAAAAACCCTAACTTACCAATTCGAGGATCCAAACTCTTCGAGGACCCAACTTTTCATGTTTTTCCATGTAAATTTAGAGAAGAACAAAAGAACAACGTGAAGGAGGAGATATGTATTAAAAAACAACTTCATACATCTTAAAATGTATGCTTTCATAGTGGCGAGACATTGTTGGAAATTTCAGGATTTACACTATGTTGGTATTTTGGTTTCAAAATACCATCACAATTTAAATCCTGAAGTTTTCAATAACATACATGTTGGATTTGGATTTATGTGTTAAATAATTATATATCAATAACAATTCACACTAATAAGAATTTAATATAGATTGTATTTAATATATATAATTATAAATTATAATATTAGCATACTTTTTATTTTTTTATTATAAATTGTTAAAGTGATATATGTTATTTATTTGAGTTATGTTACTCTTAGTATTGCAAAAATGGTATGATATAACCACTTATAAATAGTAATAGCTCTATCGAAATATCCTTATAATTTTTCTTACTGCATGGTTTCTCTTGTTCGTTAATAGTGGTAGCGAAGTGTTTACCTCCAATAGTAGCGAAGTGTTTACCTCCAATCTCCTTGTTCGTTAATAGTGGTAGAAATGTTTACGTGTCAAAACACCAAACTTGGGAATTTTACAAAGTGTATCTTGAATTTTCAGATGCGAGTTGCAGCAATAACTATTACCGTGTATCTTTCTATCTTGGATGGGAAATGTGGAGAATAAAGATTCGAATGCTCGTCGCAATGAGTTTAAAGGATCATAAACATAACTTCAGAAACACAAAAGAGACGTGGCAATTAGAGGGTGGTTTTCGGATTCATATATGTGTCGAATTTCTATTTGATGGAGGGATGACGAGTTGGGAACAATGCCTGTAAACTTACCCTCATAGAAAGAACACTTACAACACAATAAAAGGGAGCACCACTTATTGAACATGACATCAATGACATAAGCAACTAAGGACTCATTTTCAAAATTTATAAAAATAAAATCACTTTCAAAATCAATGTGAAGATTTAACAAATGACTTACAAAAATACAGTATTTATAAAAAAGTTCTTTAATGATGAAATTGATCAAAACAAGAAGACCTATGAGTAAAATGTAAGAGTCTCACAACAATTAATTAAAGATCTCAAGAAGAAATTTGACAAGGAATTATTAAAGCAAGACAAATAGTGTTATTGTTTAAACAACCGTAGTCAAAGTTTTGTTACACATTTCAAGAAGCTAAAGAATGAGAAGAAGTCACAATAAGAAAATTAGAACGAAATACTAGCAACAAAACAATATTGATAAATAAATAGTGATTGAGGAAGGAACCAATGAAAAGTTGCCATATGTAAAAATTCATACTCTTGAGGAAGGAACCAATAATCAATATCATTAATTAAGATGACACATGTGTTGCAATGTTGTAAACCAATAAATGAACCAAAGCATCACATCATATATGTTCCAAAAACAAAACACAAGATACAAAGACACCTCATTAACATCTCAATCACATGATCTAATTCGTTAACCAGGCAACTTATTCCAATAAATGACATAAACCATCAAGTGACATATGTTCCAAAAAAAAGAAGTCAAGATACAAAGATACCTCATTGAAATCCTTATCACAAGAGCCAACACTTTAACCAAACAACTTATAACCATCAGTCTAAACAAAGGAAATATTTGACTTTAATTCTATAGAAGATAAATCATAGTCTATTTTGGTATAAAAAATTGTAGTCACTCTTAGAATCACCATATAAAAATTTTATCCATAAAGCCTACAAACACCAAGAAAAATTTCAAGGATCAATAATTTTCTCAAAGTGTAGAAACCTTGGCAAAACTTGCTAATTCTTAAACTCCCAAGCATAGAATGTTTGGTGAGATTTTGGTAAAATTATTCAAATTTTTACGGATTTTACATAGTTTCTAGACAATTTTGGTGATGTTTATAGTAATTAATTTTATCCTACTAAATTTGGGCAATTCTTTTTTGAAAAAAATGGAAATCGATGAATCTTTTTTGGAAAAAAACAATGCAAAATTAGCCCATTGGCTAAATTTTGCCCCTAAAATTTTCTTTGATAGACATAGTTCCGCAAAAGATTTAATTGAGGTGGATTGTCCCTTCAACAATACAACCATTTTATTTAGTTCTTCGAAGACCATATTGCCCTATTCCTTCGACACATGACAACACCAAGAACAAAGTATCATGTAAAAGCATTACAAACAAGAATGAAAAGTAAGACATAACCTGTTTATGCTTTGAGGACAAAGCATATTGGAGTGAGAGAAAATGTAATGATTCTAAAATACCATAACAACAATAATAATAAACTAAAAGCCATAACCTAACTAGAGGCATAATCCTTCACCTTCGTGACTATTTAATGCATATAAGTATACTTTCACAATGCTCATTGTATAAATCATACACTTATTCATTTATCAGATACATAGATATTATCGTTATGGTCAATTGAGTGTAGCTCAAGTGGTGGATATGGTAAATTGTTATCCTCGCCACCATAGTTTAATCCCATGTGTGGCATGTTCACGCTTCATGAGTTGTTTGTTGATTGGGGCTATTTGTGAGTTGATTGTTGATTGGGGATAACAAGGTATTAGCAACCTCGAGGTAAGCATGATCATGGTATACCTTTAACTCTCGGCATCCAACCACCAAATGTATTCCCATATAGGCACTGATTTGCACAAAATAATTAAATTGAAAATATTATTCAAGAGCTAATGGAGGTAGGAGTCATTCATCCTAACAAAATCCCATATTCATCCCCATTGGTAATGGTTTTAAATTAGAAAATGCACCTAGTGCATGTGTTCTTATTTTTGTCCCCTCAAAGATAAATTCCCCATCCCAGTGATAGATGGTCTTCTGGATGAACTCCATGGTGCAATTTTTTAAACCAAACCTAGCCTTCATTATAGATACCACCAAATCATGATGAAAGGGGTTGATACTCTAAATACAAATTTATATACATAAGAAGGCCATTATGATTTTTTGGAAATGCCCTTTGGACCTTGTAATGCCCCATTGACATTTAGACCCTCATGATGATCTAGGAGAATATCCACAATTGAAGAAAAAAAAATTGAAGGTCATTTTTTTCGAATCTGTCCACATAACAAAGTGCTCATAGGTATCTTTCAAACCAAATTTGAACGGGGTTAAATGTACTTCATATGCGAAATATATGGCTTGTTGAAGTTTTAGGAAACAAAAAAAAATGAAATGCTTATACATATTTTGAGCTTATGTGCTCTTGCATTTTTCATTTTTATTTTATTAGGAAACTAATGCAGGTGTGATAACTATTAGCATTATAGTTTCCTAGTCTCAAGGAAAGTTGAGATCTTCACGAGCATAGTTGAGATTTTCTCTGAATCTATCCTCTACATTATACCTAGATCCTAATTTACTAGATATCAGAGAGTTAATATCTCCTTAGAATGTCGAAGTAGTTCTCTACAATGAAAAACTAGAAAAACCCATTTTCTTCTTTATAAAAGAGAAGGATTTGTAATCTCTTCAAAGGAGAATAAGCAAGTAGGCTTGCTTGTGAATTGTAAAACCCTTATTGGGAGAGTTTTATAAGCCCCTTATTGGGAGAATGGGAAACTTATTATGAGAAGTTTTTCCCTTGAAAAGGAGAGAACTAGCCCTTTATTGGGAGAATGTTTTATCCCTTTTGTAAAAGGAGAATCCTTTTGAAAGGAAAATTAATGAAGCTGTTTGTTGGTCGAGCAAAACCGAAGACATAGCTAGAATTCGGTGAACTCCGTTATCAATCTAGTTTGCATATTGTTTTTATGTGCTTGTTGTTCTAACTTCAATTTTTAAGTGTTGAATTATATTGTCAATTTTCATGTTAATAACGAAAAATTTGAGGAATCCATAGAGTATCTAGAATGGAGAGAAAAATTAATCAATTTTAAACTACCCATTTTTAATCAAGTTGGCGTAAAATCCTCAAGATTAGAGGCTAGATAAAACCACATGAGCTACATTCTCAAGTGATGTCAAATTTGTTGCGCCCTCATGTTAGGATATGAACTAGTATCCCTTCCAAATTATCTTCGATCTAGTGTCTCCTCCTAAGTGATTTGGTGTGAAGTTTCTAGATTAAACTGGACACAAAATCAAAATTATCTACACTTTGTGCAAGAGATCTGAATACACCCCACATGCCCAATTTGTATCCATGCTCTCAACTCATACATAACTAGAAAAGGATGTTTACAAACCCATGAGTCTTGATTGGGGTGACAATTAAGTTACTTGGACCACAAATATTATTGACTCCTTAACCAAGACCATGAAGAGTAATATATATACTTCAATATCTTACATTTGGAGAATTTAAGCAGGAAAAAGGCTATTGATTTGCACTGCAAATACGGAAATGTAACCGAGTCAACAATTATGCTAATGACATAGCCATATCAGGTCCAACATTGGAGCAATCATTGAACTATGAGGCCCTGTACAACATAGTGTGTGTGTCCTTCCTAGTGCATCAAGATGCAGGGTAAGGAGCACTTGTCAATGGAGAAAGTGATGATGGGGTGTTATGGGTGTCTAACGCAATTCATTACAAACACATTCATTTAACAATAAATTCAAGCAATATAAAAAACTAAATTTAACCATATCATTTCATTCACAAAAAAGCACTTATCTTTAAAAGTTGCTCTAACTGGATGCAGGTGAAGGACGTTCCTCTTAGTGGTAGGTTTTTTCAAGCCATATCTTTCTTTGACAGAGCCAACCCTAATCTAGGATATTAGTCCACAAGGGCTAAGTTCTCTTCCGAACTATACACCAGTCAAAATTCTACACAACTCAACTCTCATACTAACACATGGTGCAGAACTCATTCCATAGTTGTCCCAATCTTCAATTCTCCTTCCCCATCAACCAACACAATGTTAGGAACAAGCCCCCTTCTCTGAGCTAGCAGTCCCTCGAAAAACCTCCAATTCCCAATCAACGCTCCAATAGAGGATGGACAAGAAGTCTCCAAATTGAGACCCTAGGGCACACAATCTCATGATAGGCTCCTCTCATGCACCAGTTTCCCATGAGATTAAGGCATGGATAGTTTGCATATGGTATCTTTGGTCTTTCGATACCACTCTCACATAACAGATTAAACAGTTCCTTAGTGAAGTCAAAACCACGATGGTTTAAAGGCATGTATATCAGAATCCATCTTCCCTTTGAACAAAAAGAGACAAGAAAAAACAAAACAAAGAAAAGAAGAAGGAACCCCCTCTCCAAGTCAACATTCCCTTTTTATTACCTTGGCTTAAGGCTGCAATGTGGCTTGACCAAAAAATAAATCTTAATCAAGATTTAAGAATTTGGATTAATAACCGAGGATAAGGTTAAGGAGCTACACCCACCATGGTCATATTTCCCCTTAGCCCCCTAGCACTTCCCCTCTTGTGGAGTCATAGTCCCCCATCTCATCTCCGTCCTTCTTCCTCTGTAGCCATCATATATTATATATTAATATTAAACATGTACATAATTATAGTGTTTTCATCATCCTCGCCATTTTTTATTTGCTTCCATTGTTTAACTCTAATACACACACACACACACACAATTTGGGCGTACTTATTTTGAAGCAAATTTTGATAGGGATTACGTTAAATGGGTTTTGATGAAAGTTTATTTGTAACCTCCATTTATCTTTTGAGGGGCAAGTGTCTTGCATTTTTCGAAGGGGTTATGTTTATAGGGTATTTATGCAGCCATATTTGGTAAATTGAGTGTGGATTTCCCTTTTCCTGCTTCACAGTCCATCATGCACACGCCTTATTGTTATCCTTCAGGATTCAAAAATAAAAAAGGAATATTTTTTTTGTTTCACAAATGTCTTGTGTATTTTGTCATCGTTATATGATATGTCCTTACTATGTAGAACATATTTTGATGAAAATTCTAAAGAAGGACGGACTTGGAATAAGAGCAGCATGGGCAAGTGTGGAAATGTTGGATGCTACTCTTCAAAAAACCATTAAATATTTAGAAGGTATTCGTGTTGTAAATGAGAAAGTTTCTTCAGAAGCAAGCAGTTGCTCCAAATAAGCCCTATAAAGATCAAACAAAGACTGCAAGAACAATTGCATAGTCAACAACTACTATAGGAATAATATATATTCCATAAAGTTGTGCAGCCTGGAATGCTAAGATGAATATGGTTTTATTGTTTGTTGATTTACGGTCCATCCTACACACGTCTGGATCGTTGTCATACTTGGATTCCACACTGGAGATGAAGTCTCAAACATTCCTTACATCCTTAAAAGTATGGAAAGTGTCTTAGGGACAAATGGCTAATGTTGATTGGCAGGTGTTTTGTTAAATGGGTTTTGATGCAATCTTATTTCGTAAACTGATAGTGAAACAAATAATGCTTGACAAATCTCTAAGCAAACTATGATAAGGGCGGTCACTATTTTTCTCATGAGCAAGACATATTGATGCTTTCAAGGGAAGTTCCATACTTCTTATTGATGTTAAACAAGGAGCAAATAATTGAGATCAGGTCTCCAAGTTTTCTTGATAGTATGGAGAGTGACACTTGGGAAAATGTATCTTGTTTATTTGGTAGTTGTTTTGTTAAAAGAGTTTTGATGACACCTTATTTGGTAAAACGAGTGTGGCTTCCCCATCATACGCAAAACCAAATTGCTAAGAATTGCATTAGTCAAAACATGGCAAAGATGTTGATACTTAGTGCTTGAAGTCAACCATTTGTTGACCACTTAATCAAGTAGGTAAGACTTGCAGTCGTAGCTTTCATTTTGCATGCTTATGGAGAGCTCTACTTTGCATTTGATTTGGGTTTTATGCATTGCGAGAGATTCATTTGCATTAGTTTTGCATCGATTCCTCTATTTATATTGATTGGCCTCAAGAGTAAGATGTTGTCCACCCATCATATGTAGTCATTCAAAGTATCGGATTTCTCTTTCCCCTTTATCGTGATTTAGGGTTTGGAAGGGGTCAAATTACAAAGAATTCCCTCTGATTTCTCAAGCTTGCAGGGTATACTCAGCCTACATTTTACTGGTTTGAAATTATTTGCACCATTTTCAACTCGCCACCACAACAACAAAAATATAAAACCCAACTGATAGATTTCTCTTTCCCCTTTGGTGCGACTTAGTGTTTGGAAGGTCTCAAATTGCAAAGAAATCCCTCTGATTTCTGGATCTTGCAGGGTATACTCAGTCAACATTTTGCAGGTTTGAAATCTTGTTTTTTTTAAGGACCTTTGATTTTTTCACAGGTTTCATGCGTGCTATTAATTCACTACTTTGATGGTGGATTGTGTTTTTGTTTACTGGGCTTCTGTTCCCATGCGTGAACCCATGGAGAATAATGTGATTGAACTTCATCCTAAAGGTGGCCTCAACTTTGATTTGTCTAGGAGAAATGAAATGATCGCAAACAAAGGTGTTCAGCTTCCTTCGTTCTGCAAAACAAGAATGACCATTGTAGGCCTTGTTAATGAGTGACAGAGGAATCTACCCGTTCCTGACCCTACCATTTTTCACATGATCGTCTTCTTAGAGAAAACCGGAAACCCCCCATGGAAGTGGGGTCCTATGAATTCTGGTCCTCTTTTCTCCCTTCACCTCGTAATTTGGCGACTGCCAAGGTTTCTAGTCTTGAAATCCTCTAAACATAGTCGTTTCCCCCCCTCTGAAAACCGCTAGGGTTTTTGAAAAGTATATTTGTTTTGCCCATTTGAGGCAAGGATAATCTTGTGGGTGTTTTGTAAATGGCCACCTACACTATTGCAGAGATGGAGAAATGACAAAGGAAACATGATAGATTGACGTGGGAATGTGTGTTATCATATTCATCTCATTAAAGGTAGCCACAAATCTTAATCTTGTTTCGATCTTCGTTCTCATTTAAGAGATCAAAAGTGTTTTGGAAATTGTGTTTCCATGGAATAGGGGATTTTTCCCTCGAATTTAATTATAGTTCTCACAAATATGTATTATTACATAGTTTCAAGCCGACCTATGTCTGTATTTCCTTATTGGAGCTAACTTGTGTCATACATTGCTACAGAAATGGACTTGTAATATTCATTGTTGGAGCTGACATAAGTGACATTTGAACGACTATGGGGGTTTGGGGTTTCCTTCTTCTTATAAATATTCTATTTATAAAAACATGGTTGACATACAAACCCAATCAAGAGGCCCTATTTGCTCATTACTTTGTAAGTTAGTCATCATACGAACTTACTCATCTATATGTTTTCGCACATGGATGGATTAGCAATCCAACAAATGGATTTTATGGCAGTTGTCCTCACTACAAAGAACATATTTCCAAGAAACTTATAAATAAAAATGTTGTTGGGAATAGGGAAAGGAAAGCAGAATTCAATTAGAATTCTACCTAAGTATGGAGAAGATGTAAAGAAGAAGAGAAAGGATTTGCGACAGAAGCATCGACAAGAAAGAAGAAGACAAAGGAGTTATGACAGAAGCAACGACGGGAAGGAATCAGAAGGAAGATGCATGACAGGAGAGGAAGTCACGACATAAGGAAGGAGTGCGACAACGGAAGATGTGATGGAATAACAGTATCAGAAAGCGTGCAAAGGCGTGCAAATGGCATAACAGTTGGAAAACAATAGTAAGGCGTAACCGTTAGAAAGTGACGGGACATAAAGATCGTGGGTAGGAGTTCATCTAGACCCAACGGAAACCACACGTATGAATGTATCTTCGTAAGTCAAGTTGTTAGTGCCTACTATTAGGTGTTACTAGAATATGAAAGACAACTTGTTGGCTAAGTATAGGAAGTCGGTTAAGAAAGAAACATGAAAAGAGTCTGTAAAAGAGTATATAAAAGAAGAACCCATGTTGTATGTGGGTTAGATTCTCTGTTGTTAGCTTTGTATTGTTAGACTATTAGTTGCTCTGCATTTTATTGTCTGTTAGTGTTGTTGAGTGCATATGAGTTGAAGAATCTGCAGCTGAGTGCACATAAGTGTAGGAGAGGTTGAGTTGATCCAAGCTATGTGCATATTGTTAGTAATGTTGAGAAGAGAGAAAGGGAGATGAAGAGAAGATCAAAGAGCATGAGAGGAAGAAAGAGCTTGTAAGGATAGAGAAAATTATTTAGAATAGAGTCTACAACTTAGTCCGCAAAAAAAAGGTGCATATAATTCTCATGCCAAATGAAGAGCACCTTTATGGTTTTTTCTCAGATGGGTTTCCATGTTATATTATGAGTATATGTGTGAATGTTGAAAGTGTTTGAGTTACCTATATAAATGTTGCATTGAATGGATGCTTATAGATTTTCTTATGAATGAATAGATGTATATCAGTTGCATTGTATCAGTTGAATATGATTATGCTCCACAAAGGTTGTTGTTATAATAAGTTGCATAAGAGAAGTTGGGTTGTGGTCTAACTGTTAATAGTAAGCATAAATAACCCACCCACAAGATTCGTTGAGCACCTTGGTAAGGGACCGAGGTACAAGAAATTCCCCACCCAACTACAAAAATGTGGTTCTAGAAGTTACCCATTAAAATACATATCTCAAGTGAGACTGCATCTGTGTCGCAGGTGTTGCCGACTGAGCTCTTCTCTGTCGAGTCGATATATTAGGCTTTGTTGCGCTAAGCAGAAGGGAATGCACCTGGGTTAGAGTCCTCAGAGGAGGGAGAAAATCCAATAGATGGTTTCGTTGTCGAGACCCAAATCATTTTGGTGAGGGATATGTTGTGGGAACCAACGAAACCTGAGATCCAAGATTGGGTGGATTTCGAAGCGTTAGAATTCACACAAGAAGAAAGCGAAGGATCTCGGTGGAACCCAATAGAGTGGTTGGGTTGATACCTCTATACGGATAACCACGGGATTTTCTTTTCTGATTTTCCCATTGTGTTGCATCAGTGGTTGTCTAAGTTGGCAACCCAACAAAGAAATTTCCAAGGAGGAGAACCAAAGGAGTGGGATCTTCACTTGGTTGAGCGATTGAAAAGAGTGGGAAACCTTGTGTCGAGGGATGTAGATTTCTAGATAGACAGTATCTTTGAGGGATACATTACTGAGTTTGTTGTTGACAGAATAACCTCATACAGTGAGGCAAGATATAAATTTTTTCAAGGACCATGCGGTAGATATCTGTCATACTTAACGACGTGGATAAAAATGCTTGTCTCTGAAAAAGGAATTATACAAATGTGACAAGTGGAAACTGTGTACAAAAAGGGTGGGTATGTCACAACAGAACTCTATGAAAAATTACGCAACCTGAGTCGAGATGTTCCTTGGAGATAGTGGAATTGAACTAGAGTCTAATTGTTTAAGAAGTGGAAGAAGATTTAGATCTGGAAAGCAAAGAAAGTCTCCGCTATGAATAGGGAGTTGTAACACGATTATAGAAGAAGAATACTATGATCTTGCGTCGTACTTAGACGAAGGGTCATGCGACGAAGAAGAAGAATATCAACCCATCTCTAAATGAGACGAAGAATGAGAAGAGTCGACTGAAGCTCAAGATCCAGAACGTGGTTACAACTCACCTACAACACCGCGCACATCGCCATAGGTAATAACTAGAGACTTATCTCCAAGTGCATTTGTAAATACAAGTAGTACGAACGTTGTAAATAGTGGACAAGGGAGTTCGACTAACCAAAATTTTGTTCCAATTTTACCAATAGTCAATACAATGGTTGGGACTAACATTAACTTACCAATATTCCATTGAAATGGATTGGAGGACCTATAATAACATTGGTTTCTTTGTGAAGCTATGTGGACTATGCGACAGATCCAGGATGAGAATATCAAGAAAGCACGGATGATCATGACTCTACGAGGTTATGCACTTGACTGGTACATGAAAGTTTCTATAGTGCCAGTAGGAGTTTCCCAAAAAACGCTCGACAAAATTTGAGTGGGCATGATAGATGAGTTTAGGAAGCCAAAGTCTGAATCACAGTGCATTACTGAGATCGAAGAAATTAAGCAGCTATTGACAAAGTCTGTCTTATACTTTAACTAGAGATTTAATACATTAATGGCCAAAGTGAGCCTCCAAATGTCGGATGTATAACATAAGGATTGGTTCATTGTCACCATGTTGTTGCACATCCGAACCCCACTGATGCAACTGAATATTTTGTCCCAGATAGAGGCTCTAGGGATAGCAATGAAGCTGGAATCCTCGCCGGTTGGAGACAGCGGCACATGAATGATGCAAATTCGGTCACAGTTGGCTAACCTTACGGTGCAGCTCTAGGACATTAAGAGAGGCAAAGAAGTTCAAGAAGAACTATGGTGTACTATATGTAGAATAGACAAACACCATAAATACAATTGCTAGGCACTCGTGAACTATGTCGCAAAAGGAGCATTGAACTCGATAAACACCTAAGGGATGCCTTGGTGTAGAATATGCCATACTATGGGCCACAAGTCCGAAGAATGTATGTATTTACAAAATATTGTGAGTACACTAGCTAGTATGTATTGTAAATTTTGTAAATCAGTAGGTAATGATGAAAAAGTTTGCAGAGCACTTCAGTTGCTGCAGAAAAAGACGGTGGATACCTACTTGATGAAAAAATATGAGTACATGCAAGTTGAATGAGTACAGCCTCGGTACCATCCGACTCAATATCCACCATAATAATATCAACAACCACATTATCCTCAACCCCAATACCAACAAAATCAGTATCCTTCGCAGCAACAATACCCTCAGCAAAGGGGTTTTGGAATTTTTTTGAGGACGAGGACAATAACACAGAGGAGGATTTGGTTGAGGAATAGGCCAAGTCATATTTTATAGCTCATTCACAAAAAAGCACTTATCTTTAAAAGTTGCTCTAACTGGATGCAGGTGAAGGACGTTCCTCTGAGTGGTAGGTTTTGTCAAGCCATATCTTTCTTTGACAGAGCCAACCCTAAGCTAGGATATCATTCCACAAGGGATAAATTCTCTTCCCAGCTATACACCAGTCAAAATTCTACACATCTCAACTCTCATACTAACCCATGGTTCAGAACTCATTACATAGTTGTCCCAATCTTCAATTCTCCTTCCCCATCAACCTACACAATGTCAGGAACAACCCCCCTTCTTTGAGCTAACAGTTCCTCAGGAAACCTCCAATTCCCAATCAACGCTCCAATAGAGGATGGACAGAAAGTATCCAAATTGAGACCCTAGGGCACACAATCTCATGATAGGCTCCTCTCACGCACCAGTCTCCCACGAGATTAAGGCATGGATAATTTGCATATGGTATCTTTGGTCTTCCGATACCACTCTCATGTAACAGATTAAACAATTCTTTAGTGAAGTCAAAACCACGATGGTTTAAAGGCATGTATATCAAAATCCATCTTCTGTTTGAACCAAAAGAGATAATAAAAACTAAAAAAAACAAGAAGAAGGAACCCCTTCTCCAAGTCAACATTCCATTTTTATTACCATGGCTTAAGGCTGCAATGTGGATTGACCAAGACATAAATCTTAATCAAGATTTAAGAATTTGGATTACTAACTGAGGATAAGGTTAAGGAGCTATGCTCACCATGGTAATATTTCCCCTTAGCCCCCTAGCACTTCCCCTCTTGTGGAATCATAGTCCCCCATCTCATCTCCGTCCTTCTTCCTCTATAGCCATCAAATGTTATATATTAATATTAAACACGTACATGCTTATCATGTTTTGGTCATCCTAACCATTTGTTATTTGCTTCTAATGTTTAACTCTAATATATATATATATATATAATTTGGGCGTACTTATTTTGATGCAAATTTTGATAGGGATTTCGTTAAATGGGTTTTTATGTAAGTTTATTTGTAACCTCCATTTATTCTTTGAGGGGAAAGTGTCTCGCATGTTTTCGAAGGGGTTATGTTTAGAGGGTATTTATGTAGCCATATTTGGTAAATTGAGTGTGGATTTCCCATTTCCTACTTCACAGTCCATCATGCACACGCCTTCATTGTTATCCTTCAGGATTCAAAAATCAGAAAGGAATAAGTTTTTTGTTTCACAAATGTCTTGTGCATTTTGACATCGTTATATGATATGTCCTTACTATGTAGAACATATTTGGAAGAAAGTTCTAAAGAAGGACGGACTTGGAATCATAGCAGCATGGGCAAGTGTGGAAATATTGGATGTTACTCTTCAAAAAACCATTAAATATTTAGAAGGTATTGTTGTTGTAAATGAGAAATTTTCTTTAGAAGTAAGCAGTTGCTCCAAAAAAGCTCAATAAAGATTAAAAAAAAAAGATTGCAACAACAATTGCATAGTCAACAATTACTATAGGAATAATATATATTCCATAAGGCTATTCAGCCTGGAATTTTAAGATGAATATGGTTTTATTGTTTGTTGATTTATGGTCCTATTGCAACTGAAACGATTTCCCAAATTTCTAAAAATTTGGGGCCCTCCTTTTAATTTTGACTTGCTTAGCTTGGTTGGGATTGCTTGATTTTACTGCAATTTCGGATTTTTTGATGATGATTGTTAAAAGAATATCTTTATGCTGCTGCTGCCTTTTATGACTCACAGTGATTTCTTACCTCACTGTCGGAATTTGTTGAAGTGATGAATCAGAACCGCAGTTAACTACACATCCGTCGTTGCGGAGGTGCAGTTGAATGAAGATCCGATCCAAAGTGTTACTTTCCATCGATGCACTTTCTTTTTATTTTATTATCGGCGCCCTTGTTTGAAAATAGTCGGAACTCTAGTGCTTTGCAGTACCGCCGTTTCGAATGACATATTGCGAGCACCATGACGAATGTTTCGATTTTTTTCGATTCCAGTCAGTTTTGTTTCACAAGGCCTTAGTCTATTTTGCTGCGTCATTGCGGCTCTAGAATGGACTAATCTTCCGCTTTAGTTTTCCCTTTGGTCATTGTTTGACGCTTTGCCGATGTTTCGCTTAAGTTTCGATTATGTTTTCTCTCATATTGTGAATGGTCTACGGAACTCTTTGTCTTTACAGCTTCCGTCGTTGCGATGTTCCAACCAACTTATGGTTCGAGGTTTTAGTCTAGTTCAGCTCCGATGCGGAGTTAATTTTTTTCTCACCGATGTTCCACTTTGCACTGTGGAACTCGCAGTTGTTTCATCTTCCGCCATTGCGGCGCATTAGCGGACTTGATCACCGATCCCTTAGTTACTCCGTTGCCCGATTGTCGTGTTTTTCCCGCTGAATGTTTTTACTGGGAGATATATATATTGGGGGATTTGGGGCATTTTTCTATTATTTTACCTATGAACTCGTGCCTACGTTGTCATTGTCGTTTCGAACTGGGCATTGTACTTGCTGTCGGTATCTCATTCGTAGGTGGCGTCGCCATGGAAGCTTTCAGATTCTTCTTTTCAGCTACACAGCTCCTTGCCAGGTATGCCAATCATTTGATTTTACCCCTTCATTTAAGTTTTGAACTAGGGTTGTCATCCTTGGTTAAGTTTTCCCTCTGTGGTTAATGGATACCTAGGTTTTATGGTTTTTTCAGCGTATATCTAGTTCATTTAGACAGTATAGCTGTCTGAGGGGGGGTTTTTGTTTTCCTGATGATTATTGCGGTGCCAATATGAATTTTCAAACCTTACCCGACTGTTTGGGAAACTGGTGCAGACAAGCATTACGCTATCTGCACCGGTTTTCTCCAGTTTGCGTATGGACGTCCGGGGGGGGGAGGTTTCTTTTTCTTTTGCAGTACGAAGGCATTTTTCCCTGGTTTGTTTTGAAATGCCGAAGGTTTTGGTTTTCCAGTGTTTCGGTCGCTCGCGTGTTTGGAACTAGGGCTGCAGTTTTTTGAGGTTGCGCCTTGTTTCGATGGGATTGGCGATAGGACGTTTTATTCTAGAATCGATAGCGCCAAGGATGTAGTTTTTATGAGACTGTATTCTTTGCCGAGAGAAATTCTACATTGTTAGCAAAGCCATGATGTTATTGGTTGATCAAGCTAATTTTTAGTCATGGGCAAGATCTAGGATTTTTTGCAGACTTATCTTGTGCAAGAGTATTTGGTAGTTATATTTGGTTTTGTATTTTACATAGATTCAGTCATGACTAACATGGCCGAGGTAAATGTTTATGTAGTTTTGTCATCGTTCTTTGAATATTGGTTGAACGGTTCAACAGGACCTAAAAGACTTTTGTTGTATGACAGGGCAATTTTTTCGAGTACGAGATGTCAAAAAGGCAGAAAAAGAAAGCCCTTGTAGTGGAAGAGGAACTTGAGGTAGAAGTTATCACAAAGGTTGAGTCTACTTACGAAGACACCAGATGCACCACAAGAGTGGAACCTGAATACAAGTGGGGCAAAATTTACAGACTGATATCACACCATGAAGTACCTGACACTGGTTTTGAAGAAGAAACGATATATGCTTGTTGAGGCCTGGAAATTCGCAGGCGGCAATAGCAAGGGATTCTCCCCAGTCAACGTTCCCAACTAGCCCGTGACTGTTTGGTGTAGGGATTCCATCTGGTTTGCGGTCCGGCTACCGTAGGTCAAGTAATAAAACTAAAAGGGTTTACCAGTTACGGCCCGGTCCACCATATATATTTTTGTACCTTTTGACTTAAGGTATGATATGCACGTGCCTAATTAACAATGCAGGGTGATAAAGGATGCAAGGAGTATTCACAATGTGATGCGCAGGTTCTTACCTCTCGTCTTAAACTCCCAAGCATCTAAATCACATATATTGCAAGAAAGTAAATACTAACTAAGCTATCTCTAGAGAGCTGGATATTAATTCATGAGTAATGCATTACTATCCATGTGTTATGGCAAATCACAGATAGTTGTTCTTATAACCAAACATATAAACATGAATGAAAGTATACATGATAAGATAGCTCATCACCAGTTAAAAATCCCATTACTCACAGTGGAAAACATCACAGAATACACTAGAGAACATTCAAACAAGAACATAGGTTCAGAAAGTTAGAACGCTCTCACAGTCCATGAAACACAGTTGAAAACGAAATAGTTCTCATTCAACGTCATTCATTAAATCACATTGAGACATTCCACATAGCACTTTCTCCAACAGGCAAAATTTGCAATTTCTGGTTGTAAAACGAAATAGTTCCTCTTACAAACAATAGTTTACAAGTTTTTTCCAGGAAAAAGCCCATGTAAGTTCTAACTTTCCAATATTTAAACTAAAATAGTTGACTGCTTGCGCTGCCCCCAAACATGTGACCTTTCGGTCCCTTAAATGTTTCATATCCCTATTTTTTATCTTTTATGTGCGCACTCATGATCCGCTGAGTAACTGACAGACCTTTCAGGTCTGCGCCTTTGTTGCTATTGATTTTGCCTTCTACTTCGCTTGCCCTCCTTGCGATCCTGTCGGTTTCGGTTCGACCTTTGCCAAAACTGCCCAGCTTCCTTCTGCCACCTATATCCCAACTATACCTTCGTGCCGCGGTAGTCTGAACAGTCTCTTGAGTCCTCCTGCAATTAAACGACATCTATCATTCATTGGGACTGTATTTTCAATAAAATCAAACTATGTTTATAAAACGAGTAATCATCAAGAGAGGTCGTGCACTGCATTCCAGTTTTGGAAACCTTAACAAGCGTCGTCGCCACTGTCTCGTCAACACATGGGCTTGAAAAAATCACTAACGGCGGGAAGAGGAAACTCATCGGTGGCTTGAAACACAAAAACATCGGCCGGGTAGACTTATTTACAGCCGCATAAGTGGGTCTTAACAGGCGACGGGCACCGCGAAACTAGTAAGCCTATCGAAGTCGGAAGAGTTATGACCTAAATTGTGGGCAGGAAAGCTCCCAGTCGGAAATCAGAAAGACATCGACATCGGAAGACAAGTGCTTTGCACAGCTGCAACGGCGGAAAAAAAAAAAGACTGTAGACACACGACTAAAAGACCGACACGCATCGATGGGCGGAGCGCTTTACATTTCAGGTACCTAGCTGCTTTGGGAGCCGCAACGGTAGAAGATAAATATACAACAGCCTCCGATACAAACATACTCTGATGCCCGATCAATAAAAATTCTAAGTGTTTGGAACAACCTTTAAAATTTATCAACAGCAAAAAAAAAACTGTTTCACTTCTGAAATAGTGGCTTGACAAAGGACAATTGGTCCGATTCATCTTTGACTAGCAAAATAAAACAGACTCCAAAATCTGTGACCCACAGTCATTACAAACATAAGCAACTTTTGAAAACAGGACGAGAGTTAATCTTAAAAATAATCCAAAATTAAAGCATGACCCAAAAATTCATGGATCCAAACAATTCAAAGAAACATTAAATCATGAGGAGGACCAAAATTTGAAAAATGTGGGGAAAACAGTTGCAGCTGCAACAATTGGCGATTACCTGGTGAACCTAGATCTCTAGACGATTATTCCTTGAGTGACAGACTGTTTAACAACAAACGAACCTATTGAATTCTTCCAGCTATCTGGATTTCTCAAATGGCAAATGTATGTACCTTTAATCCTTGATGATAGTCCGATTTGGGAGAGAGGAAACCAGGATTTTCAAGTCGAGATAACTCTTTTGAGGCCGAAAGATGAATTTCATTGTTACTTATGTCTTCAGGTGGATGCAAGCTTGGACACCACAGGATTGTAGCATATGGTAAACATAAATATTCATTTGTTCCACATTCCCATGCCACTTTAGCACTTTTGTGCTTTTGGACTTTTGTCCTTTCATATGAGTCCTCCTACATGCCTTTCTTTCTGAATTTTAATTCAGGCTCCTCTATCCCAAGTGTCCTTTTGTGTGAGAGGTATATTCACGCTTCAGCTCATGGATGGAGAGGAACTTTCGGCGATTTAGTACTTATATGGTTCAGCATTTGTTTTGATATATAATGCTTTCATAGGAGTTTTTTTTTTACTCTTATCTGCCTTTTGGCATTCATTTCTTGGAATGGGATCATTTGTATCTAATATACTGTTTACCATACTTCTTTCCATGGGCCCTTTGCTGTCACTCCCTAGGACATTTTAATGTGACATGGATGGAGCCTCAAAATAGTATTCCAGACCTTTTGATTCTGGTTCATTTCACAAGGGTTAAGTAGGACTTCAATGCATACACAATTATTTGAGAAAACTGCTAAAATGGAAGAAGTTCTTTTAGAAAAACGGCAATATACAGTCTTACACCCAAGAGCTTTAGTCATTCCAAACTTCTGATGTTCCTCATGCAACCGAGGGTTTGCTTCCTTTATTGAAATCAGTGAAATTTAAACTAAAACAAGACTGAACTTTATGACTCAAAAGACGGCTAAACCAGATTATTTATATACAAGATAGAAGAACACAAACAAAACTCAGGAAAAATAGGGCTTGATAACTAAGCCATTTAATGGTAAGTTCTCTTCCCACCCTTGTAAATATTGCAACCTATAAGTTGAAGGGCCAAGCTTTGCTGCAATCTGGAAAGGACCTGCCCACAACTGCTGGAATTTCGCATGTTTTCCTTTCTCATCATGGGGGTGGTCCCACTTGAGAACCAAATCTCCCACTTCAAAGTCTTTTGTTCCTACCTTGTGTTTGTCGAACCATCTCTTCATTACCTCTTGTTGTTGCTTAAAGCGCTCTCTGGCTTTAGATTGAGCCTCTTCTACTTTCAGGAGATTATATATCCTCATTTGCAAGACTTCATTATCCGACCCTCTAGACTCTTGAGTTATTATGGAAGAGGGTAGCATGACATTGGGGGGGAGAATGGATTCTTTACCATACATAAGGGTATACGGAGAGACTCCTATCGAAGACTTGGGGGTGACTCTATTGGCCCAAAGGGCGTTTGGTAGCGCTGAGTGCCAACTCCTCTGGTTTTCTATCACAGTCTTCTTTAAAATTCTAATCAGATTCTTGTTAGTAGATTCAGCCAAGCCATTTCCTTGTGGATAGTAATTGGCAGAGTAATGCAACTTTATTCCTTTCTCATGAGCAAAAGCAGTTAATTTAATCGATGAAAAGTAAGTAGCATTATCAAAGACTAAAGAAACTGGAACTCCAAACCTGGTCATAATATGGTCCTGCAGGAAGTTGATGACCGCGTCCTCATTTATTTTACACAGCGGGATGGATTCGACCCAGTGGGTGAAATAATCGGTTGCGGTCAGAATATACTTGTGTTATAGGGAAGAGTTCGGCTTTATCTCCCCAATAATATCCAATCCCCATTGCTCGAATGGCTCCGTGATCATCACAGGCTTCAGTGGTCCAGCTGCTTTAGATTGTCTTCCACTACACCTTTGACAAATGTCGCACTTCCTGACATGGGTGTGTGCATCTTTGAAAAGCGTGGGCCAATAGTAACCGGCTCTGAGAATTTTGTGAGCTGTAGTATCTCCTGAAAAATGTCCCTCGGCAGGCTCGTCATGCAAATCGGTCATTACCTTCTTTGCATCTTCTTTCTCTAAGCATCTAAGAAGAACTCCGTCGTAGTTTTTTCTAAATAATATTCCTTCAATAATTTGATAGGAGGCTGATTTAAGACGCAACGCTCTTCTTTGCTTAGAATTCCAATGTTCTAGCAACAATCATGTCTGAAGGTAATGCACGAGGTCTCTATACCAAGATTCAGGGGCTGTGAACAAAGGACGTACATCCATCAAATGTAATTCAGCCTCGTCTTCCCAGGCGTGTTCGTCGTTGTTTCCATTTTCAGTCATTAGTTTGCACAACCCTTGCCCTTTAACTATCGAAGCTGGCTTGAATTCGAGGTCATACTCTTGAAGAGTTGTTACCCAATTACCCCTTCTTTCTCCTAACTCCTTCTGTACAAAAAGGGACCTCACAACTGGGTACGGGACGATCACCTTGGTTCGATTTTTTAATATGTAGGGCCTGAATTGTTTCATTGCTTTGAATACTGCATAAGCTTGTTTATCAATAGTCGAGTAATTTGATTCGGCCCCTTGTAGACCAGTGCTCATGAAAGATATTGGGAATTCATCCCCCCCATCTTCCTTCTGAGTAAGCACGGCTGCTAGCGAATCATCAGATGCAAAAGTATACAGAATAAAATATTTATCGAAATCCGGGATTTTTAGGGAGGGTGTGTGCACAACAACAGTTTTAATCTTACTGAATGTGTTCTTCTCAATCTCAGTCCACTTGAATTGTACACTTTGATTCACCATTTGCTGCAACGGTTTGACAATCTAAGCAAAATCTGGCACAAATCTCTGTACGAAGTTTATTGTTCCCATAAATGATTGCATCCCCTTTTTATTATGGGGCAAGGGGATCTGTTCAATGGCCTTGATCCTTTTCGGATCTATAGAGATTCCCTTCTTTGAAACCACATGACCCAGCGACTTGCCCTCCGTAACAGCGAACACACACTTCTTGGGATTGAGTGAGATACCATATTTCCGACAGCGTTCAAAAATCTGCCTTAGATGAAACGCGTGTTCTTCTCTCCTCTTTGAGAATATCGTAATATCATTGAGATACACTACAGCACTACGGCCAATCAACCGCGGAAAAGCTATGTCCATAGCCCTCTGGAACGTAGCTCCAGCGTTTATAAGCCCAAAGGCCATTCTTCAGCAAGCGAAGGTTCCCCATCTGGTCCTGAAAGTTGTCTTCAATCTGTCTTCTTCGACTACTAATACTTGATTGTAGCCCGAGAATCTGTCTAATAAAGAAAATAGTTCAGAACCTGAGACCATTTGTAGTAGTTGCTCCATGGGTGGAACAGGATAATTATCTTTATCTGAAGCGCGGTTTAAATTCATGAAATCCACACATAACCTGATTTCTCCATATTTTTTCCTCACTGGTACCAGATTTGAGACCCATTCAGAGTGTCTGACCTTAAAAATGATTCTAGCATCCAATAATTTCTTAACTTCACTCTGGATCAAAGGTTCCAATTTTGGGTGCATTTTCCTTAAAGGTTGCTGATAAGGTTTGACGCCAGATTTGATGGGGATAACATGTTGGATGATGCTGGTGTCATATGTCTTCAAATATTCATATGTCCAGGCGAAAACATCTTTATATTGATTAAAAACACTGATGAACTTATCTCTTTCTGCTGGTGAACAGCATTTGCCAAGATTCACATATTTAGGATTTGTCTCAGTCCCTAAATTTATCAATTCGAACTGTAGAGATGAGCTGTGAGTCTTCACGTTTGCTGGTCTTCCAAAATTTTCATTTAAATCGAACATTCTTTCTAAGGTTCTGACTCCTTTAGGGATGAAATTATCATATTTCAGCTCGGCCTGATGTTCTTCATCATCTATAATCGCCCCTTTAAATACCTCGTCATTTGTTAAGCATTCTATAATCTATTGATCGTCGTCAAACACTCATAGGTTGGTAAACATATCAGGGACCGAGGGCCTGAAAAGCAATTCAACGGAGCATCGATTATTAGTAGGCACAAGCCTAGCAGTTGATGTGGCCAACAAGTCAGCTGTTGCATTTTTAAGTCTTGGAATTGATATAATATTAAATGCGTTAAAACATTTGAGTAGGTCCCATACCTCATTTTGATAAGCTTTTAAGTGAGGAGAAATACAATGTATTTGATTCCGAATCTGTTTTACAATTATTTCATAATCTCCAAAAACTTTCAAATTACTTACCTTTAATTCGATTGCTTTCCTTAAACCTTGCACTAACGCTTCATACTCAACTGTGTTAATTGTACATTCAAACTCTAATCTACATGAAAGAAAATGTTTATTCTTCTTGGGGTCGATCGGGACACAGCCGGCCCCTGACCCTTCTAACGTCTTAGAACCATCAAAAAACAATGTCCAGAAATCGCTAACTACTGCACGAGAATCTGCTCCTACCGCTAAGTTTACTATTTTACGATCGATTTCATTAGTCTGTGAAAACCGAAGGAGATCAGGCTGAGCGTCTGACGTGTTGTTGGCTTCTTCTGCTTGGTAATTTCCTGGTTCCAATTCAATAAAGTAATTTCCCAACACAGAAACCACTGGTTCGTTCTTTTCCTCAAGTTGAGTAACGTTGTATTTCATGTGAGGCTCCCTCAAAATTTTAATTTGATTCGGGCTTCCTTTATACAACAGCCACAGATGCGACCAATCCGAGGAAAAATATCCATTTAGTTTTGCCAACCAGTCTCTGCTCAGAACAAGCCCATAAGCGTCTGGTATGTCGGCCACCACCATATCAATAACTTGGCATACTTTATCATTTGAAGATAGGCAGACTAGGACATCCTCCATTTCCCCAATTACTTTCATATTCGTCCTATCCAACTGAACAACCCTCCAAGTGGATGGCTTAGGCTGCCCATTTATCCTTTTACAGACTGATATTGGCGTGACGTTAACCGACGCCCCTGAGTCTACCAGGCAATTATGTACGTTGTGATTAAAAATTTCAAAAGTGAGGAGGAAAGGTGGATTCTTGTTCTTAGACTTACCCCCAATGCTTGCTTACCTGATTTCTTCTTCTTCCTTGGGTTGATTGTCAGTGGGCAGCCTCTCCTCTGATGCTTCAAGCGCTTTCAAAAGTTTTTCTTTCTGCTGTGACACCTTACACATTTCAAATAATGAGATATTCGCCCTTACCTTCTTTATATCTTCCACAATATCATAATCCATCTGTGGTTCGGTGGGATGCGGCTTATCAACATTCATTTTTTCTTCATTGGGCTTGGCAAACGTATCATTCTGCCTAGGATCTTGGCTGGTAATGGTGAATTCGAGAATTTTATCAGCTGAGGAATTATTTTGAAATTTCTTAACATTTTTCTGAAGCCTTTTATTCTTTGGGAGCATGAGACTGTTTTCTTTAGCCGACCCTTGGCTCCTTGTTGTTACGTTCGTTTCCATGACGTCCTCGTATCCCCAATTCCTTTCTTCCTCAGCATCGAATAACGAAACAAAGTTCCACAGAACCATGGTCTCATCTTCTTGTTCTTTCGTTGACGTGTTACTCTCTTTTCTTTCTTCATCTCCATCTTCTGTTAATTTAGAATCCAACAGCTGATTCATAACCAACGTCATTGAGTTTATCCATTGAGGGAAATTCTTTTCAGAGTGGGGTTGTTGGTGGAAAGTGCAAAAATTGTCCATTCCTACCTCTGTTAAATTCATAGATGCTGAATTGTGCGGAGGAGGTTGGGGTTGATTGTTATCCTCCCTTTTATTGTAATAGGGCTTATAGAACCTTTGAGCTTCATTTTCTTTTTCCAAGTCTATGATTCTGTTAGAAATCTTTTGCATCATTTTTGCCATGCTTTCAAAATCTGGTGATTGCTCTTCCTTAGGCTTAGTAAACAACAAGGCTTTCCTTCCCACAATTTTCTCTCCTGACCGTTCGGGATAATCTTCGATACTTTCTCTTTCAGCCTCTACCTTTTCTGCCTCCTCATAAGTCTCTGCTAAAGTGGGCTTGGCCTTCATTTTGGTGAACATGGCCAGCTCGGGTCTTAAAGCCGAAGTATAATATTCAATCAGGACTTTATCCGAAGGTCTGTCAGTTTCAGAAAAATTCTTGAGGTACGCTGCAAATCTTTGAGTGAAGCTGTGCACCTTCTCCTTTCTCTCTTTCTTTAAGGCGCATAGTCCTTTCATGAGGGTTGCATGAGTCTTTTGGGTCGCATACTTACTTCTATAGATCCTCTCGAAGGTATCCCAATCAAGGATAGAGTTTGCAGGCAAACCAAAATACCATGATGCTGCATCTCCTTTAAGGGTGTGCGGGAATAGTCTGCAAACTACATCCTCATACTCCCCAGCCCTTAACCCTTCTATTTCCAAATAAAAACTTTGTAGGTGGTCGTCTACTAGTATCTTCTCACTTGGGTCGAATTTGGGTAGCATCTCTTCAAAGGATTGAGGTAAATCATGCAACGGAGGTGGTAGGTTTAAAGGTGATCTGGCTCTCTAGGCAGGTGGTGGATTTGGTGGGTTGGGTGGTTGATTGGCGTTTACGCCTGACATGAGTCTGGGTGGAGAGTGAGGAGGTGAGCAAATAGGAGTGTGAGTAGGAAAACTGTGAGGAGTATCCGTGCCTTCTTGATTCAAAGGCAGTACAACTTCCTGTAAGGCTGTTTCTACAAGTTCTTCCCAATCCTCAACCAGCACTGAATCTTCTAATATAGGACGATCCTTCCTTTTATATTCTCTTCTGGGCAATTCAGGGATGATAGGCAATCCTCCGATTTTCCTCACATATGCCCTAGTGTGTCTTCTCAGATTATTAACAACTTCGTTGTCGACAGAAAACAAATGTTCTCTACCCCCTTCTTCCGGAATTGGATTATGAATCCCACTGCTTTCTGAATTGTTACCAGTGGAATAGTCTCAGGAAAACAGGTTTCCTTGGCCAGCCATGCACTAGCGGCCCTCCTTCTAGTGCCAGAAACTGTTGAGGCCTGGAAATTCGCAGGCGGCAACAGCAAGGGATTCTCCCCAGTCAACGTTCCCAACTAGCCCGTGACTGTTTGGTGTAGGGAATCCGTCCAGTTTGCGGTCCGACTACTGTAGGTCAAGTAACAAAACTAAAAGGGTTTACCGGTTGCGGCCCGGTCCACCATATATATTTTTGTACTTTTTGACTTAAGGTATGATATGCACGTGCCTAATTAACAATGCAGGGTGATAAAGGACGCAAGGAGTATTCACAATGTGATGCGTAGGTTCTTACCTCTCGTCTTAAACTCCCAAGCATCTAAATCACATATATTGCAAGAAAGTAAATACTAACTAAGCTATCTCTAGAGAGCTGGATATTAATTCATGAGTAATGCATTACTGTCCATGTGTTATGGCAAATCACAAATAGTTGTTCTTATAACCAAACATATAAACATGAATGAAAGTATACATGATAAGATAGCTCATCGCCAGTTAAAAATCCCATTACTCACAGTGGAAAACATCACAGAATACACTAGAGAACATTCAGACAAGAACATAGGTTCAGAAAGTTAGAACGCTCTCACAGTCCATGAAACACAGTCGAAAATGAAATAGTTCTCATTCAACGTCGTTCATTAAATCACATTGAGACATTCCACATAGCACTTTCTCCAACATGCAAAATTTGCAATTTCTGGTTGTAAAACGAAATAGTTCCTCTTACAAACAATAGTTTACAAGTTTTTTCCAGGAAAAAGCCCGTGTAAGTTCTAACTTTCCAATATTTAAACTAAAACAGTTGACTGCTTGGGCTGCCCCCAAACGTGTGACCTTTCGGTCCCTTAAATGTTTCATATCCCTATTTTTTATCTTTTCTGTGCACACTCATGATCCGCTGAGTAACTAACAGACCTTTCATGTCTGTGCCTTTGTTGCTATTGATTTTGCCTTCTACTTCGCTTGCCCTGCTTTTGATCCTGTCGGTTTCGGTTCGACCTTTGCCAAAACTTCCCAGCTTCCTTCTGCCACCTATCTCCCAGCTATACCTTCGCGCACGGTAGTCTGAACAGTCTCTTGAGTCCTCCTGCAATTAAACGACATCTATCATTCATTGGGACTGTATTTTCAATAAAATCAAACTACGTTTAGAAAATGAGTAATCATCAAGAGAGGTCGTGCACTGCATTCCAGTTTTGGAAACCTTAACAAGCGTCGTCACCACTGTCTCGTCAACACATGGGCTTGAAAAACTCACTAACGGCGGGAAGAGGAAACTCATCGGTGGCTTGAAACATAAAAACATCGGCCGGGTAGACTTATTTACAGCCGCATAAGCGGGTCTTAACAGGCGACGGGCACCGTGAAACCAGTAAGCCTATCGGAGTCGGAAGAGTTATGACCTAAATTGTGGGCGGGAAAGCTCCCAGTCGAAAATTGAAAAGACATCGACATCGGAAGACAAGTGCTTTGCATAGCCGCAACGGCAGAAGAAAAAAGACTGCAGACACGTGACTAAAAGACCGACATGCATCAGTGGGTGGAGCGCTTTACATTTCGGGTACCTAGCTGCTTTGGGAGCCACAACGGCGAAAGATAAATATACAATAGCCTCCGATCCAAACATACTCTAATGCCCGATCAATAAAAATGCTAAGTGTTTGGAACAACCTTTAAAATTTATCAACGGCCAAAAAAAAACTGTTTCACTTCCGAAATAGCGGCTTGACAAAGGACAATTGGTCCAATTCATCTTTGACTAGCAAAATAAAATAGACTCCAAAATCCGCGACCCACAGTCATTACAAACATAAGCAACTTCTGAAAACAGGACGAGAGTTAATCTTAAAAATAATCCGAAATTAAAGCATGACCCAAAAATTCATGGATCCAAACGATTCAAAGCAACATTAAATCATGAGGGGGACCAAAATTTGAAAAATTTGGGGAAAAAAGTTGCAGCTGCAACAATGCTAATATTGAAAGATCTGCTTTGATGAAGATTGCTACCAGGCCTGAGCTTTTCCCATCCTCAGAAGTAATTGGATGAATTATGCCTAGGGCAGACGTGACTACCATGATTCTGGCCAACACTAAAAAACAGGGCTATGCTGCTTACAACCCTGGTTATGTATCATTAGCCTACCACTTACCAGAAGCCCAAGTTTACCTAGCTGAGGATTGGCTAAAGGAGATTAAGCTTGACCTGGTTGAAACATTGAAAAGAACGCTGGTCCCTAGTAAGAGTTTCTAAACCAGACCATCAGGGGAATACGACACAACTACCTTAAGAACCCCTTATAGGTTCATTGCTTTAATGCTGAACATAATCTTTGGGAGAGCCCATGGCAAAATTTTTAAGTTGGGATGGGTTCCTATCATCTTCTGTGTAGCCACCCAAGGGACTGTGTTCAACTGGGTGAACATTGTATCAAACTGTCTCTCAGCTTGCATTGCTTCAGCCTTGGGAGGGGTGTCCCAGAAAAAATCTGAGTTCTACATGAGCTCCATATTGATTGATTGCATACTATGCACCCAGTCATTCCCAAACCCAAGGTGTATTTGGGACAGAGACAGAACATCGGTATACATAGCCTACAAGCCATTATGGGCGCATAAGTACTACAGTCATTACAGAGAAGTGCGTGAACACTTTATTATGCCGTTGTATACTATGATTTTCTTGAAACAATGCAATTGCATGTCTGAAGAGGCATTGCAAGTCATTGAGGAGTATGTTGATTACTACTTAACTGAGGATGGGATGTATATTAGAATGTATGGCTGCTCCAGAGCACCTTCATTGCTTCCCAAATATGCCACTGATTATGTGGTACACAAGGAGGCAGTCAGGCAGGTCTTCTTGGATGGCACAGGGAGTTTTTTGTTTGAGCACAAGAAGGTGACTTATCCTCCCATACCGTTCAGATTGGGAAGTTATAAGTTTTTAAGAGTTAAAAAGGCTGATGAGTTTGTAGAGGAACTGGAGAAATTTCATTTTTGAGAAATAAATTTCCATAGGAATGATTCTCGGAATAAAGTTGCAGAACACTGCAAGGAATCCAATGTGCATTTTGAGTATACAAGCCATTGGGATAAGGATGAATCAATTTTCCGAAATGTAGAAAACATGACTGCATTAAAAAGAAGATCACTACTAAAGGTGGGAAAGGGCAAGCTGAACAGAAGAAAGCAGATGAAGAGGAGGCTAGGAAAAGAGAAGAAGATGCTAGGAGACTAGCAGAGGACGCCAAAAGTTGGCTTAAAAGTGAGGAAGAAGAAAAGAAGAAAGCTGAACAAGAAGCAGCTAGGAGTTAGAGGAAGTTGCCAAGAGGGAAGAAGAAGAAAGGAAAAAGAAAGAGGGTGAGGAACTCAGGAAACAGGAAACTAAAAGATTGAAACTGGCAGGGTCCATGACAGAGCAACAAACTTTCGACCCTGCAGACATTCAAGTTCAAGATATGGGTAATCCTGATTCTCAAGACCCTGATGCAATTGCTAGCAGCACCTTAGGACAGGTTGTTGTTTATGGCCTAAGATTGATCCCTTTCGAACAAAAGAAAGGGGAAGAAGTTCCAAACTTCTATACCATTTTTTATGACAAGGAAAAGAAAAGAATTGTGAAGAGGACTGAGAGAAAATTTGAAACTGGGGGGCAGTCAAGGAAGATGATAAATGATAAAACCTTGGTACATGGAACAGACAAGGACCCAAGATTCACTATCCCAGCTGGAGCAGCATTGATCCATGCCTCTAAATATAATGTGGATCGAATAATGACAAACCTTGAACAATCAAGGAAAACTGCTGCCCAACTAAAAGATACACTACGAAGGGAGAGAGAGGAAAGCAACAAATTCAAAAAGGAAGTTTGAAGACATGCGAAATGAAGTAAAGTCTTCAAAGGCAGAGCTTCAGTCCCCCCAAGTAGACAAGACGTCTTTGGAAGTTGCCCAGGAAATCTTAGCAAAATTGCAACAGGAATATCATGAGCTAATGATAGAAAAAGGATGGGCTGAAAACAACATATGAAAGTCTTCATGCAGAAAGAGACTAGCTACAAAGTAAGATTGGGGAGCTGGAATTACAAAAGGCTACTTTGGAGGAGTCAAAGAAACAATCCTAGGTGCAAGCAGCAGAGTTTAAAGAACAAATTGCTTCATTAGCAACATCTTTGGAAGAAGCCAGGGAACAGCAAACCAGCATTCAGCCTTTCAAAGAACATGTTTTAACACAAAGAAGCAAAATGCATAGGCTGCAGGTATCCATAGAAGAAGAGAGGTGCAAGGTTTTGCAGGTAGATAATAGATTAGAAGAAATTTTGGAGACTTATTCGTATTTCATAGACAGATCTCAGGACATTTTAGAAGTCCTGACAGGAAGAATAGCAAGATTGGAGGCCACTGAGGAGATCCCTGCAGACTTACCGGCAAAGGATCAACAAGACTTAAAACAAGACTATGACTTGTTAGAGTTTGCCATAAACATAGTTGAAGAATTTAAGAAGGCTGTAAAGAAAATGAAGGGAGCTTGCACTGAGTTTTGTAGGAGACTATTGATCACTTACAACCGATGTCAGGTGGCTGCTGAGCAGAGAATAGACGTGTTTCCAGACCATGACCTGTTCATAGAGATGTTGCAGAACAGATATCAAGAAGATGAATAGAGAATTCAACAGGTCAAGGCCCTGTACGAGCATATCTTAAAAGATGAAGTAGCTCATTCAGCAGTCAGTGTGCAGTTACTGGAAGATCAACTACGCTTAAGTTCAGCCAGGATTGAAGTAATTAAAAATCAGGCAGCGATGTTCGAAATTAATATTCGTTTTCTCGAGCCTTCTGAGTTCGAGAACATTGCATCAGAAGCCTTAGCATGGAAGAAGTTCCTGAACAATCAAGCGGGGCCCTCCACTTAAGTGCTTTATTAGTTTATTTAAATGTAATATATTGTAAATTGTATAAGCACTAAATATGAGAAAATTGTGGGAGATGAAGCATTGGGGAAGCCCAAGAGTCATTTGGGGGCAGCCCAAATTTTTTTTCCTTTTTGTATAAGTCTAGGAGAATTAGATAGAGAAAGGGCTTTTTCCCAAGGAGACTTGTGAAAAACTTGTTGTAAGAGGAACTATTTCGTTTTGCAATAATATAATTACAATTTTGCCTGTTGGAGAAAGTGTTGTGTGGAATGTTCAAATGTGATGAAATGAACAATGTTGAAGGGGAACTATTTCGTTTTCAGCTATGTTTCATTAACTTTGAGATCGTTCTAACTTTCTGAACCTATGTTCTTGTATGAATGTTCTCTGGTTTATTTTATGATAATTTCCACTATGAGTAATGAATGTTTTAACAAATGACGAGCTATCTTGTTGTGCATATCTCTATTCATGTTTATGTGTTTTGATTCTAAGAACAACTATCTGTGATTTATCTTAACATATGAGCAGTAATAAATTACTCATTAATTGATAATCTTGCTCCCTAGGGACAGCTTAGTTAGTCTTGTTTTCTATTGTGTGTGATTTAGATGCAAGAGAGTTTAAGCCGAGAGGTAAGAACCTGCGCATCACATTGTGACCGCTCCTCGTATTCTTTATCAATCCGCATGTTAGATAGGCACTTGCATATCATACTTAAAGTTAAAAAATATAAAATATACACGGTGGGCCGGGCGACAACCGGTAAAACCCTTTATTTTTGTTACTTGACCTACGGTAGCCGGACCGCAAATCGGACGGATTCCCCATACCAAAGAGTCACGGGCTAGTTGGGAACGTTGACTGGGGAGAATCCCTTGCTGTTGTTGCCTGTGATTTTCCAGGCCTCAACAGGTCCATCCTACACACGTTTGGATCGATGTCATACTTGGATGCCACAATGGAGATGAAGTCTCAAACATTCCTTACATCCTTACAAGTATGGAACGTGTATTAGGGACAAATGACTAACGTTGATTAGGAGGTGTTTTGTTAAATGGGTTTTGATGCAAGCTTATTTCGTAAACTGATAATGAAACAAAGAATGCTTGACAGATCTTTAAGCAAATTATGATAAGTGCAGGCACTATCTTTCTCATGAGCAAGACATGTCACTTGCTTTCAAGGGAAGTTTTATACTTCTTATTGAGGTTAAACAAGGAGGAAACAATTGAGATCAGGTCTCCAAGTTTCCTTGACAGTATGGAGAGTGACGCTTGGGCAGATGTATCTTGTTTATTTGGTAGTTGTTTTGTTAAAAGAGTTTTGATGACACCTTATTTGGTAAAACGAGTGTGGCTTCCCCATCATACGCAAAAACGAATTGCTAAGAATTGCATTAGTCAAAACATGGCAAACATGCTGATACCTAGTGCTTGAAGTCAACAATTTGTTGACCTCTTAAGCAAGTAGGTAGAACTTGCAGTCGTAGCTTTCATTTTGCATCCTTATGTGGAGCTCTACTTTGCATTTGATTTGGGTTTTATGCATTGCAGAGATTCATTTGCATTAGTTTTGCATCAATTCCTCTATTTATATTGATTATCCTCGAGAGTAAGATGTTGTCCACCAGTCATATGCAGTCATTTAAAGTATCATATTTCTCTTTCCCCTTTGTTGTGATTTAGGGTTTGGAAGGGGTCAAATTGCAAAGAATTCCCTCTGATTTCTGGAGCATGCAGGGTATAGTCGATCTGGATTTTACTAGTTTGAAATTATTTGCACCATTTTCAACTTGCCATCACAACAACAAAAAATATAATACCCAACTAATAGATTTCTCTTTCCCCTTTGGTGCGACTTAAGGTTTGGAAGGTCTCAAATTGCAAAGAAATCCCTCTGATTTCCCAAGCGTGCAGGGTATACTTAGTCTGTATTTTGCAGGTTTTAAACCTTGTTTTTTTTAAGGATCGTTAATTTTTTCACTGGTTTCATGCATGCTATTAAATCCCTACTTGGATGGTAAATTTTGTTTTTGTTTACAGGGCTTCTGTTCCCATGCGTGAACCCATGGCGAATAATGCGATTGAACTTCGTCCTAAAGGTGGCCTCAGCTTTGATTTGGCAAGGAGAAATGAAATGATTGCAAATAAAGGTGTTCAACCTCCTTCATTTTGCAAGACAAGAACGACTATTGTAGGCCTCGTTAATGAATAGCATAGGAATCTTCCTGTTCCTGACCCTACCGTTTTTCACATGACTGTTTTCTTAGAGAAAAACCAGAACCCCCCATAGAAGTGGGGTCCTCTGAAATTTGGTCCTCTTTTCTCCCTTCACCTTGTAATTTGGCACTTGCCAAGGTTTCTAATCTTCAAATCCTCTAAAAATAGTCTTTTCCCCCCCCTTTAAAAACCGCCAGGGTTTTCGCAAAGTATATTTGTTTTGCCCATTTGAGGCAAGGCTAATCTTGTGGGTGTTTTGTAGATGGCCACCTACTATATTTAATAGATGGAGAAATGACAAAGGAAACCCGACATATTGACGTGGGAATGTGTGTTAGCATATTCATCTCATTAAAGGTAGCTACAAATCTGAATCTTGTTTCGATCTTCATTCTCATTTAAGAGATCAAAACTGTTTTGGAAATTGTGTTTCCATGGAATAGGGGTTTTTTCCCTCGAATTTAATTCTAGTTCTCACAAATATGTATTATTACATAGTTTCGAGCCGACCTATGTCTGTATTTAATTATTGGATCTAACTTGTGTCATACATTGCTACAGAAATGGACTTGTAATATTCATTGTTGGAGCTGACATAACTGACATTCGAACGACTATGGGGTTTTGGGGTTTCCTTCTTCTTATAAATCTTCTATTTATGAAAACATGGTTGACATACAAACCCAATCAAGAGGCCCTATTTGGTCATTACTTTGTAATTTAGTCATGATACTAACTTACTCTTCTATATGTTTTCACACATGGATGGATTAGCAAGCCAACAAATGGCTTTTATGGGAGATTTCCTCACTACAAAGAACATATTTCCAAGAAAGTCATAAATAAAAATGTTGTTGGGCATAGGGAAAGGAAAGCAGAATTCAATTAGAATTCTACCTAAGTATGGAGAAGAGCTAAAGAAGAATAAAAAGGATTTGCGACAGAAGCATCAACAAGAAAGAAGAAGAGAAAGGAGTTGCGACAGAAGCAGCGACAGGAAGGAATAAGAAGGAATAGAGTCTACAACTTAGTGCGCAGAAAAGAAAAAAAAAAGGTGCATATATTTCTCATGGCAGATGAAGAGCACCTTTATGGTTTTTTCCCGGATGGGTTTCCATGTTATATTATGAGTATATGTGTGAATGTTGAATGTGTTTGAGTTACCTATATAAATGTTGCATTGAATGGATGCTTATAGATTTGCTTATGAATGAATAGATGTATAGCAGTTGCATTGTATCAGTTGAATATAATTATTCTCCACAAAGGTTGTTGTTATAATAAGTTGCACAAGAGAAGTTGGGTTGTGGTATAACTATTAATAGTAAGCATAAATAATCCACCCACAGGATTTGTGAGCACCTTGGTAAGGGACCAAGGTACCATAAATTCCCCACCCAACTGCAGAAACGTGGTTCTCGTAGTTACCCATTAAGAGAGATATCTCGAGTGAGACAACATCTATGTCATTGGTGTTGTCGACTAAGCTCTTCTCTGTCAAGTCGATATATTAGGCTTTGTTGCGATAAGCAGAAGGGGCTGCACCTGGGTTAGAGTCCTCAGAGGAGGGAGAAAATCCAATAAATGGTTTCATTAACAAAACCCAAATCATTTTAGTGAGGGATATGTTGTGGGAACCAACAAAACCTGAGATCCAAGGTTGGGTGGATTTCAAAGCGTTAGAATTCGCACAAGAAGAATGTGAAGTATCTCGGTGGAACCCAACAGAGTGGTTGGGTTGGTACCTCTATACAGATATCCATGGGATTTTCTTTTCTGAGTTTCCCATTGTGTTGCATCAGTGGTTGTCTAAGTTGGAAACCAAACAAAGAAATTTCCAAGGAGGAGAACCGAAGAAGTGGGATCCTCAGTTGGTTGAGCGATTGAAAAGAGTAAGCAACCTTGTGTCGAGGGATGTAGATTTTTGGATAGACAGTATCTTGGAGGCATACATTAATCAGTTTGTTGTTGTTGCAATAACCTCATAAAGTGAGGCATAATATAAAAATTTTCAAGGACCACGCGGTAGATATCTGTCATATTTAAAGACGTGGATAAATATTCTTTTCTATGAAAAAGGAATTCTACGAATGTGACAGTTGGAAACTGTGTACAAAATGGGTGGGTATGTCACAACATAACTCTATGAAAAGTGATGCAACCTGAGTTGAGATGTTCCCTTGAGATAGTGGAATTGAACTAGAGTGCAGTTGCTTAAGAAGTGGAAGAAGATTTAGATCCGAAAAAGCGAAGAAAGACTCTGCTAGGAAGAGGGAATTGTAACACGACCATAGAAGAAGAAGACTATGATCTTGCGTCGTACTTAGATGAAGGGTCTTGCAATGAAGAAGAATAATATCATCCAATCTCTGAAGGAGATGAAGAACTTACCTACAACACTACGCACATTGCTAGAGGTAATATCTAGAGACTTCTCTCCAAGACCATTTGTTAATATGAGTAGTACTAACGCTGTAAATAGTAGACAAGGGAGTCCGAGTATCCAAAAGTTTGTTCCAATTGTGCTAGCAGTCAATACAATGGTTGGGACTAACATTAAGTTATTAATATTCAGTGGAAATGGGTTGGAGGACCTATAACAACATTGGTTTTTTATGAAGTTGTGTGGACTATGCGACAAATCCAAGATGAGAATATCAAGAAAGCACAGATGATCATGACTCTGCGAGGTTGTTCGCTTGACTGGTACATGAAATTTTCTGTAGTGCCAGAAGGAGTTTTCAAGAAAACGCTCGACCAGATTCGAGTGGGCATGATAGAAGAGTTTAGGAAGCCAAAGTCTGAATTGCAGTGCATTACTGAGATAGAAAAAATTAAGTAGATATCAACAAAGTCTGTGTGGGACTTTGACTAGAGATTTAAGACATTAATGGCCAAAGTGAGCTTCCAAATGTCAGATGTACAACATAAGGACTGGTTCACTGACTCCATGTTGTCACACATCCGAACCCCATTGATGCACCAAAAGATTGTGTCCTAGATAGAGGCTCTGGGGATATCAATGAAGCTGGAATCCTCGTTGATTTGAGACAGCGACATGTGAATGATGCAAATTCAGTCACAGTTAGCCAACCTTACGGTGCATCTCCAAGACATTAAGAGAGGAAAAGAAGTTCAAGAAGAACTATGGTGTACTAGATGTAGAACAGGCAGACACCATAAAGAAAATTGCTCGGCACGCATGAACTATGTCACAAAAGAAGCGTCGAACCCGATAAACACCCAAGGGATGCCTTGGAGTAGAATATGTCACACTAGGGGCCACAAGTCCGAAGAATGTATGTATTTACAAATGATTGTGAGTACACCAGCTAGTCTGTATTGTAAATTTTGTAAAGCAGTAGGTCATGATGAAAAAGACTGCAGAGCACTTCAATTGCTGCAGAAAAAGATGGTGGATACCTACTTGATGAAAAAATATGAGTATATGCAAGCATAAAGGGTACAGCCTCAGTATCAACCTACTCAATCTCCACCACCGCAATATCAACAACGAAAGTATCCTCAGTCGCAATACCAACAAAATCAGTATCCTTCGCAGCAACAATACCCTTAGCAAAGGGGGTTTGTGTCGTGTACCCCAAATTGCAATAACATTTTATGTTTAAGAAAACATTATATTTTATTTTTATTGTAAAGTTTATGACTATTGACCAAGTGGGGTCAAGGGTGATTATAATTAATTATGTTGAATATTTTATTAAGTTAATAAATAAAAGATGAGACAAACAGCTTAAGGAGGTTGTTGAATGAGTGTCTACTGGTCACTAGGTGGAATAGACTGGGGTGAGATCAAATTGACACATGGCAATGTTGAGGCGTGGAAATTCGCAGGCAAAACAGTAAGGGATTCTCCCCAGTCAACATTCCCAACTAGCCCGTGACTGTTTGGTGTAGGGAATCCGTCCGATTTGCGGTCCGGCTACCGTAGGTCAAGTGACAAAAAGGGTTTACCGGCTGCGGCCCGGTCCACCGTATATTTTGTATTTTCTGATTTAAGATATGAAATGCAAGTGCCTATCTAACAATGCAGGATGACAAAGATGCAGGGAGCAATCACAATGTGATGCGCAAGTTCTTACCTCTCGTCTTAAAGCTCACAGGCATCTAAATCACATAGACAGCAAGAAATTAAAACTAACTACCTAACCTATCGCTAGCGAGCAAGATTATCATTCATTAGTGAGTAATGTATTTTGTACATGCATTATGAAAAGTTACAGATAGCTGATACTTCTTTCAATACACATGAACAGTTTAAAGATATTTCAACAACCAGATAGCCAATTGTCTATGAATGACCTCCATTACTCACAGTGGAAAACATCTCAAAATAAACTAAAGAACATTCAAACAGGAACATAGGTTCAAGAAATTAGAACGCTCTCACAGTTAATGACACATTGCTAAAAACGAAATAGTTCCCCTTCAACATTGCTCATTTAATCACATTGATACATTCCACATTGTACTTTCTCCAATACGAAAAATTGCAGTTTTCTGATTGTAAAACGAAATAGTTCCTCTTACAAGCAAATGGTTTACAAATTTTTTCCAGGGAAAAAGCCCCTTTGTCAGTCCTCACTTTCTACTATTTAAACTACAATAGTAGACTGCTTGGGCTACCCCCCAAGCGTGTGACCTTTCAGTCCTTCCAACGTTTCATCTTCTTCTATGCGTTCATGAACTATTTAGTAACTAATAGATCTTTTGGTTCAGTGCCTTACTTCACACCGTGGTAGTCCGACCAATCCCTTGAGTCCATCTGCAAATAAACCAGAATGCATCATTCAATGGATTTGTGTTCCAAAACAAAGCAACAAATTATACTACTGAAATGGCTAATCCACAAGAAAAGACTAGGTGCACCACCGTCATTTTACAAGTGCCGACCACACTACCTCGTCCTCCTACAGGCTCGTGATAACAACACCAACGACGGAAATCGGGAGGAAACCGTCATCAGAAGCCAAATGGCTTTCCCAGCCGCAACGATGGAAGAGTAAAGGCTACAGGCATGCGACGGGAGGGCGGGAAAACTAAATCGAAAATCGGAAGGATAATGACATCGGAAGCCAAACGCCTTTCCCAGCTGCAACGGCGGAAGAGTAAAGGCTACGGGCAAGCGATTAAAGAACAATACGCATCGGCAGTCGGAGTGATTCATGCTTCGGATGGCTAAATGCTTTGGGAGCCACAACGGTGGAAGGGAAAAGGCTATCAGCCGCCGATCAAAATAATTTTGACGCCTGAACTACGAAATATTAAATGTTTCGGGCAGCTCAAAAAATTAACAACGAACAAGAACCTGCTTTATCTCCGCAACGGCGACCAACAACAAAGAACACTTGATCCGATCGACAAGCAAACCAAACGTACAATCTGCGACTCACCATAAATTTCAAACACAGGCAACCTTTGAAAAAGGCTGAAAATCAATCTTCGAAATCATTCGAAACTACAGCACGACCAAAAGTTCAACAATCCATCGATTAAAACAACTCTAAATTATGAGGAGGGGCCCAAAAATTAAGAAATTTGGGAAGAACAATTGCAGCTGCAACAATTGGTGATTACCTGGTGAACCTAGATCTCTGGGCGATTATTCTTTGAGTGACAGACTGTTTAACAACCAATGCATCTATTGAACTCTTCCAGATATCCGGATTTCTCAAATGATGGAAGTGTGTACCTTTAATCATTGATGCTAGTCCACTTTGGGAGAGTGGAAACCAAAATTTTCAAGTCCAGATAACTCTGTTGAGGCCAAAGTATGGGTTTCATTATTACTTTTGTCTTCGGGTAGCTGATAGCTTGGACACCACAGGATTATAGCATATGGTAAACAGAAACATTCATTTGTTCCTCATTCCCATGCCACTTTAGCACTTTTTTTTGTGCTTTTGGACTTTTGTCCCTTTTCATATGAGTCCTCCTGCATGCCTTTCTTTCTGAATTTTAATTCAGGCTCCTCTATCCCATAGTGTCCTTTTGTGTGAGTGATGTATTTCATGTTTCAAATCACAGACGAAGAGGAACTTTCGGCAATTTAGTACTTATGATTTAGCTTTTGCTTTGATATATGATGCTTTCATGGAGTTTTTTTACTCTTATTTGCCTTTGGGCATTTGTTTCTTGGCATGGGATCATTTATATTGATATACTGTTCACCTTGCTCCTTTCCATGGGTCCTTTGCTGTTTCCCCTTAGAACACTTTAAATGTGACGTGGGTGAAGCCTCAACATAGTATTCCAGACTCTTTGAATCCGGTTTATTTCACACGGGTTAAGCAGGACTTCAATGCACACAAGGCTATTTGAGAAACTACTGAAATGGAAAAAGTTCTTTTAGACAAACAGCAACACACAGTCTGATACCCAAAACGTTTATCATTCCCAAAAAATTTGATGTTCCCCATGCAATCGCGGGTTCGTTCCCTTTATTGAAATCAAGAAAAACTCCAACTAAACAAACTGAAACATATAACTCAAAAGACAGCCAAGGGATTATTTATGTACAAGACATAAGAACTCAAAGAAACTTGGGAAAAATAAGGTTTGAGAACCAAACCATTTACTGGTAAGTTCTCTTCCCACCCCTGTAGATCTTGCAACTTATAAGTAGAAGGGCCAAGCTTTGCTGCAACCTGAAAAGGGCCTACCCACAACTGTTGGAATTTAGTATGCTTTCCTTTCTCATCATGGGGATGATCCCATTTGAGGACTAAGTCTCCCACTTCAAAGTCTTTTGTTCCAGCTTTATGTTTGTCGAACCATCTTTTTACTACCTGCTGTTGTTGCTTAAAACATTTTCTAGCTTTAGATCTAGCCTCTTCTGCTTTCAGAAGATTGCATATCCTCATCTATAAAACTTCATTCTCCGACCCACTAGACTCTTGAGCTATAATAGAAGATGGTAGCATGATGTTGGGGGGAAGAATGGCTTCTTTACCATACACAAGGGTATACGGTGACACTCCTATCGCAGACTTGGGGGTGACTCTATCAGCCCAAAGGGCGTTTGGTAGCGCTGAGTGCCAGCTCCTCTGGTTTTCTATCACAGTCTTCTTTAAAATTCTAATCAGATTTTTGTTAGTGGATTCAGCCAGGCCATTTTCTTGTGGATAGTAATTAGCAGAATAATGCAATTTTATCCCTTTATCATGAGCAAACACAGTTAATTTAATGGATGAAAAGTACGTAGCATTATCAAAAACTAACGAAATTGGAACTCCAAACCTGGTCATGATGTGGTCTTGCAGGAAACTGATGACCTCGTCTTGATTTATTTTCTGCAGCGGGACTGCTTCTACCCAGCGAGTGAAATAATCCGTTGCGGTCAGAATGTACTTGTGTTGTAGGGAGGAATTTGGTTTTATTTCTCCAATAATATCCAACCCCCATTGCTCGAATGGCTCCGTGATCATCACAGGCTTTAGGGGTGCTGCTGCTCTAGCTTGTCTCCCACTACACCTTTGGCAAATATCACACTTCCTGACATGTGCGTGTGCATATTTGAAGAGCGTGGGCCAATAGTAACCGGCTCTAAGGATTTTGCGGGCTGTAGTATCTCCTGAATAATGTCACCCAGCAGGCCCGTCATGCAACTCTGTCATTACTTGTTTCGCATCTTCCTTTTCTAAGCATCTCAGAAGAACTCCGTCATAATTTTTTCTGAATAATACTCCTTCGACAATTTGATAGGAAGCTGATTTAAGATGCAACGCTCTTCTTTGCTTAGAATTCCAATGTTCTGGCAGCAGCCCGGCCTGCAGGTAATGCACGAGGTCTCTATACCAAGACTTGGGAGCCGTAAACAAAGGACATACATCCATTAAATGTAATTCGGCCTCATCTTCCCAGGCGTGCTCTTCATTGTTCCCACTTTCAGTCATCAATTTGCATAACCCTTGTCCTTTAACTATAGAGGCTTGCTTGAATTCAAGGTCGTACTCTTGAAGAGTTGTTACCCAGTTGCCCCTTCTTTCTCCTAACTCCTTCTGTATAAGAAGGGATCTGACAGCTGGGTAGGGGACGATCACCTTGGTTCGATTTTTTAAAATATAAGGCCTGAATTGCTTCACCGCTTTGAATACTGCGTAATCTTGTTTATCAATGGCCGGGTAATTTAATTCGGCCCCTTGCAGACCAGTGCTCATAAAAGATATTGGGAATTCATCCCCCCCATCTTCCTTTTGCGTAAGTACGGCTGCTAGCGAATCATCGGATGCAAAGGTATACAGAATAAAGTCTTTATCAAAATCTGGGCTTCTCAGGAAGGGTGCGTGTACGACAACAGTTTTAATTTTTCTGAATGCATTCTTTTCAATCTCAGTCCACTAGAATTGTGCATTCTGCTTCACCATCTCCTGCAGCGGCTTGACAATCTGAGCGAAATCATGCACAAATCTTCGCACGAAATTTATAGTCCCCATGAATGATTGCATCCCCTTTTTATTGTGGGGCAAGGGAATTTGTTCAATGGCCTTGATTCTTTCTGGATCTATAGAGATTCCTCTCTTAGAAACTATGTGACCCAGCAACTTGCCTTCCGTGACAACGAACACACACTTCCTAGGATTGAGTGAGATGCCATACTTCCGACAGCGTTCAAAAATTTGCCTTAAGTGAAATGCGTGCTCTTCTCTTTTCTTCGAGAATATCATAATATCGTCAAGGTATACTACAACACTTAGACCAATCAATCCTCAGAAAGTTATATCCATAGCCCTCTGAAACGTTGCTCCCGCATTTATAAGCCCAAAGGGCATCCTTCTGTAGGCAAAGGTTCCCCATTTGGTCCTGAACGTTGTCTTCAATCTGTCTTCTTCGGCTACTAATACTTGATTATAGCCAGAGAAACCGTCTAACAATGAAAACAGTTCAGAACCTGAAACCATTTGTAGCAATTGCTCCATGGGTGGCACAGGATAGTTATCTTTATCTGAAGCTCGGTTTAAATTTCTGAAATCCACGCATAATCTGATTTCTCCATATATTTTTTTTACTGGTACCAGATTTGATACCCACTCAGAGTGTCTGACTTTAAAAATGATTCTAGCATCCAATAATTTCTTCACTTCACTCTGAATCAGCGGTTCCAACTTTGGATGCATTTTTCTCAAAGGTTGCTGATATGGCTTGACGTCGGCTTTGATGGGAACAACGTGCTTGATGATGCTAGTATCGTATGTTTTTAAATGTTTGTATGTCCAGGAGAACACATCTTTATATTGTTTAAACAGACTGACGAACTTATCTCTTTCTGCAGGTGAACAACATTTGCCAAGATTTACAAATTTAGGATTCACCTCAATCCCTAAATTTATCAACTCGAACTGTAAAGATGAGCTGTGAGTCTTCACGTTGGCTGGTCTTCTGAACTTTTCATTTAAATCGAACATCCTCTCCAAAGTTCGGACCCCTTTAGGGATGAAATTATCGTACTTCAGCTCGGCCTGGTGTTCTTCATCATCTATAATCGCCCCTTTAAATACTTCGTCATTTGTTAAACATTCTATAATCTGTTGGTCATCATCGAACACTCATAGGTTGGTGATCATATCAGGTACTGAAGGCCTGAAAAGCAATTCAACAGAACATCAATTATTAGTGGGTACAAGCCTAGCGGCCGAAGTGGCTAACAAGTCAGCTGCTGCGTTTTTTAGTCTTGGAATTGAAATAATATTGAATGCATTAAAACATTTAAGTAGGTCCCATACCTCATTTTGATAAGCTTTCAAGTGGGGAGAAACACAATGTATTTGATTTCTGATTTGCTTTACAATTATTTCTGAATCTCCAAAAACTTTTAAATTACTTACCTTTAATTCAATCGCTTTCCTTAAGCCCTGCACCAGTGCTTCATACTCAGCTGTATTATTCGTACATTCAAATTCTAATCTACATGCAAGAAAGTGTTTATTCTTCTGAGGGTCAATCAAGACACAGCCGGCCCCTGACCCTTCTAATGTCTTAGAGCCATAAAAAAACAAAGTCCAAAAATCACTAACTACTGTATACGAGTCTATTCCTACAGCTAAATCTACTATTTTACAATCAATTTCATCAGCCTGCGAAAATCGAAGGAGATTAGGCTGGGTGTCTAAAGTGTTGTTGGCTTCTTCTGCTTGGTAATTTCTAGGTTCCAATTCGATAAAATAGTTCCCCAAGACAGAATCCACTGGTTCATTTTTTTCTTCAAGTCGAGTAACATTATATTTCATGTGAGGCTCCCTTAAAATCTTAATCTGGTTCAGACTCCCTTTATATGGCAACCACAAATGCGACCAATCAGAAGTGAAATATCCATTCAATTTCGCTGACCAATCTCTACTTAGAACAAGACCGTAAGCGTCTGGTATATCGGCCACTAATATGTTAATGACTTGGCACACTTTATCATTTGACGACAGGCGGATTAGGACATCCTCCATCTCGCCCATTACCTTTACATCCGTCCTGTCCAACTGAACAACTCTCCAAGTGGATGGCTTGGGCTATCCATTTATCCTTTTACAGACTGATATTGGCATGACATTGACCGACACCCCCGAGTCTACCAGGCAATTATGCACGTTGTGATTAAAAATTTCAAATGTGAGGAGGAAAGGTGGATGTTTGCTTTTCGACTTACCTCTGATGCTAGTTTCTCCGATTTCTTCTTCTTCTTTAGGCTGATTGTCAATGGGCAGCTTCTCATCCGGTTCTTCAAGTGCTTTCAATAGTTTTTCTTTTTGCTGCGGCACTTTACACATCTCGAATAGTGAAACGTTTTCCTCTGCCTTCTTTAAATCCTCCACAACATCATAATCCATTTGCTGTTCAATGGGGTGAGGTTTATCAGCATTCATCTTATCTTCATTGGGCTTGGCCAACGTATCATTCTGCTTAGGGTCTTGGCTGGTAATAGTGAATTCTAGAATTTTTTCGGCTGAGGCTCTGTTTTGAAATCTCTTAACATTTCGCTGAAGCCTCTTAATCTTGGGGAGTATAAGACTATTGTCTTTAACCGGCCCCTGGCTTCTTGTTGCTACGTTGGTTTCCATGACATCCTTGTGGCCCTGATTCTTTTCCGTTTCAGCATCAAATAACGAAACAAAATCCCATAGAACCATGGTTTCCTCTTCTTGTTCCTTCGTTGAAGTAGTATTTTCTGTTCTTTCTTCATCTTCATCTTCTGTTAATCTAGAATCCAACATATGATTCATGACCAACGTCATTGAATTTATCCATTGCGGGCAATTCTTTTCAGAGTGGGGTTGTTGGTGGAAAGTGCAAAAATTTTCCATCCCTATCTCTGTCAAAGTCATAGATGCAGAATTGTGTGGAGGCGGTTGAGACTGATTGTTGTCCTCTCTTTTCTTGTAATAAGGCCTGTAGAATTTTTGAGTTTCCTTCTCTTTCTCCAAGTCTATGATTTTATTAGAAAGTTTCTGCATCATTTTGGCCATACTTTCATAGTCTAGTGATTTCTCCTCCTTAGGCTTAGTAAACAATAAGGCTTTCCTTCCCCCACTTTTTTCTCCTGACTGTTCAGGATAATCTTCGATACTTTCTCTTTCAGCTTCCACTATTTCTACCTCTTCATAGGTTTCTGTCAAAGTAGGCTTGGCCCTACCTTTGGTAAACATGGCCAAATCAGGTCCTAAAGCTGAGGTATAATATTCAATTAGGACCTTTTCCGAAGGTTTGTCAGCGTCATAAAAATTCTTGAGGTATGCTGCAAATAGTTGAGTAAAACTGTGCACCTTCTCCTTTCTCTCCTTCTTCAATGTGCATAGTCCTTTCATGAGGGCTGCATGAGTCTTTTGAGTTGCATACTTACTTCTGAAAATTCTCTCGAAGGTATTCCAATCAGGGATAGAGTTAGTGGGCAACCCAAAATACCATGAGGCCGCAGCCCCTTTAAGGGTATGCGGGAATAGTTTGCAAACTACATCTTCATACTCCCCAGCCCTTAACCCTTCTATTGCCAAGTAAAAACTCTGCAGGTGGTCATCTACTAGTGTTTTTTTACTTGGATCGAATTTGGGCAGCATCTTCTCAAAGGATTGAGGTAGGTCATGTAACGGAGGTATTAGGTTTAAGGGTGATCTGGCTCTCCAAGCCGGTGGTGGATTTGGTGGGTTGGGAGGAGGATTAGCATTCACGCCTGCCATGAGTGCGAGTGGAGAGTGAGGAGGTGAGCCAATAGGGGTGTGAGCTGGAGAACTGTGAGGGGTATATGGGCCTTCTTGGTTCAAAGGTAGTACAACTTCTTGTAAGGCTGTTTCCACAAGTTCTTCCCAGTCTCCAACCAGCACTGAGTCTTCTATTATAGGACGATCTTTCCTTTTATATTCTCTTCTGGGAAATTCGGGGATAATTGGCAATCCTCCAATCTTCTTTACATATGCCTTGGTGTGTCTTCTCAGATCATTAACAACTTCGTTGTTAACAGAAAATAAATGTTCTCTGCTTCTTTATTCCGGAATTGGATTATGAAACCCACTACTTTCAGAACTGTTACCGATAAAAAAGTCTCGGAAAAACGGGTTTCCTCGACCAGCCATGCACTGGCAGCCCTCCTTCTAGCGCCAAAACTGTTGAGGCCTGGAAATTCACAGGGAAAACAGTAAGGGATTCTTCCCAGTCAACGTTCCCAACTAGCCCGTGACTGTTTGGTGTAGGGAATCCGTCCGGTTTGCGGTCCGGCTACCGTAGGTCAAGTGACAAAAAGGGTTTACCGGCTGCGGCCCGGTCCACCGTATATTTTGTATTTTCTGATTTAAGATATGAAATGCAAGTGCCTATCTAACAATGCAGGATGACAAAGATGCAGGGAGCAATCACAATGTGATGCGTAGGTTCTTACCTCTCGTCTTAAAGCTCACAGGCATCTAAATCACATAGACAGCAAGAAATTAAAACTAACTACCTAACCTATCGCTAGCAAGCAAGATTATCATTCATTAGTGAGTAATGTATTTTGTACATGCATTATGAAAAGTTACAGATAGCTGATACTTCTTTCAATACACATGAACAATTTAAAGATATTTCAACAACCAGATAGCCAATTGTCTATGAATGACCTCCATTACTCACAGTGGAAAACATCTCAAAATAAACTGAAGAACATTCAAACAGGAACATAGGTTCAAGAAATTAGAACACTCTCACAGTTAATGACACATCGCTGAAAACGAAATAGTTCCCCTTCAACATTGCTCATTTAATCACATTGATACATTCCACATCGTACTTTCTCCAACAGGCAAAATTGCAGTTTTCTGATTGTAAAACGAAATAGTTCCTCTTACAAGCAAATGGTTTACAAATTTTTTCCAGGGAAAAATCCCCTTTGTCAGTCCTCACTTTCTACTATTTAAACTACAACAGTAGACTGCTTGGGCTACCCCCCAAGCGTGCAACCTTTTAGTCCTTCCAACGTTTCATCTTCTTCTATGCGTTCATGAACTATTTAGTAACTGATAGATCTTTTGGTTCAGTGCCTTTGTTGCCATCCATGTTGTCTTTTCCTTCGCTTGTCCTTCTGGCCACGGTTCAACCCGCGCCAAAATGCTCAACTACGCCTTCACATCGCGATAGTCCGACCAATCCCTTGAGTCCATCTGCAAATAAACCAGAATGCATCATTCATTGGATTTGCGTTCCAAAATAAAGCAGCAAATTATACTACTGAAATGCCTAATCCACAAGAAAAGACTAGGTGCACCACCGTCATTTTACAAGTGCCGACCACACTACCTCGTCCTCCTACAGGCTCGTGATAACAACACCAACGACGGAAATCAGGAGGAAATCGTCATCGGAAGCCAAATGGCTTTCCCAGCCGCAACGGTAGAAGAGTAAAGGCTATAGGCATGCGACGGGAGGGCGGGAAAACTAAATCGAAAATCGGAAGGATAATGACATCGGAAGCCAAACGGCTTTCCCAGCTGCAACGGCGGAAGAGTAAAGGCTACGGGCAAGCGATTAAAGAACAATACGCATTGGCAGTCAGAGTGATTCATGCTTCGGATGGCTAAATGCTTTGGGAGCCACAACGGCGGAAGGGAAAAGGCTATCAGCCGTCGATCAAAATAACTTTGACACCTGAACTATGAAATATTAAATGTTTCGGGCAGCTCAAAAAATTAACAACGAACAAGAACCTGCTTTATCTCCGCAACGGTGACCAACAACAAAGAACACTTGATCCGATCGACAAGCAAACCAAACGTACAATCTGCGACTCACCATAAATTTCAAACGCAGGCAACCTTTGAAACAGGCTGAAAATCAATCGTCGAAATCATTCGAAACTACAGCACGACCAAAAGTTCAAGGATCCAGCAATTAAAACAACTCTAAATTATGAGGAGGGGCCCAAAAATTAAGAAATTTGGGGAGAACAGTTGCAGCTGCAACAGGTAGCATTGCCAACCACTTCTAGCTGTTGTAGGAGGCAACTTCTCTATTTTTGTGGTCATGTTCCCCAACAAAGTGGAACAAGAGCAGGTCGCCCATTAAGTGAAAAACTAACCAAAAGACCTAGGCATGCTTATAATTACCCATCGAATTCAGCAGGGGTCTGTTCAATCTTTACTTGTGAAATTTCTAAAGTGAAAAGTGTGCACAAGATATTCGATGGAGGGGAAAGGTAGAAGTGGTTTGATTGTGAAAGTTGTATTACAGAACTAGTGTAGCTTATTTGTTGAGTTCTTTACTGCAGAAGGAAGAAGTATTATTGTTGAATACTTCTGTGGAATTGCAGAAGTTTTATATCGCATCCTCTCACACAGTGCTTTCAACCAGGTGGACCAGTGGACAGGCTCGGGGGTCCTAAGGCAACAGCTAAGCTATCTTCAGGAATTGGTTGGGTGGAACAAGTGTCTTAGGTTGTTTGTCTCTTCTACAATTATCCAGGTTTTAAGTTGTTCTGGTTATTATCTTTAAATTTATTTTTTCTGAGAGAATTTATGAATGTTCAAAAGCTTTCTCAAAAGTATTACTGTTTTCTTTTGTTAGGAATATATTTTATGTCTTAACAATTTATGAGCAGATGAATATTATTGTTTAACCAAGATTTTCCATAGGAAAACTCGGTACACTATCTAGAAACAACATCATATGTTCTCATCTAGCTTTATTATAGTATAATGGATGTTGAATAGTTGGTATTACTCTAATTCTTCTCTATACACCTGTAGCAATTTATATAAGTTACAGAAATAGTTATAAGTTACACAAACAGAAATATGTTACAAAAACATATAAACGTTACAGAAACAGATATAAGTTACATAAATAGTGATAAGTTACAAAAGTAGTTATAAGTTACAAAAATATATATAAGTTACAATATATATATATATATATATATATATGTATGTATGTATGTATGTATGTATGTATGTATGTATACTAGGTTAAAGGTATAAAACCTATGAGGTAAATTATTGTCAAAATTTACTCATTACCTTTTTATAGTTGAAAGGCTTTTTACTTCTACCAAACTCACACAACCAAGAAGTCATTTTAGTTTACAAAGATTTAGGGTAAAACATATGTAAATAATTATTCATATAAAAGATTTAAAGCCGTAAAGCTTTATGTAATTCCAAAATAAATATTGATTAGGGTTTTCCATAGTATAGCTTTTAAGCAATATATAAACATATTAATTAACACAGTTTCCTCAATTAGAGGTCAAGACTTCGGAACCCGTAAAGGTAAATATTTACAGGAGGTTTATAACTAATACATTTAGGATTTTCTTTTAAAAATACCAAATTTCAAACTAACTCTGTGTAAATGCCTGAGTAAATAAAAAAGACTAACTCCTATATTAATTCATCATACTTATCAGGCCGAGGCTATAAGTCCAAAGATATTAAGTATTATCCTTTAAAATATCTTCAGCGAAATAGTCCATTTTTTCTATATAGATAGCAAAACGATTTAAACCCTAACTAATTTCTCCAAATTGATAAAATAAAGTCTCAATAGATGAATAATTTATCAACGCAGGTTTATTTCAAAATTTAAGTAATACACAAAAATATTGGAAGATTTAATATTAAAAACTTATATTGCCGTAAGGGAAAATTTACAGAGATTATTTACCCTCAAACTGTTTTACGAAAGGAAAACTTACAGTATTGTGTTACCCTAAATCAATATTACAAGAGCCTTAGCTCCGAGGTGAAACCCTAAGGGTTATCACCGAAACAGCCTAACGGCCTTCCCCATTTTCTTTCCAAAACAAACAAAACAATGACTACCACAACAAATCTGAAAACTGTTGTAACACGCAACCAAAACCGGTGGTATCATCGCAGACACATTCAAGAAGAAGGGCACCTCAGGGTATGGACCGAGGCTTACCAAGCCCATCGTGCTCCTACCCATCAGCTGTAGAGGAGTCGCATTAACCATTGTTGTGCACTTCCTTTTATATTCACCTGTCAACACACAAACACAATGACTTAGAATTGTTTTTGGTTTTAGCTTAAAGATAACAAAGTAATTTGCGTAAAGAATTTGTTATCACTTACTAGAGTGTTAATACACTATAGCTGAGTTGGAAGAACACGACAATGGAGGAGAGTCAGAGCATACAGTCTACAGACGCCACGGTTGAGCTAGAAGAAAATGTCAATGGTAGAGAACCGGAACTAGAGTTTGGTATTTCTTATTGCCACAGCCAAGATGATAAAGAATTTTTCCACAAAGCCCCGAGAAGGGCAGGAGACTGTCGGTCATTTCCTCCACCCACAACGATTTTACAAGGTTCAGACAAAACGTGTTTTAGGCATTATATTGTTTAGGGTTTATGCCAAACCCTTTGTTTGAATCAAAATGATAACACGTGGTTTCCACTAACCATGAAATTCTTTTGGGTTTGGGTATAGTTTTGGACCGGTGCGTTAACCATGTAACGAATGGAAAGTTTAATACTATCACCATATAAAAAGAACTGAACACGTCATTTTATGGTTTGATGGAGCCTTAAGCTAAGTTTTATATTCATGTTTATATGCTTTGTGAAATTTTAAACTAGTTCATAGTATTAATTCTTTACATAAGGTATATGCCAATGTAGTATATTCGTTATGCATTGAATACGCTTAGGTTAGTTTATGTTTTTATCGTTGTCAACCTTGCAATGCATGTAAATATAGCATTATTATCATAGTTAAACTTTTAACAAATCTTTGTTTGCATGTTGAAGTTCAGTTAGGATATATTTAACATTTATGCATAGCATATATGTTTGTCAACCCTGCCATATATGCAATAACAATACTATTGCATTGTTAAACGATAAACAATACATGTTGGTATTTTTTATTAGGTTATAATTTGTATATTATACATTGTGGTAACAAGTAAACAATCCATACTTATGCATGTTAGAGTTTTGTTAGATTATATACGATATTTATGCATCAACCATATGCTCGTTAACATTGCTAAAGGTGTAAAAGCAATACCATTACCTTGTTCACATTAAACATTTCATTTGTATGCATGATGGAGTTTTAAGCTAGGTTTGATTTTTGCAGTTAGTTTCTAGTGACTAAAAATATTAAATGATAAGGTCAGGGCTTAAGGAAAATCTAGGATTTACATGACGCAGAAATCATAGTTTATACCAAATGGAAAGTTTTTGGGTTTTTAATACCAAAAACAACTAAAAGCATGTTTATAAAGTATATACCATCAATCTGATAATTTATTATTTAGAACAAAAGATCACACTAACAATTTCAATCTACTACCTAGAAAAAATAATATTGGCTTTAGGCCTAGAGATTCTCGACCTTAATAATCTAGACAATAAATAGATTTTGAAGAGCTTTCCTAGCTTACTAGTTCAGTCTTCCGAATTATAAGTCTCTTACATCATAGCCTGGAAGAAAGTTTTACCTGTAAAATCCTATACAAGTATTCGAATCTGCGTTTGCTTTTGAAAAAACTAAGTAAGCCTCGGGCTAACCTCAAACCCCCCTTCAGTAAGAAAACAAATAATCGTCAGAATCATACACCTTCATATCGTTAAACTAACGATCTGAATTCAATGATTTTTAACTACTTAAATAAACAATTATATTCAAGATTGAACTTCAGTACAGATTTAGTACGGTTAGTAGTATGAGATTTTTTTAAGTTAGAAAGTAAATGCAGTAAGTCGTTTAGTTACATTCAACCAAAGAGTTTTAACTCCTAAGTTTTTGTTTTATGTCTTCTCTTTATAATCTATCTGTTAACTAAACTAAAAGTTAATCATTAAACTAGCATTCTGGTTACGAGTTAGCATTTATTATTACACAGAAAAATTTAAATTTTTTGTAAATTTTGGGGATGTCACATATGGTATCAAAGCACACGTTCAGACACTAGGCTTGAAGTGGCTCCACTCACGTAAACAAACAGTAAAAAGAATTCACGCGTACTAATTTATTATTTTTAAATGTTGTTGTACAGAATTTTTTTTTTCTTTCTGAACTAGAATTGTAGGAATGGAAGGACTTGAAGAGTATGCAGATGAAGGGTCCCCATTAAATGAACAAAGTAATTCTAGAAAAGAACCTGTTAAGGAAGAAATAACTAATAATTCATCGAAATTACTACAAACCATTAAGGAATTAAAAAATGAAATGGAAACGGTTAAAAAATAGAATGAAAGAATTTCAAGAGCTCAAGAGGAGCTGAACCAAATACTGTTAGAAAAATTTCAGAGTGAAGGGAAGGATAAACAGATAGGATTTGATAATATGTCCTACCAACATAAAATTAAAAAGTCCAAACATTCTAAAATTGAAAGTAGTTCATCCTCTAAAATTTATGGTGACTCACACATGAAGAATCACCAGTATTCTAGTGACAACAGTGAGGATAATTGTCATTCTAGAAAAATGAAATATAATCCCTATGAAGAGATTTATGGAGAATTTAAGAAGATAAAACCACCAACTTTCAACGGCGAAACAGAGAAAGGGAAGGAAGCTGAGTCATGGCTGTCTGGAATGAAAAAGTACTTCCAAATTTATAATTACTCCAATAAGTTAAAAGCCAGAATGGCCATATATAACTTAATTGGAAAAGCAGACATCTGGTGGCAGGACATAAAACGAGTAAAAGGCATAAAGAAAAAGAATATAAACTGGAGTACCTTTAAAAAATACTTTAAAAAGAAGTTTATGTCGGAGCATTATTATGAAAAGTGAGCTAAAGAGTTATATGATCTGAAGTTGGGAACTATGAATAGGAAGGAATTAAACAGTAAATTTTTTAAGTTTACTACGTTACATGCCTTACATTGTTGATGAGAAACCCAAGGTGCAGTGGTTTCTGGGTTGTTTACCTTTTAACATTAAAGACAGAATTGAATACGATAACCCTAAAACCCTTGAAGAGGCCATGCCAAAAGCAAATTTCTGCTATGAGTATAACCGAAAAAGGGAAAACATGCCAAACTGGAAAGCTAAGAGGTCTAATAATTTTGAACATAAAAAGAAGGGTTTCACACCTAATCGAAATTTTGGGAATAATAATGCACGTAATGTCCATAATAAAAATTTTCAAGGAAATAAAAGTAACTCCCAACAAAACCCTACTGGCCCTAGAAATAAAGAATTTGCGAATAATCGCAGTAATTACATTAAGAATAACGAACGTAAAGAACCGATAAAATGTTGGCATTTCCAGGGACCTCTCTATGTATCAGTCTACCCTAACAGAAAGAAGACCATCAGCAACATTCATACAGTGCAGGAAGAAACTACAGTTGGTGATTTAGCGAGAGGGACGTCCAGAATCAATGCAGTGCTGGAAAACAGACAGGCTGAATATCAGACTTCCATGATGGAAGTAGAAGGTATGATGAACCATAAACCCATTTCTATTTTAATTTACCCAGGGGCTAGCTTGAGTTATGTCTCTCCCAGTTTAGTAGAGAAAAATAAACTACCAGTAGAAAAATTCGCAAAGTTATGGCTAGATCAATTAGATAAAGGAGCAACAACAACAAAAAAGTAATTGATTTTGTGAAAGATTGTATATTATTTATGAATCAGTTTGAAACTTCTGTAAAGAATGAATGTATTTTCGTTAGGATCCTATGATGTGGATTGGTTAGAATAACATCGAGTAGAGTTAAATTGTTTCGATAAAACTTTTACCTATTTAAATAACGAAGGAGAAATGGTATCAGTAAAAGGAATTCCTCTGAAAACAACAATCAAAAAATTCAATACTCTCATCTCATGGAGTAACCTCGTTGACAGGTTAATACTAGAACCTGAGTTATAAAAGGAAATGGAATTAACCATGAAATAGGTATAAGGTAATTTAAAGGTTGCACAAGACAAACAGAAGAGTCAAGCAGATCTTAAACGAACTCAGAAAGATTTCCAAGTTGGCGAACATGTTTTCATAAAGGTAAAACCTAAAAAGAGTTCTTTAAAGTTAGGAAGTTGTGCTAAGTTAGCACCCAGGTATTGTGGGCCTTTCGAAATATTGTCCAGAATTGGACAAGTGACACACCAACTAGCTTTACCACCAAATCTTAAAGTTCATAATGTTTTTCATATCTCTATTTTAAAAAGATATGTACATGATGCTACTCATGTTATAAATTGGAATGATGTGCATGTGGAACCCAAAGGAGATTTTCTGGTGGAACCGGATTGTATCCTCGACAAGAGGGAGATCTTGCTTCGTAACTGCACTATTAGGGCAGGTGAAGGTGCAATGGAAGCACTTTAGTCCAGAAGAAGTAACCTGAGAATTGGAGAGTCATATGTGGGCAACAAATCCAATTGTGTTCTAGGGCAGCTTTGGAAATGTTGACTAAAGCAACATCGAGGACGATGTTGGACTTAAGGGGGGTTGTATGTCACGTACCCCAAATTACAATAACATTTTATGTTTAAGAAAACATTATATTTTATTTTTATTGTAAAATTTATGACTATTGACCAAGTGGGGTCAAGGGTGTTTGTAATCAATTATACTGAATATTTTATTAAGTTAATAAATAAAATATGAGACAAACAGCTTAAGAACATTGTTGAATGAGTGTCTACTGGTCACTAGGTGGAATAGACTGAGGTGAGAGAAAATTGACACATGGCAGCATCCTCAACCACTTCTAGCTGTTGCAGGAGGCAACTTCCCTATTTTTGTGGTCATGTTCCCCAAGAAAGTGGAACAAGAGCAGGTGGCTCATTAAGTGAAAAACTGACCAAAAGACCTAGGCATGCTTATAACTACCCATCGACTTCAGCAGGGGGTTGTTCAATATTTACTTATGAAATTTCTGAAGTGAAAAGTGTGCATAAGATATTCAGTGGAGGGGAAAGGCAGAAGTGGTTTGAGTGTGAAAGTTGTATTACATAACTAGTGCAGATGATTTGTTGAGTTCTGCATAAGGTAGAATTATTACTGTTCAATACTTCTATGGAGTTGCAGGAGTTTTATATCCCTTCGTCTCACCTAGAGCTTTCAACCATGTGGACCAATGGACAGGCTCGGGGGTCCTAAGACATCAACTAAGCTATCTTCAAGAATTGGTTGGGTGGAACGAGCTTCTTAGGTTGTTTGTCTCTTCTACAATTATCTAGGTTCTAAGTTGTTATGGTTATTATCTTTAAATTTTATTTTCTGAAAGAATTTATGAATGTTCAAAAGCTTTCTCAAAAGTATTACTGTTTTCTTTTGTTAGGAATATATTTTATGTCTTAACAATTTATGAGTAGATGAATATTACAATTTAACCAGAATTTTCCATAGTAAAACTCGATACACTATCTAGAAACAACATCATATGTTCTCATCTAGTTTTATCATAGTATTATGGATGTTGAATAGTTAAATTTACTCTAATTCTTCTCTATACACCTGTAGTAATTTATATAAGTTACAGATATAGTTATAAGTTAAAGAAATAGTTATAAGTACAAAAATAGTTATAAGTTACAGAAACAAATACACGTTACAAAAACAAATATAAGTTACATAAATAGTGATAAGTTACAG
>LPNX010292861.1:73686-185029 GCA_001517045.1 Pseudotsuga menziesii | reverse complement strand
ATATATATGCTGTAAAATTATATTTAAGTTACATAATAAGTAAAATGATATAAAGACGTGTTAGTACCGTTAAACTAAACAATGAATAGTTTATAGTAAATCTCATTCTTTTTATTTTTAACCCAGAAACACTTGAAGAATGCACTTCTTCTTAAGTTATTAATTTATAACATATTTACGATTTTTAAACCAAATATTATCTCTGGTTTGCAAGATTGGTTATTATAGGTTAAAGGTTCAAAACCTATGAGGTATATTATTGTCAAAATTTACTCATTATCTTTTTACAGTCGAAAGACTTTTTACTTCTACCAAACTCACACAGCCAAGAAATCATTTTTGTTTACAAAATATTTAGGGTAAAACATATGTAAATAATTATTCATATAAAACATTTGCAGCCGTAAAGCTTTATGTAATTACAAAAGAAATATTGATTAGGGTTTTCCACATTATAGCTTTTAAGCAATATATAACCATATTAATTAACACAATTTCTTCAATTAGAGGTCAAGACTTCGAAACCTGTAAGGGTAAATCTTTACATGAGGTTTATAACGAATACATTTAAGGTTTTCTTTTAAAAATACCAAATTTCAAACTAACTCTGTGTAAATGCCTAAGTAAATAAAAAAGACTAACTCCTATATTAATTGATCATACTTATCAGGCCGAGGCTATAAGTCCAAAGGTATTAAGTATTATCCTTTAAAATATCTTCAGCGAAATATTCCAATTTTGTATATATAGATAACAAAACGATTTAAACCCTAACTAATTTCTCCAAATTGATAAAATAAAGTCTCAATAAATGAATAATTTATCAACGCAGGTTTATTTCAAAATTTAAGTAATACACAAACATGTTGGAAGATTTAATATTAAAAACTTATATTGCCGTAAGCAAAAATTTACAGAGATTATTTACCCTCAAACTGTTTTATGAAAGGAAAAAATCTAGTATTGTGTTACCCTAAATCAATATTACAAGAGCCTTAGCTCTGGGGTGAAACCCTAAGGGTTATCACCGAAATGACCTTACAGCCTTATGGCCTTCCCCATTTTCTTTCCAAAACAAACAAAACAACGACTACCATAACAAATTTGAATACAGATGTAACACGCAACCAAAACTGGTGGTATCATCGCAGACATATTCAAGAAGAAGGGCACCTCAGGGTTGGGACCGAGGCTTACCAAGCCCATCGTGCTCCTACCCATGAACTGCAGAGGAGTCACATTAACCCTTGTTGTGCACTTCCTTGTATATTCACCTGTCAACACATAAACACAATGACTTAGAACTGCTTTTGGTTTTAGCTTAAACATAACAAAGTAATTTGCATAAAGAATTTGTTATCACTTACCAGAGTGTTAATACGCCATAGATGAGCTGGAAGAACACGACAATGGAGGAGCGTCAAAGCATACAATCTACAAACGCCATGGTTGAGCTGGAAGAAAACGTCAATGGTAGAGAGCCAGAACCAGAGTTTGGTATTTCTTACTGCCATAGCCAAGACGATAAAGAATTTTTCCACAAAGCCCCGAGAAGGCCGAGAGCCTGTTGGTCGTTTCCTCCACCCAAAACGATTTTATAAGGTTCAGACAAAACGTGTTTAAGGCATTATATTGTTTAGGGTTTATGCCAAACCCTTTGTTTGAATCGAAATGATAACACGTGGTTTCCACTAACCATGAAATTCTTTTGGGTTTGGGTATAGTTTTGGAACTGTGCGTTAACCCTGCAATGAATGGAAAGTTAATACTATCACCATATAATAATAAAAAACTGAACACATCGTTTTATGGTTTGATGGAGCCTTAAGCTAAGTTTTATATTCATGCTTATATGCTTTGTGAAATTTTAAACTAGTTCATAGTATTAATTCTTTACATAAGGTATATGTCAATGTAGTATATTCGTTATGCATTGAATACGCTTAGGTTAGTTTATGTTTTTATGCTTGTCAACCTTGCAATGCATGTAAATATAGCATTATTACCATCGTCAAACTTTTAACAAATCTTTGTTTGTATGTTGAAGTTTAGTTAGGATATATTTAACATTTATGCATAGCATATATGTTTGTCAACCCTGCCATATATGCAATAACAATTCTATTGCATTGTTAAACGATAAACAATACATGTTGGGATTTTTTACTAGGTTATAATTGGTATATTATGCATTGTGGTAACAAGTAAACAATCCATACTTATGCATGTTACAGTTTTGTTAGATTATATATACGATATTTATGCATCAATCATATGCTCATTAACCTTGCCAAATGTGTAAAAGCAATACCATTACCTTGTTAACATTAAACATTTCATTTGTATGCGTGATGGAGTTTTAAGCTAGGTTTGATTTTTGCAGTTAGTTTCTAGTGACTAAAAATATTAAATGATAATGTGAGGGCTTAAGGAAGAGCTAGGATTTACATGACGCATAAATCATAGTTTATACGAAATTGAAAGTAATTGGGTTTTTAATACCAAAGACAACTAAAAGCATGTTTATAAAGTATATACCATCAATCTGATAATTTATTGTTTAGAACAAATGATCACACTAACAATTTCAATCTGCTACCTAGAAAGAATAATATTGGCTTTAGGCCTAGAGATTCTTACACGTCAATAATCTAGACAATAAATAGATTTTGAAGAGCTTTCCTAGCTTACTCGTTCAGTCTTCTGAATTATAAGTCTCTTACATCGTAGCCTGGAAGAAAGTTTTACATGTAAAATCTTGTGCAAGTATTTCAAACTGCGTTAGCTTTGAAATAGCTAAGAAAGCCTCGGGCTAACCTCAAGCCCCCTTTCACTAAGAAAACAAATAATCATCATAATCATACACCTTCATATCATTAAACTAATGGTATGAATTCAATGATTTTTAACTCCTTAAATAAACAATTCTATTCAAGACTGAAATTCAGTACATATTTAGTACGGTTAGTAGTATGAGATTTTTTTAAGTTAGAAAGTAAATGTAGTAAGCCGTTTAGTTACACTCAACCAAAGAGTTTTAACTCCTAAGTCTTTGTTTTATGTCTTCTCTTTATAATATATCTGTTAACTAGACTAAAAGTTAATCATTAAACTAGCATTCTAGTTATGAGTTAGCATTTATTATTACAAAGAAAAATTTTAAATGTTTGTAAATTTTGGGGATGTGACAGTTTGGAAAATTTTCGAGGCCGAGGACAACAACAAGGAGGAGGAGGATTTGGTCGAGGAAGAGGCCAAGTCATATTTTATAGCTCATTCACAAAATATCACTTATCTTTAAAAGTTGCTCTAACTGGATGCAGCTGAAGGACATTCCTCTTAGCGGTAGGTTTTGTCAAGCCATATATTTCTTTGACAGAGCCAACCCTGAGCTAGGCTATCAGTCCACAAGGGATAATTTCTCTTCCTAGCTATACACCAGTAAAAATTCTACATAGCTCAACTCTCATGCTAACCCATGGTGTAGAACTCATTCCATACTTGTCCTGATCTTCTATTCTCCTTCCCCATCAACCTACACAATATCAGGAACAAGCCCCCTTCTCTGAGCTAATAGTCCCTCGGGAAACCTATGATTCCCAATCGACGCTCCTGTAGAGGATGGACAGGAATTCTCTAAATTGAGACCCTACGGCACACAATATCATGATAGGCTCCTCTCACGCACCAGTTTCCCATGAGATTAAGGCATGGATAGTTTGCATATGGCATATTTGGTCTTCCGATACCACTCTCACGTAACAGATTAAACAGTTCTTTAGTGAATTCAAAACCACGATGGTTTAAAGGCATGTATATTAGAATCCATCTTCCCTATGAACCAAAAGAGACAAGAAAAACCAAAAAAAATAAGAAGGAACCGCCTCTCCAGGTCAACATTCCCTTTTTATTACCATGGCTTAAGGTTGCAATGTGGCTTGACCAAGACATAAATCTTAATCAAGATTTAAGAATTTGGATTAATAATTGAGGATAAGGTTTAGGAGCTATACCCACCATGGTCATCTTTTCCCTTAGCCCCCTAGCACTTCCCCTCTTGTGGAGTCATAGTCCCCCATCTCATCTCTGTCCTTCTTCCTCTCTAGCCATCAGATATTATATATTAATATTAAACATGTACATAATTATAGTGTTTTGGTCATCCGAACCATTTGTTATTTGCTTCCAGTGTTATTTGTTATTTGGGGGTTTGGGGTTTCCTTCTTCTTATAAAACTTCTATTTATAAAAACATGGTTGACATACAAACCCAATCAAGAGGCCCTATTTGGTTGTTACTTTGTGAGTTATTCATGATACTAACTTACTCTTCTATATGTTTTCGCACATGGATGGTGTTAGTGCCAGAAATTGTTCTCAAACTACTAAAGAACAATCCAACACAATCTCAATAAATAAAAATAAGTAAAACAGTTTTTTTAAGGTTTTGGCTGTGCAGTTTGTAAACAAGAGGGTAAAAACTCATAAGGCTAAGACAAACACTAAATCATGCAACAATGAAATCCTGAGATGTATCATATATGAAACCTAAACCAGAACAACATAAGCACATTACTGAATTTCATCCACAACTCACAAGCATTCCATGAGAAATAACCTTAAACAAGAAATGAATTTATAAACTGAGTGATTACACTAATAAAAAATGAAACCAGCAGATAAGATAAAAAGGGCTTATAGTTTGCATATATACCATAATCAGTAATTCAAAATACATAAGAGTTTCTGAAACTTAGCTCTGTATAGTAGCTAAAAGCCTCCCCTTATACAAAAATTTGAACCCTCTATCATTCTACAGTCCTACTTTTATCTTAGTTACCAAAAACAGTTACATAACTGAAAAAACTGTTTTTTAGGTCATAGCACTGAATCACTTAACCAAATAAAGTCATTCATACTAAACTAACTTCTTTACAAAAAATAACTAATAACACCCATCATTTAAAGCATTTTACAACTCTTTAGTAGCCTCTACCAAAAGAGGTATCCCCTCCAATGATTGAGTCTTTCTCCTTGTTTTCTGATGATCAGCTTCTAGGTCTTCGACTCTTTTTGAAAGCTCCTGATTTTGTTGTGTTATGTCTTGAACAATTTGCTTCAATTCTGCACACAAACTTTGCGTCTGTCTTTTTCTCTTCAAAACTTCCTTGGAGACTGCAATTAACTCTTGGTAATGGCTATTGACCTCTTCTAAATCCTCTCTTAATCTTCTGTTAGCAACTACTAACCCTTCATTTGTTTCATGCAGGAATTCTATCTGATACTTATATTGTTTGATGCTTCTCTGTAAGTTCTCATTCTCTGAATCAAGACATTGTCCTTCTGAGGATGAATGCATTCCTTCTGGCATCCAAGGAATCTTCAATTTCTTAAAGATCTCCTCATCCTCCTCTTGCTGCTCTGACATAGTTACAGGAACCCCTGGAGACTCATTAACTTCAAAACTACATCGAGTTGATGGTTCTGCAATCTTTTTTTCCTCTGCACAAAAATTTGCCATGACTAAGTGCTGCTTCATTAAATCATCCTGATGATGGCTTAAAGTTGCTTTCTTTCGAACCTCTTTTAATAGCTATGAGATTTTAGTTTCAGTTAAGGCTGACTTATCCTTTAAAGTAACATGTTTCTTGCCTTTCATCTCTTTTACATCCAAGCCTTCATCCTCTTCTTACTCTTCTTGGGAAGAAGAGTCTTATATCACTGTGATTTTCTTCTGAGTTAACTTAGGGTTTAACAACTTTTTCATGTTCAATCTCAATTTATTCTTGGGTCTGGTCTTAGGTATCCAACCTACCCCAATCTCTCCTAGTTTTTCCTTGGTGCTTTATGGTTGCTAGCTGAACCACCTTTCTTTTGGCTCCTTGTGACACCAACTTCTCTTCAGACTGTTCCTGTAAATCTTGTACAGTATTAGCCCTAACTTCATCAATCAGTGGGCTTTCCTTACTTTCTGATTGTACTCCTGTAGGGACTTCTTCTTGTTCTAACAAACATTTACTCCTTGATTTACTTTTTCATGAAGGTTATCTTCTACATGATCTAAATCCTGCATTTGAACCTTCGATATTTCATCTTCATCAACTTTATTTTGTTGTTCATTTTCAGCATTTTCATCCATTTGTGTCACAGACTTTCCTTGCGCACTATCTTCTTCTGCTTCAACTATGACCTTTTTCTTCAATTTCTTGACTAAATTCTGTGCTTTGTTCACCTGTCTTTTCTTTGATTGGTCTTCTTTCTCATATTGAAACCCAAACTAGAATAGAAAATAGTCCTAGGTCTTTTCCTTCTTTTGGAGCACTGTACTTATGATTAAATTTATCAGACCATGATGAAATATGGACTGTTGAGTATGATCTTGATGCTCTTTTAATCTGTTGGACATCTTTTGCAGACTCTTTAGGAAAAAGAAAGGAAGGTTCATCTTTGCTTCATGATTTAGATGCTGCATAAACCTAAAATGGTATTTAAACACAAATGCATATCTTCCTTCACAAGTTACATAGCTTTGCAGAATTTTAATTCGTTCTCTCCACTCTGGTTTGAACTTCTGTATATGCACTCCTTTACCCCAGTCTACAACAACATTTGGAAGCAAGTAATTCTATGAATTAAAGGTAAAATGTACCTTCTTGAACCAATATTCACCTTCATTAAGAATGCCTGTAGCCTCTGCTATTAGCTCTCTAGTCAGCTCAATCTTTAGGGTGTCAAAAGTAACTATGTCATTGTCCAATCCCTGAGCAAATTTATATGAAACTTCTGTGTGATGTCCATCAATCTTCTCAAAATAATTTAGCCATCCTGCCTCTGAAAATAACCTTGCACAGTTAGGGAAAGATTGAACCCAAGACATATCTAAGGGTTCAGCCCTATTTGTTTTCCCACTCCTCTTCATTCTGGATGATTGATCTTAATTGTGCTTCATTCAGTAAAGAGTTTAACACTATTCGAATGTTTGCAAATTTAACAGTCAATCATATGCTGAGAAAATTAAACCCTTGACATGAATTTTACTTCTCAAACTGATAAGTATTTCGACCCTACTGATAGAAAAGATTTGACATTGAGCAAAAATTGAGTTTATGAACTGGCATTCTTAGTTAATATCAATAACTAATCCTCTGTCAATGTGAACCCGAACTCATGGAACATGTCAATACTTTGCTTGATACCTGTCTGAATAATGGATTCGGTTGCTAGAAATCTGCTTTCCTGTCTTCCCAGGTGTCCAATATCCCTCTTAAGTCTATCTCTAGCTGCCACGACAGTGCTAAATAGTTACCCTACAAACCCTAAATAGTCGACCTTCTTCAATCTTCAACCACAAACTGCCAGGTCTTCAAACGGTTTCTATGATCTTCATGCATTCAAGAAATGCATAGCTGATAGCGAATTATCCTCATCGTACATAATCATTATCGTGCCACTATTTTGTATCTTCTAACCTCCGGACAACCGCAACTCGCCCAAATGATTCTTTGCCTGATCTCACAACACTTGTCATAATGATTATTGTGGCTAAAACACATATCAAACTCGTCGACATGTGTGAAAGACTTCTCTTATGTGCAAATTTTGAAAATTATGAGCCAAAATCATGACTTTTCAAATAGCACGATTTTCTTGTAGCTCCCTTGTTTACCTTTTCAGAGCTTGCGCTACAAGAATATATGTTTTAACAATTTTTTAACCAAAACTCACAGCAAGGGGTTAATTTTTAGTTAATAGTTTTGAATAAAACTTTATGATATTCGTTTAGAACCTTTAAGTCATATATACATTCTGCAAGCCCCTAAAAACCATGAAATTCACTAAGTAAAACCAAAATTAAAAGAAAACCTATTAAACCAATTATAAGTATAAGCCTGAACTCAAAGAAAAATCTAAAAGAAACTAAAGTCAAAACTTTTAAAATAAAAAGAAAGACCATACTTTAAAAACAAGCAAATACTTTAAAATGAGAAACAAAAACAGGCTATAACAAATGGATTAGTAAGCCAACAAATGGATTTTATGGCAGATGTCCTCACTACAAAGAACATATTTCTAAGAAAGTTATAAATAAAAACATTGTTGGGCATAGGGAAATGAAAGCATAATTCAATTAGAATTCTGCCTAAGTATGGAGAAGAGCTAAAGAAGAAGAGAATGGAGTTGCGATAGAAGCATCGACAAGAAAAAAGAAGAGAAAGGAGTTGCGACAGAAGCATCGATAAGAAAGAAGAAGAGAAAGTAGTTGCTACAGAAGCAACGACATGAAGGAATACAAAGGAAGATGCGCGAAAGGAGAGGAAGTTGCGATAGAAGGAAGGAGTGAAACAAGGGAAGATGCGACGGAATAATAATATCAGAAAGCATGCAAAGGCGTTCAAGTGGCATAACAGATGGAAAACAACAGTAAGGCATAACAGTTATAAAGTGACAGGCCATAAAGATCGTGGGTAGGAGTTTGACTAGACCCGACGAAAACCACACGTATCAAGGTATCTTTATAAGTCAGGTTGTTAGTTCCTACTGTTAGGTGTTACTAGAATATGAAAGACAACTTGTTGGCTAAGTATAAGAAGTCGGTTGAGAAAGCAACAAGAAAAGAGTATGTAAAAGTGTATATAAAAGAAGAAATGCAAGTTGTATGCGGGTTAGATTCTCTGTTGTTATATTTGTATTATTAGACTGTTAGTTTCTCTGCATTTTATTGTCTGTTACTGTTGCTGAGTGCATATGACTTGAAGAATCTGTGGCTGAGTGTGCATAAGTGTAGGATAGGTTGAGTCGATCCAGGCTATGTGTGGATTGTTAGTAGTGTTGAGAAGAGAGAGAGGGAGATGAAGAGAAGATTAGAGAGCATGAAAGAGTCTGTAAGGATAGAGAACAAGATTTATAATAGAGCCTACAACTTAGTGCGTAGACAAAAGGTGCATATATTTCTCATGCCAGATGAAGAGTAACTTTATGGTTTTTTCTCAGATGGTTTTCCATGTTATATTATGAGTATATGTGTGAATGTTGAATGTGTTTGAGTTACCTATATAAATGTTGCATTTAATGGATGCTTATAGATTTCCTTATGAATGAATAGATGTATATCAGTTGAATACGATTATGCTGCACAAAGGTTGTTGTTATAATAAATTGCATAAGAGAAGTTGGGTTGTGGTCTAACTGTTAATAGTAAGCATAAATAATCCACCCACATGCTTCGTTGAGCACCTTGGTAAGGGATCGAGGTACCAGAAATTCTCCACCCAACTGCGAAAATGTGCTTCTAGCAGTTACCCATTAAGAGAGATATCTCAGGTGAGACAACATCTGCATCGCAGGTGTTGTCGACTGAGTTCTTCTGTGTCAGGTTGATATATTATCCTTTTTTGCGCTAAGCAGAAGGGACTGCACTTGGTTTAGAGTCCTCAGATGAAGGAGAAAATCCAACAAATGGTTTCGTTACCGAGACCCAAATCATTTTGGTGAGGGATATGTTGCGGGAACCAACGAAACCTGAGATCCAAGATTGGGTGGATTTTAAAGCATTAGAATTCACACAAGAAGAAAGCAAAGGATCTCGATGGAACCCAACAGAGTGGTTGGGTCGGTACCTCTATATGCATATCCATGGGATTTTCTTTTCCTGCGTTTCCCATTGTGTTGCATCAGTGGTTGTCTAAGTGGGAAACCCAACAAAGAAATTTACAAGGAGGAGAAAGGAAGGAGTGGGATCTTCAGTTGGTTGAGTGATTGAAAAGAGTAAGCAACCCTGTGTCGAGGGATGTAGACTTTTGGATAGACAGTATCTTGGAGGAATACATTACTGAGTTTATTGTTGACACAATAACCTCATACAGTGAGGCAGAATATAATTTTTTTCAAGGACCACGTGGTAGATATCTGTCATATTTAAAGACATAGATAAAAATGGTTGTCTGTGAAAAAAGAATTCTACGAATGTGACAAGTGGAAACTGTGTACAAAAAGGGTGGGTATGTCACAATAGAACTTTATGAAAAATGACGCAACCTGAGTTGAGATGTTCCCTGGAGATAGTGGAATTGAACTAGAGTATGGTTGTTTAAGAAGTGGAAGAAGATTTAGATTCATAAAGCAAAGAAAGACTTTGCTAGGAAGAGGGAGTTGTAACACGACCATAGAAGAAGAAGACTATGATCTTGCGTCGTACTTAGACGAAGGGTCTTGCGACAAAGAAGAAGAATATCAACCGATCTCTAAAGGAGACGAAGAATGAGAAGAGTCGACTGAAGCTCCAGATCCGAAACGTGGTTACAACTCACCTACAACACCGCGCACATCACTAGAGGTAATATCTAGAGACTTATCTCCGAGTGCATTTGTAAATACAAGCAGTCTAATGCTGTAAATAGTGGAAAAGGGAGTCCAACTAGCCAAATTTTTGTTCCAATTGTACCAGCAGTCAATACAATGGTTGGGACTGACATTAAATTACCAATATTCAATGGAAATGGGTTGGAGGACCTATAACAACATTGGTTTCTTTGTGAAGCTATGTGGATTGTACGACAGATCCAGGATGAGAATATCAAGAAAGCATAGATGATCATGACTCTGTGAGGTTGTGCGCTTGACTGGTACATGAAAGTTTCTATAGTGCCAATAGGAGTTTCCCAGAAAACGCTCGACTAGATTTGACTAGGAATGATAGATGAGTTTAGGAAGCCAAAGTTTGAATCACAGTGCATTACTGAGATCGAGGAAATTAAGCCACTAGCAACAAAGTCTGTATGGGAGTTTGACTAGAGATTTAAGACATTAATGGCCAAAGTGAGCTTCCAAATGTCGAATGTACAACATAAGGACTGGTTCATTACTGCCATGTTGTCACACATCTACACCCTGTTGATGCAACAAAATATTGTGTCCCAGATAGAGGCTCTGGGGACAACAATGAAGCTGGAATCCTCGTCGATTGGAGATAGTAGCACATGAATGATGCAAATTCAATCACATTTGGCCAACCTTACGGTGCAGCTCCAGGACATTAAGAGAGGCAAAGAAGTTCAAGAAGAACTATGGTATACTAGATGTAAAATAGAAAAACACCTTAAAGATAATTGCTCGACGCTCGTGAACAATGTCGCAAAAGGAGCGTCGAACCTGATAAACACCCAAGGGATGATTTCGCGTAGAATATGTCAGACTAGGGGCCAGAAGTCCAAAGAATGTATATATTTACAAAATATTGTGAGTACACAAGCTAGTCTGTATTGTAAATTTTTTAAATCAGTAGGTCATGATGAAAAAGATTGCAGCGCATTTCAGTTGCTGCATAAAAATACAGTGGATACCTACTTGATGAAAAAATATGAGTAGATGCATGCTGAATGAGTGCAGCCTAAGTATCATCCTACTCAATATACACCACCACGATATCAACAACCACAATATCCTTAGTCGCAATTCTACCAAAATCAGTATCCTTCATAGCTCATTCACAAAAAAGCACTTATCTTTAAAAGTTGCTCTAATTGGATGCAGGTGAAGGATGTTCCTCTTAGTGGTAGGTTTTGTCAAGCCATATCTTTCTTTGACAGAGCCAACCCTGAGCTAGGCTATCAATCCACAAGGGATAAGTTCTCTTCCCATCTATAGACCAGTCAAAATTCTACACAGCTCAACTCTCGTACTAACCCATGGTGCAAAACTCATTCCATAGTTGTCCCAATCTTCAATTCTCCTTCCCCATCAACCTACACAATGTTAGGAACAAGCGCCCTTCTCGGAGCTAACAGTCCCTCAAGAAACCTCCAATTCCCAATCGACGCTCCAGTAGAGGATGGGTAGGAAGTCTCCAAATTGAGACCCTAGGGCACACAATCTCATGATAGGCTCCTCTCACGCACCAGTTTCCCATGAGATTAAGGCATGGATAGTTTGCATATGGTATCTTTGGTCTTCTGATACCACTCTCACGTAACAGATTAAATAGTTCTTTAGTGAAGTCAAAACCACGATGGTTTAAAGGCATGTATATCAGAATCCATCTACCCTTTCAACCAAAAGATACAAGAAAAACCAAAAAACCTAATAAGAAGGAACCCCCTCTCCAAGTCAACATTCTCTTTTTATTACCGTGGCTTAAGGCTGCAATGTGGCTTGACCAAGACATAAATCTTAATCAAGATTTAAGAATTTGGATTAATAATTGTGGATAAGGTTAAGGAGCTATTCCCACCATGGTCATCATTCCCCTTAGCCCCCTAGCACTTCCCCTCTTGTGGAGTCATAGTTCCCCATCTCATCTCCATCCTTCTTCCTCTATAGCCATCAGATATTATATATTAATATTAAACGTGTACATAATTATAGTTTTTGGTCATCCTAACCATTTGTTATTTTCTTCCATTGTTTAACTCTAATATATATATATATATACACAATTTGGGCGTACTTATTTTGATGCAAATTTTGATAGGGATTTCGTTAAATGGGTTCTGATGCAAGTATTTGTAACCTCCATTTATTGTTTGAGGGGCAAATGACTCGCATGTATTCAAAGGGGTTATGTTAATAGGGTATTAATGCAGCCATATTTGGTAAATTGAGTGTGGATTTCCCATTTCCTGCTTCACGTGCCATCATGCACACGCCTTCATTGTTATCCTTCAGGATTCAAAAATCATCAAGGAATAATTTTTTTTATTTCACAAATGTCTTATGTATTTTGACATCGTTATACGATATGTCCTTACTATGTTGAACATATTTGGATGAAAGTTCTAAAGAAGGACGGACTTGGAATCTAAGCAGCATGGGCAAGTGTGGAAATTCTGGATGCTACTCTTAAAAAAAACCAAAAAATATTTAGAAGGTATCGTTGTTGTAAATGAGAAAGTTTCTTCAGAAGCAAGCAGTTGCTCCAAATAAGCCCAATAAAGATCAAACAAAGACTGCAACAACAATTGCATTGTTAACAACTACTATAGGAATAATATATATTCCTCAAAGCTATGCAGCCTGGAATGCTAAGATGAATATGGTTTTATTGTTTGTTCACTTATAGTCCATCCTACACACGTCTGGATCGATGCCATACTTGGATACCACAATGGAGATGAAGTCTCAAACATTCCTTACATCCTTACAAGTATGGAAAGTGTCTTAGGGACAAATGGCTAACGTTGATTGGCAAATGTTTTGTTAAATGGGTTTTGATGCAAGCTTATTTTGAAACTGATAGTGAAACAAAAAATGCATGACAAATCTCTAAGCAGATTATGATAAGGGCATGCACTATTTTTCTCATGAGAAAGACATATCATATGCTTTCAAGGGAAGTTATATACTTCTTATTGAGGTTAAACAAGGAGGAAACAATTGAGATAAGGTCTCAAATTTCCTTGACAGTATGGAGAGTAACACTTGGGCAGATCTATCTTGTTTATTTGGTGGTTGTTTTGTTAAAAGAATTTTGATGACACCTTATTTGGTAAAATGAGTGTGGCTTCCTCATCGTACGCAAAAACGAATTGCTGAGAATTGCATTAGTCAAAACATGGAAAACATGCTAATACCTAGTGCTTGAAGTCAACAATTTGTTGACCTCTTAAGCAAGTAGGTAAGACTTGCAGTCGTAGCTTTCATTTTGCATCCTTATGGAGAGCTCTACTTTGCATTTGATTTGGGTTTTATGCATTCCGAGAGATTCATTTGCATTAGTTTTGCATTGATTCCTCTATTTATATTGATTGGCCTCAAGAGTAAGATGTTTTCTACCCATCATATGCAGTCATTCAAAGTATTAGATTTATCTTTCCCCTTTGTCGTGATTTAGGGTTTGGAAGGGGTCAAATTGCAAAGAATTCCCTCTAATTTCTGGAGCTTGCAGGGTATACTCAACCTGCATTTTACTGGTTTGAAATTATTTGCACCATTTTCAACTCGTTGCCACAACAACAAAAAATATAAAACCCAACTAATAGATTTCTCTTTCCCCTTTGGTGCGACTTAGGGTTTGGAAGGTCTCAAATTGCAAATAAATCCCTCTAATTTCCGAAGCTTGTAGGGTATACTCGGTCTGCATTTTTCAGGTTTTAAATCTTGTTTTTTTTAAGGATCATTATTTTTTTCACAGGTTTAATGCATACTATTAATTCACTACTTTGATAGTGGATTGTGGTATTGTTTACAGGGTTTCTATTCCCATGCGCGGACCCTTTGTGAATAATGTGATCGAACTTTGTCCCAAAGGTGGCCTTGACTTTGATTTGGCTTGGATAAATGAAATGATAGCAAACAAAGGTGTTTAGCCTCCTTCGTTTTGCAAGACAATAACAACCATTATAGGCCTTGTTAATGAGCGACAGAGGAATCTACCCGTTCCTGACCCTACCGTTTTTCAGATGAGTGTCTTCTTAGAGAAAAACCGAAATCCCCCCCATGGAAGCGGGGTCCTGTGAAATATGGTCTTCTTTACTCCCTCCACCTCATAATTTGGCGCCTACAAAGGTTTCTAGGCTTGAAATCCTCTAAAAATAGTCATTTCCCCCCCTCTAAAAACCGCCAAGGTTTTTCCAAAGTATATTTGTTTTGCCCATTTGAGGCAAGGCTAATCTTGTGGGTGTTTTGTAGATGGCCACCTACTATATTGCAAAGATGGAGAAATGAAAAAGGAAACACAATAGATTGACATGGGAATGTGTGTTATCATCTTCATCTCATTAAAGGTAGCCACAAATGTGAATGTTGTTTCGATCTTCGTTCTCATTTAAGATATCAAAAGTGTTTTGGAAATTGTGTTTCCATGGAATAGGGGATTTTTCCCTCGAATTTAATTTTGGTTCTCGTAAATATGTATTATTACATAGTTTCGAGCCGACCTATGTCTGTATTTCCTTATTGAAGCTAACTTATGTCATACATTGCTACAAAAATGGACTTGTAATATTCATTGTTGGAGCTGACATAAGTGACATTCGAACGACTATGGGGGTTTGGGGTTTTCTTTTTCTTATAAATCTTCTATTTATAAAAACATGGTTGACATACAAACCCAATCAAGAGACCCTATTTGTTCATTACTTTGTAAGTTATTCATGATACTAACTTACTCTTATATATGTTTTTGCACATGGATGGATTAGCAAGCCAACAAATAGATTTTATGGCAGATGTCCTCACTACAAAGAACACATTTCCAAGAAAGTTATAAATAAAAATGTTGTTGGGTATAGGGAAAAGAAAGCAGAATTCAATTAGAATTCTGCCTAAGTATGGAGAAGAGCTAAAGAAGAAGAGTAAGGAGTGCGACAGAAGCATCGACAAGAAAGAAGAAGAGAAAAGAGTTGCAACAGAAGCAGCGACAAGAAGGAATAAGAAGGAAGATGCACGACAGGAGAGGAATTCGTGACAAGGGAAGATGTGACGGAATAACAGTATAAGAAAGCGTGCAAAGGCATGCAAGTGGCATAATAGATGGAAAACAACAGTAAGGCATAACAATTAGAAAGTGACGGGGCATAAAGATCGTCGGTAGGAGTTCGGGTAGACCCGGCGGAAACCAGAGGTATGAAGGTATCTTTGTAAGTCGGGTTGTTAGTGCCTACTGTTAGGAGTTACTATAATATGAAAGACAATTTGTTGGCTAAGTATAGGAAGTCGGTTGAGAAAGCAATAGGAAAAGATTTTGTAAAAGAGTATATAAAAGAAGAAACCCAAGCTATATGCGGGTTAGATTCTATGTTGTTTGCTTTGTATTGTTAGACTGTTAGTTGCTCTGCATTTTATTGTCTGTTAATGTTCCTAAGTGCATATGAGTTGAAGAATCTGCAGCTGAGTGCACATAAGTGTAGGATAGGTTGAGTCGATCTAGGCTGTGTGCAGACTGTTAGTAGTGTTGAGAAGAGAGAGAGGGAGAGGAATAGAAGATCAAAGAGCATGAAAGGAAGAAAGAGTCAGTAAGGATAGAGAATAAGATTTATAATAAAGTATACAACTTAGTGCACAGACAAAAGGTGCATATATTTTTCATGCCAGATGAAGAGCACCTTTATGGTTTTTTTTACGAATGAGTTTCCATGTTATATTATGAGTATATGTGTGAATGTGTTTGAGCTAGCTATATAAATGTTGCACTGAATGGATGCTTATAGATTTGCTTATGAATGAATAGATGTATATCAGTTGCATTATATCAGTTGAATACGATTATGCTGCACAAAGGTTGTTGTTATAATAAGTTGCATCAGAGAAGTTGGGTTGTGGTGTAACTGTTAATAGTAAGCATAAATAATCCACCCACAGGATTCGTTGAGCACCTTGGTAAGGGATTGAGGTACCAGAAATTCCCCACCCAACCGCGGAGACATGGTTCTAGCAGTTACCCATTAAGAGAGATATCTTGGGTGAGACTGCATCTGCATCACAGGTGTTTCCGACTGAGCTCTTCTCTGTCGGGTTGATATTTTAGGCTTTGTTGCGCTAAGCAGAAGGGACTGCACTTGGGTTAGAGTCCTCAAAGGAGGGAGAAAATCTAACAAATGGTTTCGTTGCTGAGACCCAAATCATTTTGGTGAGGGATATGTTGTGGGAACCAACGAAACCTGATATCTAAGATTGGGTGGATTTAAAAGCGTTAGAATTCGCACAAGAAGAAAGCGAAGGATCTCGGTGGAAACCACTGAGTGGTTGGGTCGGTACCTCTATACGAATATCCATGGGATTTTCTTTTCTGAGTTTCCCATTGTGTTGCATCCGTGGTTGTCTAAGTTGGCAACCCAACAAATAAATTTCCAAGGAGGAGAACCAAAGGAGTGGGATCCTCAGTTGGTTGAGTAATTGGAAAGAGTAAGCAACCCTGTGTCAAGGGATGTAGATTTTTGGATAGACGGTATCTTGGAGGGATACATTACTGAGTTTGTTGTTAACACAATAACCTCATATAGTGAGGCATAATATAATTTTTTTCAAGGACCACGCAGTAGATATATGTCATATTTAAAGACGTGGATAAAAATGCTTGTTTGTGAAGAAGGAGTTCTATGAATGTGACAAGTGGAAACTTTGTACAAAAAGGGTGGGTATGTCACAATAGAAATCTATGAAAAATGGCGCAACCTAAGTTGAGATGTTCCCTGGAGATAGTGGAATTGAACTAGAGTCTGGTTGTTTAAGAAGTGGAAGAAGATTTAGATCTGGAAAGCGAAGAAAGACTCTGCTAGGAAGAGGGAGCTATAACACGACCATAGAAGAAGAAGACTATGATCTTACGTCATACTTAGACAGAGGTTCTTGCGATGAAGCAGAACAATATTAGGTGATCTCTTAAGGAGACAAAGAATGAGAAGAGTCGACTGAAGCTACAGATCTGGAATGTGGTTACAACTCACCTACAGCACCACGCACATCGCTATAGGTAATATCTAGAGACTTATTTCCAAGTCCATTTGTAAATACAAGTAGTGCTAAGGCTGTAAATAGTGGACAAGGGAGTCCGACTAGCCAAAATTTTGTTCCAATTGTATTAGCAGACAATACAATGGTTGGGACTAACATTAAGTTACCAATATTCAATGGAAATGGGTTGGAGGACCTATGACAACATTGGTTTCTTTGTGAAGTTGTGTGGACTGTGTGACAGATACAGGATGAGAATATCAAGATATCACAGATGATCACAACTCTGCGAGGTTGTGTGCTTGACTGGTACATCAAAGTTTCTATATTGCCAGTAGGAGTTTCCCAGAAAACGCTCAACCAGATTCGAGTGGGCATGATAGATGAGTTTAGGAAGCCAAAGTCTGAATCGCAATGCATTACTGAGATCGAAGAAATTAAGCAGCTATCAACAAAGACTGTCTGGGACTTTGACTAGAGACTTAAGACATTAATGGCCAAAGTGAGCTTCCAAATGTTAGATGTACAACATTAGGACTGGTTCATTGCCGCCATGTTGTCGCACATCCGAACCTCGTTGATGCAACATAAGATTGTGTCCCAGATAGAGGATCTGGGGATAACAACGAAGCTGGAATGCTTGCCGATTGGAGACAGCGGCACATGAATGATGCAAATTTAGTCATAGTTGGCCAACCTTATAGTGCAACTCCAGGACATTAAGAGAGGCAAAGAAGTTCAAGAAGAACTATGGTGTACTAGATGTAGAACAGACAGACACCATAAAGACAATTGCTCGGTGCTCGTGAACTATGTCGCAAAAGGAGCGTCGAACCAAATAAACACCCAAGAGATGCCTTGGTGTAGAATATGTAAGACTAGGGGCCACAAGTCCAAAGAATGTATGTATTTACAAAAGATTGTGAGTACACCATCTAGTATGTATTGTAAAATTTGTAAATCAGTAGGTCATGATGAAAAAGACTGCAGAGCACCTCAGTTTCTGCAGAAAAAGATGGTGGATACCTACTTGATGAAAAAATATGAGTAGATGCAAGTTGAACGAGTACAACCTCAGTATCAGCCTACTTAATATCCACCACCACAATATCAACAACCATAGTATCCTTAGCCGCAATACCAACAAAATCAGTATCCTTCACAGCAACAATACCCTCAGCAAAGGGGGTTTGGAAATTTTTCGAGCCCAAGGATAACAACAAGGAGGAGGAGGATTTGGTCGAGGAAGAGGCCAAGTCATATTTTATAGTTGTGGGCAGCCATGCCACTTTTCCCAAGATTGTCAAAGTTCTGCAAAAACATGTACATATTGTAAAGCATTTGATCACACTATTGAACAGTGTCCGCAATTAATTGTGAAATGGAAAGCTCGAACTGTCGTAAATCCCAACCCGGTGCAGAATTAGAATCCAAAACCCAACCAGAATATTCAAATGATTTTTGTCGAGCCGAGAGAACCTAACATCGTTGTGGTTACAAGAGGAGGTACTGCGACAGGAGCATACCAGAATACAGAGCATGGAAAACCACAAGTGCGATTTGTGGCACAAAAGAAAGCCCCACTAGATGTCCAGAAGGAGAAGGAAGTCTTCTTGGATGTGCAACCTGAGTTTGTTGATGCTAATCAACTGTCGATATCTGGACAAGTAAAGACCATGCCTAAACGATTTGAACAGTTACGCAGGAAGCAGCCAATGAAAAAGGTTTGTAAGCTTAAAGAATTTTTCAAAAGTTGTTTAGCACTAATTAATGATAAAGATGCTTCCACAAAACTGACAACACTTATAGAAGAAACTCCATATGACCTGCGACCTTAAAATAGATTTAACCAGGAAAAGACTAAAAAGATGCTGAGAACTGTGAATGATCGTGCAGATAGGAGATTATGATATGAATTATATCATATTATATTTGGGCTTGGATGTTAACAGATTGACAAAACATACTTGGGAGAGCATAAATAAGCCACGACTGGACTGTTCTCCCATTCAACTAAGACTTGTGAACCAGTGGAAGGTTCTACCAATTGGTAGACTAACTCAAGTTCTTGTAGAAGTTGAAGGCTTAAGGACATATGCATACTTTGAAGTAATTGACATTGTCAATGACACAAATCCATACCCTGCACTTTTGGGAATCGATTAGGTGATAGAACCAAACCATTATTAATTTTAAGAAAAGAATATTGTCATTTGAAGATTATGAACTAAGGGTGGTCGCGCCAATTGATCCGCTTGAAGGGCAGTGATATGTCGAGCCAGTAAATAGTGAAGGCCAAGGCAATTACCTGGATTAGTTGTATAATATCATGTCTTCAAGAGAATATTATATAAATCCAACAATTGAGGGAAAGCTGAGTTGGCGGAGTGTAAGCTCTTGCACATCCGATTCAGGTCATGTACTGGAAAATTGGCAGAATAGACTGCATGAAATCTCCATGAGAAGAAGCATAAGAATCATAAGATATGTTTGAAGGGTAGGAGCTGAGGCAAGCGCATTGCCTACATATGAAGGATTACTCAATCTTGTGTCTTTTCTCGTGGAGTTTGACGAAAAAATTATAGAATCACAACAACTGTCTGCCTTGGACTTTGTGCTGAAAGCTACGCCCGCTAGATGGTGGGGTACACATAAACGATCTATCTATGAGTGGCCATAGTGTAAAAGATTACTATGATTAGATTTGGGGAGGAGATCAGCTATTTTGATCAGAAGTACACAGGACTGACAAATCCCGTGGAGCATATTGAGCATTGTCACATTAAATGGCAGAAATATCTGCGACAAGAGTGGGTCCATCGATTCATCCACACATTGGAAATGGTACCAAGGAATTGGTATACATCAGTGGAGTTGCGAAGAGGAATGGTCGAATGGGAAGAGTTAGCCACAAGCTTCACCCATACATTTGAGTTCACAAGTGAACACCCGACAATTGATGTTGCGCTACAGAAAATGAAGGAAAAGATATTTGAACAAATCTCGGTTGTAACCACGAGCTTCCATCAATGCAACACAATAGTACACCACTGGATGGAATGTTATAATATTATAGGAGAACCGGATGATGATGATCCACTTGAGATAAACATACTTGAGTCAGAAGGTACGCGCGGAGTGGAAGGAGTTGGCATTTTTAGTGACCAACAATTCCTAAGTCCACTTAAGATAAAGAAAGTAAAATTTGGCTCGTTTAAAAATGTGGGTCGTTGAAACCTTATTTTGCTAATTGCGACTTGGTCGCACAGAAACAAAAAAAGAAAAAAAAAACGAAGAAAATATGACAGGACAGGTTGGATGTCATTAATTTCACAAATTCGAGAAATATGACGGCGTGCTTTTTGGTCATGTATGGATTTATGGAAATAAATACCATTTAAAGTGACAGATAATTGGCGGCATAACATAAAAGTTTCGATAATGACTTAGCAGTACGCCGATGTGCTTGAAAGGACATATTACTTTCTGATTAATTATTCGCGCGTGTGAAGAATGACTAAGGAAAATTCTTGCATGTTATCAGACTTCACCGCCAAGACTCCTTTAAGTCTGTTTACAAGAGAGAAGAGATACTGTGTATGCAATCTTGAGAGCAGAAGCTAGATGTTTGTAGCATGGTTGTTTCCATTTCCAGCACAAGTGCAGTCGAGTTTGAGCCCACATCACCCACCATAGTCATGGAATATACGACTGGTTATGTCCCATCGCAGGCAGAGGCCCCACCAACCACTCAATAGGCGGCACTAGCTACTGCGTAGACCACTCCAGTAGTGAAGATGAACCCCGTTAGGCCATATGGAAAAGACAGACTAGGTCCGTCTAAAACCACTTGGGGAAAGCACGCTGGTAACCGGAAGAGGAAGGGAAAAGCATCAACGACCCCAACACCACCCCAACCGAAAGATTAAGATTCTGAGACAAGAAATTTGATGCCACCTTATTTTTCGCCTAGATGCACTGACACACCAAAAGTTAAAATCCCAAAGCAGACAGGGCCCCCGTTGATAACGCCATTGGTACCAAAAGGAGTGAAGGTGTTGATGGATATTATGTCAAACTTGAGAAAATTGTCTTTTGATGATCATGATACGAAGTAGCACATAGACCTGAACCGCTAAAACTACATGGATACTGTACATGACACACACAAGGCGCCCAAGCAATTTTTTGCAAAGGAATGGGTTAGAGGATTGGAACAGTCTGACATATTATCACTATTATATATGCCACATTTTGCCTGCAACATACCAATAAACACCTGCGTTAAGCAGTTATTGGTATTCTTTCATGGTGGGTTCTTATGGCTAGGAAAGCCTATACCTGTAGATGTTGAAATTATTGCAATCATCACATGCCTACCATTCACAGGAATGGACCCAACACCACTTCTCAAGAAGGATCAAGAAGTGGTAACAACTACATGGATGAAGGAAAAATATGATGTAGTAAGAAATAAAGGAGGATTTTAGATCGACTCCATTAATAATTTTACTGTCTGCTTTGTTGCAAAGGTGTTGGCCTTGAAGTTACTACGCAATATGCATCGAGAGCAATTGCACTCACTAAACTCTATGCGGAGGGAGGTCAGATCAACTAGTGTCAGTTCCTGCTGAATAAGCTACCACAAGATGCCATTGACGTGCATGAAAAGGGTAGGTCATTTCACTACTCATGGTTGTTAATTTTAATTTCATTTATAGCATGGTCTAACCCACCAAACTACCAAGGGGTAGATCTGTCGGTGAACTGCAGAGGAGTAAGATATCAGAACCTTTGGTTTGACAAGAAGAAAAGGGCACCACAAACATAAAATAACATTGAATTCTTTATGCATGGTGAAGCTATAAGGCACTTGGTAAAGAACATGTGTAGGTTAGATGACAACAACGTTCGATGATTTCGTCAAATTGTTAGATTTGATATTGGTGTGCACCATGTCAACATGCAACCGCGCTAGGATCAACAACGTCAAAGTTTGCCAATGAAATTCATAATGACAGAGGAAGATGTTGAAAAAATTGTTGAGGACTGGCCGCATGAATGGCATGATCCGGTGCCAGAAGATCAACTGTGGTAAGAGGGAGAACAACTGCAAAAGGAGAACCCACCATTGCCAGACGAGGGGAAGGAGGAAGAAAATCCACTCGAGGATTCAGACTCAACAGAGAGTCATTCCAATTCAACCTCGACAGACCCATCAATAGAAAAGGAAGAGGAAGAACCTCAAAAAGAACAAGTAGAGTCCCGAAGGAAGAAGAAGAAGATGAATGCTAACAGAAATGAAAATACCATCATTTTGGATAGTGAAGATGTGCAAATGATGACTGAGGCAATAGTTGAAGCTGCGGAGACCAACTTCAACACCATAGAGGAGCGACAAGAAGAGATTTCAGGTACAGATACTGATCTGCTCAAAGTTTTGTGTAAAGTGATTGAAGATGTTAAAATCACTGTCGACTATTCATCCCCAAGCACTAAGTCGCAGGATCCACTAGAGACTTCAAAAGTGGAACCAACTGCAATACTAGTTCCAGTCCCACCAATAAAAGTGGAAGTGTCGGGAGGAGTTCTTAATCTAGGAACTCTAGAGTTTAACGATGTTGCCAGGGACATCGACCAGATAACCATAGATTTCTTGTTAATGGAGATGACTGAATTATACATAATACAAATTGTTGTAGTTGCAGAAATAAAAGTGCGAGAATGTGCCTTGGCTAAGCAAGCAAAGGCCGCAAACAAAAATATCAAGAAAATGATCTAGTAGTACAGGAAACTGAGCAGAAGACAAAATACTAGAAGAAATGGCACCAGACACCAAAGCCGCTCGACTTGGTGAAATAGCCGAAGATCTCAAAAGGAAAGTCGCAGAGCTGGAAGTGCAAGTAAAACCAAGCACACCCCCCAGGTAATAGAGGAAAGAAGAGAAGCAACCATTGAACATTTTCTTCCTTCCCTTACCCATGAGGGCTAACTTAGTATATAAAGGCATGAGAAGATAGAAGAAACATAAACGATATGTGCCAAGGCCATTGACCAAGTCTCTCATACTTGGGAAGCACTAATGGATGATGAGGAATCAGAGAAACTTGCAAATGAGCCGACTTCACTTGAAGCAAATATTACTCAGATAAGGAATGGCATGAAGTAGCTACCCTTAGCATAGAAAATGGCTAAGGCAATAGATATGAGGAAATTGTAGCATCAAGTAACAGTGTTGCGCACACAACAACAACACCGCGTGGAAAAAGTGGAAGAGTTGTAGGATGAAGTGGAAAGAGTTACAGGCATCATTCATAATGTACATCAGAAGGTGCATGATGCAACAACATCAATAGAGAAGATAATGTCAGAACATGTCAGTTCCGACCTTGTGGAACAATTGTAGAAGACAAAGGAAGAAGTGCGACTGGAAGAAGAGCAAGTGGCGAAAATCTTGGAAGATTTTCAAAATAAATTCAACTCAAGGAAAGAAATGGAGGAATAGATTCGAGTTGCTCAGAACGAGCCACAGGTGAGTGTTGGGGTCTTGTTGGGCCTAGAGAAAGGAAAGCAAAATTCACTTAGAGTTCTCCCTAAGTTTGGAGAAGAGCTAAAGAAGAAGAGAAAGGAGGGAGATACGACAGAAGCAATGACTGGAAAGAAGAAGAGAAATGAGCCACGATAGAAGCAATGACAGGAAGGAAGAAGAAGGAAGATGCACGACATGAGGAAGGAGTACGACAAGGGAAGATGCGACAAAATAATAGTATCAGAAGGCATGCAAGTGGCATAACGGTTGGAAAACAACAGTAAGGCATAACAGTTAGAAAGTGATAGGCCATAAAGATAGTGGGTACGAGTTTAGATAGAGCCGGTGGAAACCACACATATGAATGTATCTTTGTAATTCAGGCCATTAGTGCCTATTGTTAGGTGTTACTAGAATAGGAAAGAGGACATGTTGACTAAGTATAGGAATTTGACTAGAAATCGGCAGGATAAGAGTCTGTAACGAGTCTGTAAAAGAGTCTATAAAAGAAGAAACCCAAACTATATGCGGGTTAGCTTCTCTACTGTTAGCTCTGTATTGTTAGATTATTAATTGCTTTGTATTTGGTTGTCTGTTAGTGTTGTTGAGTGCATACGAGTTAAAGAATCTGCAGCTGAGTGCTCATAAGTGTAAGAGAGGTTGATTCAATCCAGGTTGTGTGCGGATCGTTAGTAGAGTTGAGGAGAGAGAGAGAAAGAGAGAGACATCAGAAGAAAAGATCAGAGAGCATGAGAGGAAGAAAGAGTCTGTAAGGATAGAGAAGAAGATCTAGAACAAAGTTTGCAGCTTAGTGCCCAGACAAAATGTGCATATATTTCTCATGTTAGATGAAGAGCACCTTTGTGATTTTTACTTAGATGGGTTTCCATGTTATATTCTGTGTATATGTGTGAATGTTGAATGTGTTTGAGTTACCTATATAAATGTTGCATTGAATGGATGCTTATAAGTTTGCTTATGAATGAATAGATGTATATCGGTCGCATTGTATCAGTTGAATACGATAATGCTGCACAAAGGTTGTTGTTATAATAAGTTGCATAAGAGAAGTTGGGTTGTGGTCTTAATTGTCCACAATAAGCATAAATACTCCATCGATAGGCTTCGTTGAGCACCTTAGTAAGGGACTGAGGTACCAGAAATTCCCCACCCAACTGCGGAAACGTGGTTTTGGCAGTTACCCATTGAGAGAGATATCTCGGGTGAGTTTACATCTGCGTCGCAAGTGCTGTCGACTGAGCTCTGTTTTGTTGAGCTGATATCTTGGGCTTTGTTGCACTAAGTAGAAGGGACTGAACCTGGGTCAGAGTCCTCAAAGGATGGAGAAAAGCCAACAAATGGTCTTGAAATCAGAGCAGCATGGTTCTTTGTCGCTCCAAAATTGAATTTGGACACGTGTTTTGGTGAAAGGCAAATGACGGTTGGACAGGTGTCTCGCGTAGTTGGATAGGTGTTTTGTTAAGTTTGGTAAATAAGTAGGCTTACTACCTTTATTTGCTGCTTGAGGGTCCATCCTACGTGTGTTTGGGCAATTAGACAGGTGTATTGTGTGTTTTAATAGGGGTTTTGCTAAGTGGGTTTCTATGGTTGCTTATTACCTCCGTTTGCTGCTTGAGGGTCCATCCTGCGCATGTTTGGGAAGTTGGACAGGTGTCTTGCGCGATTTGACAAGAGTTGTTGCTAATTTCAGTAGTCAAAACATGAAAAGCATGATGATATTTAGTACCTGAATAAAACAAATTTTTGACTTCCTAAGCAAGTAGCGAGGACTTCAAGAGTTAATTTTTTTTTATAGCACATGGAATATGAACAATTTGCAATGTAAATGCAAATTGGGAGATTTGTTTGTTAGTTGGGTTTTGATGTAACATTACTTGGAAATCTCATTGTGGGTTTCCTATTTGGCCAAAAACAAACCGCTGCTAATTTCATTAGTCAACACATGGCAATCATGCTGATGTTTAATTTTAAAGGTTTCCACAATCAGGCATGCATACAGCTAGATTCACAACCCTATCTCATATGGGTTGCATGGGTGGAGTACATTTTGGATGCAGAAGGAACTTTTGTAGACCAGGTGTTTGCTAAAGAAAATGATCATTGAAGGCAAGGTGATAGAATACAGTTTTAACTGCAATAATGTGTACAAATCTGTTGCTAATTTCATTAGTCATGGAGACTTGTACAAATCTATACAACCCAATTTGGTGCACATCTAGATTGACAACCCAATTCTTCTTGGCAGTGTCCTTCACTTTTTCGTTAAACGTAAAAGTGTTTTAAGAAGCACACATTTGTTCTAAAGAAATCAATAAAAGCTCCAACAAAAATTGCAACAACAATTCAAGAGATTAATTCAACTATAGGATTAATATATATTCCAGAAAATTAGAGTTGCCCCTGGTAGGCTAAATACCACATTTCAGAACTACTCTTATCTATTTCAAAACAACATTTATAAATAGTTTGCAAAATGAAACCCTCAATTTGATAATAAACATATACTAATTCACACCATAAGTCATTCCACCGTCAAATGTATGCAAGATAATGTATATTTGTTTTAAAATAATTACAGACATTGTATAAATCAGAACTAAGCAACTTGTAATTAAATACTAAGATTAAAATATTCAGGATTAAAATCTCCATTGCATAAAAAAACTCAATTCAAAGCCACAAAAATAAGAAGCAAATGTTTTGTTAGCACAAGGAATGTCAAAAACAGTTAAGCAGGGTGAAGTAATACCTGTGAATTTGACCAAGTGGCAAAACCTCTGGTGTAAACAGAGACCGGCAAAAGCAATACAAGCAAACCAAAGCCAAACAATAGTAAATAGTGGTTACCTGAGGCTTTGTATAAATGCTGCAAAGCAAAGGCGGTGCAACAACAAACTTGGTAAACCAAAAATTCTAACAAGATCTTCCAAATCCTCATTAGATAAGTCGCAATTAAGAAATAGGCACATGTCTGAACAAAACGAGCAACATTATTGCATTAATGGAGCAACAATGCAGTGATGAAGCGTTGACAAAGAGCATTGATGTCGATGAAGGGACATCGACGAAGTGTTCTTCATTGACTCGAGCGATGGTGAACAAGCAAGTGACCAGAGTGACCCCACAAACCCTGAGCGCAAACCCAAGGCACTTGGCTGAAAAGCCCTCGGCGTGAAAGCATCACAAAACCCTCAGCGTGAAACCTTCACAATGGGTATGCCCAATTTGCAAAGGAATAAATATGCCCAATTTGCAAAGAAATACTAATGTTCCATCCATACAATAAAAAAGAAAGAACACTGCAGTGGAGGACACCACCAGGGAAAATTGGGCTGTCAATCGAGACGTGCGCCAAAAAAACGAAATTGACCACCAAATGTGCATGAAAACAATTTGTCAGGACATAAAGCCATCAATCCAATTGTGCAGAGGATCGACCGTTTACGGCAACACTCAAATTTCCAATCAAAACACGCAATGCACCTGTCCAAAATCCATTCCCCCACTTGTCGATCCTGAAGCCTAAAGGCTATCACTCCGGTCGTGTAGCAAAAACTAGTTAACATGGCTGTTGTCAAAACACCCGAGACACCTGTTCAACTGCCCAAACACGCACATGACATACCCTTAAGCAGCAAACAGAGCTAATAAACCTGCTTCAAAATCCCAGCTAACAGAACCCTTGTTGATACACGCAATACACCTTTCCAACTGCCCGAACACTCTCAGGATCGAACCTCATGCAACAAACGAAGTTAATAAAGCTGCATCAACACCCAATTAACATAGCCCCTGTCAAAAGACGCAATACACCTGTGCAACTGCCCGAACACGCGTAGGACGAACCCTCAATCAACAAACGAAGGTAATAAGCAAGCATAAAAAACCCAGTTAACATAACCCTATCAAAACACGAAACCCAATTAACAACAACCCCTGTAAAGCCACGTGAGACACCTGTCTAACTACCCGAACATGTGCATGACGAATCCTCAAGCAACAAACAACGGTAACAAGGCTGCTTTACTAGAGTTAACAAAACAACTGTCCAAACATCCAAAACAACTGTCCAACCGCCATTCACCAATCACAAAGACACGTATTAGCCTGCAATTTGACAGAGCGACAAAGTATCTGGAGACTACTAACTCCATTATTTAACACCTTCAACGTAATTAAAAACAATTATATATACGTAATTAAAAACACTTATATATCCAATTTTTTTTTTTTTTTTAAAGCTATTAAGTAATGCATCTCAACCAATTTTCTTTGAAACCATATCGTCATGATTACTCTTCTTTAAAAATAAAATATTTAAAATTTAAGTTCAAATCCACATTTTCATCTTTTATTTATTTCATTTTAGGATATAAAAGCACTTTCCTTTTTACATCCAATTTCCCGTTTTGGGCATTTGTTTTCCATCGCGGGTTCCATATAGATTCAGAGGCAGTGTTTTGCACATTGAGTTTCCCGTCTTGGCCATTTGTTTTCCATCCCGGGTTCCATATATCTTCACAGGCAGTGCTTTGACCAGGGCCATCCCATCCTTAATCGCAGTGTTTTGCACATTCAATTTCCCGTCTTGGGCATTTGTTTTCCATCCCGGGTTCCATATATCTTCACAGGCAGTGCTTCTACCAGGGCCATCCCATCCTTAATCCTTTCATTCCTTTGTAATGAAAAAAACCAACCGTGGCATTTCGAGGAAAAATTAAACATCAATTAACCAGCAATTCAACAAGAGATGAGGCATATTCTCAAAATTGCAGGATTGCTTGCAGTCTTTTTGGCAGTCTGGATCGGCCTACTGCAGTCCTCTTTCATTTCCCTACAAGACGCTCTCCTGGTCAGTACTGTCATTCTCTTTCTATTTAGATAAACAACTGTTATGAAAACTTTACTTCTATATGCATGTGTGAGAGATATTTTAACTGTTTGGATCGGCTTTTGTACAGTTGCCAGTATATCTTATCATAGCATTAGGTTGCTATGGGCTGGGAATGGTGGGCTTTGGGCTTTTGGTATTTCCTACATGCCCACAGGAGGCTCTTTTGCTGGAAAAGGTGAGTTTATCTGTTTTTTATGTGGGGGATTTGTGTGCAAACCCTGAGATTCGTCATTAATGGTGCACTGTGTTTTTATACCTAAAATTTTGTTATTGAAAAAAAGATCTGCAAAGCATTATACAAAAAAGTCACAACTTCCCAACTAATTTAGATTCTTATTAACTTTTGTTACTAGAAACCGAATTAGGAGACCCATTTCTCGTTTTGTTCCCTTTATCTTTTTGTTATCATTCTCAGTTCACACTGTCATCTTGACAGTACACTAGTAATTACTAATCAATTTTTTCGTGGAAAAATGTCTATAGTAAAAGGAGTACATTCGATATTCGCTTGTACAGCATTGAGCTTACTGATTACATCAGTATATTCAAAGACGGCTGAGCTATCTTCATGAAAAGCATAAACAAAGATCAACTTCTAGGATAGCCTATCGCCTGCTAATTCTCACCATATTTATATGACAAAACCAATACATCGCAGACACCGGTCTTGACTCTTTCTGTCCACATCAGTGATAATATCTACAGGAGTCCATCTCTTCTCACTGGCATTTGCAAGTCATCAGAACTCCGTATACCCTTAAACAAAAATCAGCTTGCAGATCAAATAAATCCTGCTTATTCTCATCAGAATTTTATACAAAAACCAAAACTTTGTAGACCTACAGTCTTCATAGCCAAAAAAATTACAAAAAAGAGAGCATGTACAGGATTTACCTATTCTCATTACCAACTACAGAACTACAGAATAATAGAAACCAAATATCAGCATTAAAGAATTAAGTTTTTGATAATCCCTGCAAATATGCCGAGTTTCACCCTGAATGTTGCATGCTTAGAACTTAAATATCTACGCGAATGTTGCCTGCCCGAGAGATACAGCCTTTATGTTTCCTACCTGAAAATTTCAGTTTTTAAACAGCACTTCTTTAAGAGAGAAATTAAACATCTACATGCTGCTGAGTTTCAGCCTGATTTTTGCCTGCTTGGAACGCTGTGACTTGACAGTATTTACTCCCATGAAGAGGCCAGCCTTTGAAATGTCACCTACTTGAGAATTAAGCTCATGAAATATATGACGAAAGATATGTGTGTAAACTGAGATGCCATTTCCTTAACGCTGTCCAGCATAGTATGCAATTGAAGATTCCCAAGCCTGTAGCTACCCTTCATCCAGTTTATAATTACCTCAAAGTATAAACCTGCAGCTGAGAGGTCTCTTGGTCCCCTGCCAGTTCCAAGAGTAGTTTCAAAGCTAGCAACTCTCAATAATTGTTAGAGCCTCTGCCAATACCTGCTTTAAGGACAAAGTAATGATCATCAGAGATATTAAAAGAGCCTCCAGCACCATAGACAGAACCCTTTTCTTTACTGTCTCCATCAAAATAACCCCAGCAGAGAGATTTATCAATTTGAGGATAATTTGGTATGCTAGCCTTCTCTGATTTTGAGTAGATTTTATAGTTCCCAAAGATAGCTCGGATCTGGGATGCACATTGAAAAGATGGGATGTATCTATCTTGAAGAATATATCCAATTACAAGCTAACCATATTCCCCACACAACCATGGAGGGAAGAGCTCTAAAAGGCAAAAGCTTTGCGTTCTTTATTCTGGAACAAATTTTTTAGGGCATCTTCCACTGAGTGTCCAAGCTAACCACCCTAGAGCCTGTCACTTATTCCATCAATCCCACACCAGAATAGCATAAGGGTGAATATGTAACAAACAATCAATAGTTTTGCTTGCTTGCTGACATAAGCTACATCTCCCCAGCCCATTTCTGCTACGATTTTGGAGCACATCCCAGGTCTAGGCTTTGTTTTGAATAACAAGCCATATATAAAGTTTAGATTTTTATGGAGCCTTCAACTTCCATAATAACTTCCACTACCACCCCTCCTCATATTGAGTAGGGTTTTCACCTAAGAACTTTTATCCCCATCTCGGAGCATCAGCTCCCCTAACAGGATTAGTAGACCAGACTAGCCTATCCTCTTCATCTTTCAGTTTGATATGGTGTTTTTAGCTTCCCTACATAAGCCTCCCACAGTCCTGAATTAGGTTATATCAAGTTTAGATCCTCTCCATTTTCCAGCCCTGGGTCAGCCACATAGTGGATGTAGCATCTGCAGCCTGCCGCAAAGTGTATGTGGCTTGATTTTGTAGAATAACAATCAATGCTTGAGGGAGTCTATATGATAAACCACTCCCAACCCATGGGTATGCCCCAATTCTGACATTATTCCCTTTTCCGTCCTTCCACACAAGCTAAGTTCCCACCACTGGAAAAGCCAAAACCAAAACCTTCCGTACTATGGACCCATTTGAAAAGGAATTTGTTATCCTTTTCGATCCATTCTTCTAAGGAGAGAGGGCCAGTAAACTTTTGTACTATTAGCTGATTTCACATTTATTGATTTGATATAATCCTCCACAGTTTTTTAGCTAAAAAGGCCCTACCAAAGAAATGTATATTCTTAAGCTTCCGTCCACCTCGATTCTTAGGTTTTGCCAATGACTGCCATTGCCATTTTACTAGAGGAATTCCTTCCTTCTCTCTCTTACTAGTTCAAAGGAATTTATAACACTTTTTTCTGATAAGTCCAGAACTGCTTTAGGGATGAAAGCCATGGTATGCCAGTAAACTGTAATTGCTTCCAGGACAGACTTGACCAGGGTCAATCCTGCCTCCAAGGGAAAGACATTTTTTGCACCACTGCTTAGTTCTCTGTTCAATCTTTTCAATCAGCCACTTCCAATCTGCCTTCCCATATTCATTTGGTTTCAAATCAAGGGCCAGATACTTGAACCCTGCTTGAAAGTCTAACAACTGATAATGAAGTATCTGCATAGCCCTTTTAAGTTATAACACTTTCCCCCTCAACCCCATTGAATGTGGTAGAAGGTTTCAGCTTATTAATTTCCATTCTTGAGGCTGTACAATATAAATCAAGATTTTCCTTCAGTTTTTGTACATCTCTTGTCAAGCCATCACAGAAAAGCAAATGTTATCAACAAACTACAAGTGTGTCAGGAGAAAAGACCTTCCGAGTATAGTTGCTGCCACTTTCTGAGTTCTTTTTGCATCTAAAATATATCTGCTTAAACCTTTAGCAAAAATGAAAAACAGGAGAGGTGCTAGCAGATGCCCTTGCCTCAGCCCTCTTCAGGGCTTAAAAAACCCTGATGCAGAGCCATTATTTAAAACAACAAATGAGACTGAGGACATGCACTCCAAAATCCAACTGACTATTTCGACACAAAATCCTATATGAAGCAGAATTAGTCTCAGATAGAGCCAGGAAGACCTGGCCTTGGATAAATCTAGCTTCATAACCATTGCTTTTGCCCTTATTTTTGATAGAGTGCAAACTCTCAGCTACCCCAATGGCTTCATGGATCTGTCTAATGGGAAGGAAACCAAATTGTTCTTTTGATATTGACTCTGAAAATATCTTCCTGACTCTGACTACTATAACCGTAGCTATTATCGTATAGATACAGTTACACAAGGATATTGGTCTAAAGTTATCAAATGATTAAGGACTATCCTTCATTGGGATTAAAGAGATAAAAGTAGAATCAAGTGTTCCATGCTCTTGTTGAAATTTAGCATTAGCATAAATACTTCAAAATAACATTCATCACATCAGCACAATGGACACAAGAGTTTGTCACTGGGAAAACCTTCAAAGGACAAAAAACCCAAAAAGGATTAGTAGCTCATCTCATAAATGAGATGACTTAGAAATTATTCAAAAAGTTCCTCAAACCCCAATCTGGGTCAAACCACAGTTCACAGTAAATTTTTCTCAGCAAAAAATCAGAACAAGGGTTTCAAACCCTAGTTATCCAAATTTCCAGATCTGCCTAGAAATACTCAAGACTGTCAAAAATAGTCTGCCTGAACATTTATCAGATCTGCCCAGAAAATTAGGGCCTGCCTAGAAATAAGAAATCACTGCCCAGAAAATTAGGGCCTGCCCCGAAATAAAAATTCACTGCCCAGATTCCTTTTTCAGCCTGTTACTGCTGCCCAGGATAAACTCAGACTGTCTGAGTTTGTAAGACAGCCTGTTCAAACCCTCTGTCTTCCTGCCCGAGAATTGATGGAGCTGCCTGTGAAGCTCGGTCAACAGCTAGCCGGTGATGAAAGCCCTAAAAGGGCTGCCCGAGGTTGAGTTAGGGTCTGTCCAAGCTAGCTGATAGCTTCCCGGAGTCTGTGAGGACAGACTGTTCTTGCCCAAGTCTGCCCAGAAGTGAGGGTAGCCTGTTAGCAGGCTGCCCGTGGAAGTTACAGCTGCCCACAAGCCAAAACAGACAGCCTGTGGAGGTGAGATGGCTGTGATGGCCTATCCGAGGTTCTGTCTGTGAATTACAGACTGTCTGAAGACTCAAACAGGCTGCCCGAAGTCACCCACAAGCTGCCCGTGAACCTGCTATAGTTGCCCACAGATAAAGACGAGCTGCCCGAAGTCTGATCTGTGGTTTGTTGTGTTGCCAGGAGGAGAGGAGGATGCTGCCCGTGAAGATCAGTGCACTAGGGTAAAAACCCTAAATCCTTTTGCTGTTCATGGAAGAGTGATGCCCTAGTTTGCTTAGGGTCACTGCTGTTGAGTGCTGAAGAATGGTGAGGATGCCCTAGCCCGTGGAAGATAGGGCTGCTGCAAATGATCTCCAAGAATGAAACCCTAGCTTAGGGTTTCTTTAAAAACAAGAGTGGATGCCCTCGCTAGAAGCCTCCATGCCAGGGCATAACCACAAGAACTCTCTTCTCTTCTAAGACCAGCGACAATCTTCCTTGGAGCAGGCCCTAGTTTGCTTGGGGTCACTGCTGTTGAGTGCTGAAGAATGGTGAGGATGCCCTAGTTCGTGGAAGATAGGGCTGCTGCAAATGATCTCCAAGAATGAAACCCTAGCTTAGGGTTTCTTTAAAAACAAGAGTGGATGCCGTGGCTAGTAGCCTCCATGCCAGGGCATAAGCACAAGAACTCTCTTCTCTTCTAAGACCAGCGACAATCTTCCTTGGAGCAGCTAAAAGATGTTAAGCAAGTGTGTGTATCAGAATGAAATGGCTTGATCTTCTTTTATAGCCTTTAGTCACCTGTAAGTGGACCAAAATCAGAAAGAACAAAATAATAATATTTTATTCTTTTCTATTTTTCACTTGTACCATTTTACCTAAAAGGTCCTTTATGTATTTTTGACTTTTACCAAAAGTCCTTATGTAACTTTGACTTTCACATGTGGTCCCTTTTCTTGTGTTCCAAAATACTTTTGTATTTTTAACTTTTACCTGTGGTCAAAAAGTACTTATGTATTTTTGACTTTTCCCTATAGCCTTCTTCAAGTGCCCCTACGGTCCTTCCCTGTGGTTTTTTTAATTCCATTCAAAGTACATCATCATAAATCAAGAGAGTTACTAATGCTTTTATTTCACACTCTGTGTGACACTAAGATTAGGTATTAGGGTAACTAAACCAAGGGTAGCTAAGCCTTGGAAAAATACGCAAAGCCCATAGATCAAAGGTCAGAGTGTCACACATGCCTTTACCAAGTCTAGGGCTTAGAATGCCTTCTTGGTAATAAATCAGGTGCCTCAGCTATAGGCTGCATAATTTGACCCCAGGTCAAATACTTGGTAACAGACTAAGCGCCTCCATTCTCCAAGAGAATGGCTACTCAGAACTAAGCTGAGTCTACCAGTACTAGACTAGTCCACATCGTGGTCTCGGACCAGATGTCTACCATTCAACAGAATGGTCACTCAACATTGGGTTGAGTCTACCCAGGGCAGAGCTGGGTCTATATCATGGTCCTAGACCATATATCTACCATTCAACAGAATGCTCACTTGACACTGGGTTGAGTCTACCCAAGGCAGAGCTGGGTCTATATCATGGTCCCAGACCAGATATCTACCATTCAACATAATGATCACTCAAGAATGGCTCTCGATGCTGCTTAGAAAAATCAATAGCTCTTTCCTTGTTCTTTTAGTATCTTCCACCACCCTCTACAATTCCTCTTTCAACAGATCATTAAACCCCATAAAGAACTCCACTGTCCACTCATTGGGCCCTGGGCTTTTATCCTTCTGAAAGGAGCCCATAACTGCGTTTAGTTCTTCCTTCAACACTTCCTCTAACATCAACTCAATTTTCTCCTCCCCTACAAAACCGGGGAAGAAGGAAGTTATCTTCACTATTTCAGCAATATTGATTTTGTCTGGTTCTGTATATAATTCTTGAAATGAGTAAATCCCATATCTGCAGAATTCTTGAAGGACTTTGCCTTATTTGCATCAGGATTTTGCAATTCCTAGATAGTATTGATGTTCTATCAGTGATTGGTGTAGTTATGAAAATATTTTGGGTTTTCATGCCCATTGGCTATCTGAAGAGCCTTGCCTTTGACCTCGACAGGGCTTCTTTTTCTTCCAACCTTTTCCTCTTAGCATTTTCCAAAGTCTTCAATCTACTCCTATTAGAATCTTCAAAACTTGCTTAAAAATCTTGAGAGTAGATCTCTATTATGTCCTTCCCACTGAGATAAGGGCCTGCTCTTCTATGCATCTTTTATCAAAGACCCATTTTCAAACAACAATTTTTGCTTTTTTGAGATTTGCTGCCGTCTAAAGGCTAGCAGATTTCCTTGAAGAGGGATCATATCTCACCCTTTCAGGCTGGACCAAATTTTAAAATCCTTCATCTCTTAACCATTGGGCATTGAATTTAAAAGGGCCAGAAGCTTTTCACCAGTCCTTCTCTATCTGAAGGAGGATTGGAGGAGATTAGAATCCCCTCCAACCTCTACCCAAGACCTAATTTTTTATGGATCGTTGATGGTTGACTCAAATTCTAAAAATCTATCAAGCCTTTTTGCTATTTTCTCCTCCCTGTTGATGAAATTGTCATTGATGCCAACATGGACTTGCAGTGGCCCCACGGGATGTCATTGATGCCACCAAGTCCCACCTGCAGTGCCTTGATCCCTTACAGAGTCGGTTTGTACCTTGAAGCACCTTGTACACCTTGTACCCAGTTGACAAGGTTCCTGTACCCACAAGCTTGAATATTGAAGCCACCACCTTGCTGAAGATGTTGAAGACCCTGCTGATGATGCTGAAGACCCTGGAGATGGTCCTGAAGCCTTGATGGATGTTGAAGAAGCCCATGAAGCGCCCTCACTTGGTGATTTGATGGTCCCTGCATTCTTGAAGGTTCATGGGGTCTCAGAACCCTTGGAGATGGTTCTAGGGCATGAGGAAGTCTTTGCACCCACTCATATGGTGGCATGATGGCACTTCGATGATGATATGGCAAGAAGGTCATGACCATGAAGAACATGGCACTTGGACACATTTGGAAACTTGTTGATGATGCATGGTCCCTTTTGTTGGTTTGATGAATTGTTTGATGATGACAACCATGTTAAAGAAGCCCACCTTGAAGATGATGACAATCTTGTTAAAGCAGCCCTAAAGAAACCCTTAAAGCTCTTGCTAGTTTAGGCAAAACCTTTATAAGTCCAGCTTTTACTATGGACGTGGCCAGCCCTTACTCAAACAATCAAACAATGTGTAAAATGACGTGGAAGCTCTTCAAAGGTCGGCTCCATTTAATATTAAAAACATCAAATGGTTTTTTGGTATGTCGGCCCAATAAAAATATATTATAAGTCGGCTCAGAATTAAAATAAAAATAAAAATAAATATATGTATGCATGTTGGGCCACAATTTTTTTGAAAATTGTGTATAAATAGAGGCCTCACGTCCTCATTTGAGAAGGTGATTCTTGGTGGGGAAATAGCTCTGAATTTCGGGTCTAGGGTCTGAGGCAGCCGCAGAACAGCAGGAGCAGTGAAATTCGTGGGAGCAGGCAATGATGCCCTAACTTGTTGAGTGAAATTTTCGTTGGAAAGGTGCTCTGAATTTTCGGTGGCAGAATTGACTGAGGCGACAAGGAGCAGTGGCAGCAGTCAACCTTCGGTGGGAGCAGCAGACACAAGACTGTGGATTTTCGGATAATGAGTGAAATAGCTCTAAAATTCGTATTGACTGAGGCAGCTGCAGTCAAGGTGCAATATTTTTTTTTGCATGTACAATAGTATAGCAGCAGTAAATTTCAGAGATAGCAGCAGTATTGAAGAAGTAATTTTCGGTGAAGGAGCAGTGAAATTCTTGAAGCTAGGAGCAGTTACGTTTTTCCTTTACAGCAAAGCATAAATCCTTCTTTAAATTCACTGATCTGATGTAGGGTTACAACAGAGTTTGCACAAATTTTAAACAATTTTTTTTTTTGGGGTTTGAAACAATGCACCAGTCCCAAACTTGCAATATAAAGAGTTTGAATATGATACACACCCTATCAGATGCTTGATGACATGTTCAGAATTTGATTTGAAGTTGATGATATGTGATGGCATCTATCCTATTTTGATGAACATATGCAGACCTAAAAACTTATGCAGATGGCATACTTACAGTAGTGCACATTCAGTGTTTGCAGTAACGAAAGCACTTGCAGTAGCTCAGCAAAGAAGTGTATCTACAGCAGCAGAGGTTAAGGTCTATCGTCTAACCTTCTTACACAGCGCTGAGTTTGTGGTGAAGTTCTTACTGCTGCTAGTCCCGAACTTTCACACCTAGTCCCGAGTTAGTGTAAGGAATCCACTGAAGTATTGACAAGTTAATACACAGTCCGAATGATATGTGTTGATAACCGGATGATGAAGATAATAAACAGTCAAGGTTAATGAGGGATGAACAGTCCGAGTCCTTGGGGTTAATTGTTCCTTTTTGCTGCTCCAAGATTGATTTACTGTTTGGAGGTTTTCTCAGCCATATCAACAGTCTGAGCTCTCTCTTCACAGTTAAAATTGCACAACAGTTGGAGGTTGCATACACAGTCATGGTTTTGGCATGAAGTAGGATTCATCCTCAGCATATACTGAACAACAGTGACAATACTTATTGAAGTTATTGACTTGACATTGACAAGTTAATTAACAAGTGACATGACAGTGGCTACTTGCATGGCAGTGACAACTGTATTGACTTGTTAGAGACAGCCACGACATAATAGTGATTGATTGGACAGACTGAGGACATGGTTGATGACAGTTATTGGACAACTTGGCATGATGAGCATGGATAGAGTCCTTGATGACATAAGCCGCACTGATTCTTGTGTAGCAGATAGACCATGATGAAGCATCTAGATGATGACAAGTTCTTCACAAGTCCTGAAGAAGTTGACCAATGATACACAGACCACAGTCCTCATCCATAGCTTGGAGTCTGCACAGTTCAAAGACATACACAGTCATCCTAGTAACCTCTGGTATGTATGATAACTTGCTTGCTCAGTAGTAATGATGTAAAGTATGCTTAGTAAAGGTTTATACAATGTAAGGTTGAATACTCAGAGCTTATGACCAGTCAAGATTGAAGTTAACAAGTTGGTAAGTGTTGAGTGACTTGAAGGAAGGCTCAACCAACCAAGGGTGAAGCTCTTAGTGCTAGGTTGCATACACAGCCTGAGTTAGTAACATGACAGTCATAGTGATGATGTAAGCAGATTGAGCAGACATCCTAGTGACATAATGATGATGATATGGCAGTGATACATCTACAACAGTATGGATGTACTCTCAGCAGAAGACATGTTGACATGTGGCATCTTGAACAGCAGTGATGAGCAGATTGACCAGATAGTGATGAGCAGATTGACCAGATATTGATAAGCAGATTAACTAGAGATGATGAGCAGTGATGAGCAGACTTCGATGACTTGACAGTATTGAAGAGCAGGTGTTGATGAACAACGAAGATTGAGAAGTGCGTTGCAGCAGTATTGATGAGAGTCTTGAGCAGAGGATCAGCAATATTGACAAGCAGCAGAACAGATTGAAGAAACAGATAAGTTGATGTGACAGTGAGCTTTAACTGTAAAAGCAAGCTTGTCTTGCTGTTGAGGTTAGGATACCTCAAACCCTTCTTAGCAGGGTCTAAGAAAACCAGGCAGGGTCCTGGATGCAGAGTAGGTGCTCTACATATCAGTAGGTGCTGATTTTACCTAACGGTTGTAGCCAGACCAAAACTAATACAAAAAAGATTACAAAATTATATGGTGTTGTGTTCTTTTGTGTTATGGTTCTTGATGATTTAATGCTTATGCTATGTGAATGATGAAGTGAAAGATGTTCATGAAATGATTATGAGATTGATAGAATAATCGTATGATGAATTGGTAGTTAGTTGTGACAAGCTAAGAAAAGGTTTAAAATTGGCTTCACACTGATTCACCCCCCTCTTAGTGTCTAACAATTGGTATCAGAGCCAGCCTTCGTCACGAGCCTAGCAAGCTTGAAGGAGATCCTTAGACACAATGGAGGAAAAGAAGAGTCATCAAGCAATGACGTGCCTGTACTTGATGTTACAGATTATTTCAGTTGGAGGAGCAAAATGAAGGCTTATCAGAAGAAGTTTGGTATTTGGGAAATTGTCGTCAATCCACCCGCTCCATCAAACAAGAAAGAAAAACCAGCTACACAGAAAGAAGCGAAGAAGGACAACACTACAGCCTTGAAGTTCCTCATGGATGGACTTCCCAGCTCAGTGAAGGAAAGTGTAGGAGAGTACACTTCGGCAAAAGAACTATGGTTCAAGCTGGAGAGTGAGTATCAGAAGGCAAGACCAGAACCCGAAAAGACAGATCAAAAATCAGAAGACAAGCCCCCAGAAGAGCTAAATCAAGAAGAAGACAAACAAGAAGAGGACTCTAGTAAAGGTATGGACTCTTGTGATTATAATGATAGCTTGTGTGATGAAATTGAGAAGGTTCTTGCAGAAGATGATGAAGGGCTATCAAAGACTGCACATGAGATACATCTCACGTTGCTAAATATTGATCTCAGAGCCAATTGGTTCCTAAACACAGTGAATCAGAACCAGAGTGATTTCACGAAGTTCAAAAAGAAAATCTTGGACTCCTTGAATGAATATCAGCAGAAGACCATGTCAATGAAAGTGTTGCTTGTAAAGCTCAAAGACAAGGACAAAGAGTTGCGAGATCAAATGAAAGACAAGGATGCTGAAGTTGAACAATTAAAGACTGAATTGATCAGTCAAAAGGAAGAATCAGAAAAGCCTGCTCAAGAGCTTGAAGAAACTAGAGAGGTCAATCATGATCTGAAGACTCAGCTGGAGGAAGCCAAGAGGACAGAAGAAATCTTGAAGAGTCAGCTAGAAGAAAAGGAGGAGACAATCCAGAAGCTGGAATTGGAGATAGTTGGTCTCAGGAAGATAGGTAAGAAGAACGAAGCCTTGGTCAAGCTCTAGGACAGTTCAATTGTCTTAGATAAGATCTTAGATTGCCAAAGATCTCCACTCGACAAAACTGGTCTTGGTTACAAGAAGAACAAAGAAAAATTTGAAGATGACACTTGGTCTCTGAAGACTCCAGAAGCAGGTCCATCAACGTCCAAAGCTGCTCCCCATGCATCTGCACATGACAACAAGGACTTTGGAAGTTCAAAGATGAAACAAGAAGTTAGGTCTATTCCTTAAAGTAACTTCATTAAAGAAACAACTCCAAGACCCAGGTATGAAAGTGGCTTCAATGGTTATTGTTATTTTTGTTCTAACTTTGGTCATAAGGCTATGGATTGTAGATTCTATGGAAGAAGAAGGGCTGGAAGCCCCAATGACTCAGTTAGATGTTGGACATGCAATCAAGTCGGACATGTTGCTGCCACATGTCACACATTGAGGTGCTACACCTGCAGTGGGTTTGGACACAAAGCCCAAGAATGTGCCAGTCAAAGAAGTCAACCAAGAAGGAGTACTCCATACATATCAGCAAAAAGATTTGAAGATCATAAGACAAATGCCTACAGTCAGGGATACGCTCAGGCATGGAGAAATGAAGCGGATCAAAGAAGTGTTGGAAGTTCCAACAGCTCAGTCAGGTGCTGGTCATGCAACAATGTTGGTCACATTGCTGCACATTGTTGTACGATGAGGCGTTATAGTTGCAGTGGCCTTGGGCACAAAGCTCAAGATTGTTGGAGTACACGAAAATAATCCTTGAGAAGTCACCTAGACAATTCATCAAGGAAAGCCAGTACAAATGAAGGAACAAATGCTCAAAGGACAGATACCAAGAAGCAAGTATGGATGAGGAAGACTGAGCAGTTGCAGGTAGGAGAGGTTGATCAGTGCAGGGAGGATGGCTCCCATACGGCAAGCCACGTGTAAGGTCTCTTAAAGACCTTAACACACCTTGAGTTCATGAGGCTGGAGAATGAACTCAAAGGAGAAAGGATGGTTACTCCAGGTATACAGACAGGTCCTAGGATCGTGCATATTGACAGGGGGAGCAGTCAACAGTGATCAGAGATTTCAGACACAGGTATGTGGACACCCTTTGCCATTGATGCCAAAGGGGCAGAAATGCAAACAAAGGGAGAGATGAAGACAAAAGGGGAGCATGCTCATAGGGGGAGCATGAGTTGTTGTCATCAATGACAAAGGGGGAGATTGTTGATGAAATTGTCATTGATGCCAACATGGACTTGCAGTGGCCCCACGGGATGTCATTGATGCCACCAAGTCCCATCTGCAGTGCCTTGATCCCTTACAGAGTCGGTTTGTACCTTGAAGCACCTTGTACACCATGTACCCAGTTGACAAGGTTCCTGTAGCCACAAGCTTGAATATTGAAGCCACCACCTTGCTGAAGATGTTGAAGACCCTGCTGATGATGTTGAAGACCCTGGAGATGGTCCTGAAGCCTTGATGGATGTTGAAGAAGCCCATGAAGCGCCCTCACTTGGTGATTTGATGGTCCCTGCATTCTTGAAGGTTCATGGGGTCTCAGAACCCTTGGAGATGGTTCTAGGGCATGAGGAAGTCTTTGCACCCACTCATATGGTGGCATGATGGCACTTCGATGATGATATGGCAAGAAGGTCATGACCATGAAGAACATGGCACTTGGACACATTTGGAAACTTGTTGATGATGCATGGTCCCTTTTGTTGGTTTGATGAAGCGTTTGATGATGACAACCATGTTAAAGAAGCCCACCTTGAAGATGATGACAATCTTGTTAAAGCAGCCCTAAAGAAACCCTTAAAGCTCTTGCTAGTTTAGGCAAAACCTTTCTAAGCCCAGCTTTTTCTATGGACGTGGCCAGCCCTTACTCAAACAATCAAACAATGTGTAAAATGACGTGGAAGCTCTTCAAAGGTCAGCTCCATTTAATATTAAAAACATCAAATGGTTTTTTGGTATGTCAGCCCAATAAAAATATATTATAAGTCGGCTCAGAATTAAAATAAAAATAAAAATAAATATATGTATGCATGTCGGCCCACAATTTTTTTGAAAATTGTGTATAAATAGAGGCCTCACGTCCTCATTTGAGAAGGTGATTCTTGGTGGGGAAATAGCTCTGAATTTCGGGTCTAGGGTCTGAGGCAGCCGCAGAACAGCAGGAGCAGTGAAATTCGTGGGAGCAGGCAATGATGCCCTAACTTGTTGAGTGAAATTTTTGGTGGAAAGGTGCTCTGAATTTTCGGTGGCAGAATTGACTGAGGTGACAAGGAGCAGTGGTAGCAGTCAACCTTCGGTGGGAGCAGCAGACACAAGACTGTGGATTTTCGGATAATGAGTGAAATAGCTCTGAAATTCGTATTGACTGAGGCAGCTGCAGTCAAGGTGCAATATTTTTTTTTGCATGTACAATAGTATAGCAGCAGTAAATTTCAGAGATAGCAGCAGTATTGAAGAAGTAATTTTCGGTGAAGGAGCAGTGAAATTCTTGAAGCTAGGAGCAGTTACGTTTTTCCTTTACAGCAAAGCATAAATCCTTCTTTAAATTCATTGATATGATGTAGGGTTACAGCAGAGTTTGCACAAATTTTAAACAAATTTTTTTTTTGGGGTTTGAAACAATGCACCAGTCCCAAACTTGCAATATAAAGAGTTTGAATATGATACACACCCTATCAGATGCTTGATGACATGTTCAGAATTTGATTTGAAGTTGATGATATGTGATGGCATCTATCCTATTTTGATGAACATATGCAGACCTAAAAACTTATGCAGATGGCATACTTACAATAGTGCACATTCAGTGTTTGCAGTAACGAAAGTACTTGCAGCAGCTCAGCAAAGAAGTGTATCTACAGCAGCAGAGGTTAAGGTCTACCGTCTAACCTTCTTACACAGCGCAGAGTTTGTGGTGAAGTTCTTACTGCTGCTAGTCCCGAACTTTCACACCTAGTCTCGAGTTAGTGTAAGGAATCCACTGAAGTATTGACAAGTTAATACACAGTTCGAATGATATGTGTTGATAACCGGATGATGAAGATAATAAACAGTCAAGGTTAATGAGGGATGAACAGTTCGAGTCCTTGGGGTTAATTGTTCCTTCTTGCTGCTCCAAGATTGATTTACTGTTTGGAGGTTTTCTCAGCCATATCAACAGTCTGAGCTCTCTCTTCACAGTTAAAATTGCACAACAGTTTGAGGTTGCATACACAGTCATGGTTTTGGCATGATGTAGGATTCATCCTCAACATATACTGAACAACAGTGACAATACTTATTGAAGTTATTGACTTGACATTGACAAGTTAATTAACAAGTGACATGACAGTGGCTACTTGCATGGCAGTGACAACTGTATTGACTTGTTAGAGACAGCCACGACATAATAGTGATTGATTGGACAGACTGAGGACATGGTTGATGACAGTTATTGGACAACTTGGCATGATGAGCATGGACCGAGTCCTTGATGACATAAGCCGCACTGATTCTTGTGCAGCAGATAGACCATGATGAAGCATCTAGATGATGACAAGTTCTTCACAAGTCCTGAAGAAGTTGACCAATGATACACAGACCACAGTCCTCATCCATAGCTTGGAGTCTGCATAGTTCAAAGACATACACAGTCAGCCCAGTGACCTCTGGTATGTATGACAGCTTGCTTGCTCAGTAGTAATGATGTAAAGTATGCTTAGTAAAGGTTTATACAATGTAAGGTTGAATACTCAGAGCTTATGACCAGTCAAGATTGAAGTTAACAAGTTGGTAAGTGTTGAGTGACATGAAGGAAGGCTCAACCAACCAAGGGTGTAGCTCTTAGTGCTAGGTTGCATACATAGCCTGAGTTAGTAACATGACAGTCATAGTGATGATGTAAGCAGATTGAGCAGACATCCTAGTGACATAATGATGATGATATGGCAGTGATACATCTACAGCAGTATGGATGTACTCTCAGCAGAAATGGCAGTGATACATCTACAGCAGTATGGATGTACTCTCAGCAGAAGACATGTTGACATGTGGCATCTTGAATAGCAGTGATGAGCAGATTGATTGACCAGATAGTGATGACGAGATTGACCAGATATTGATGAGCAGATTAACTAAAGATGATGAGCAGTGATGAGCAGACTTCGATGACTTGACAATATTGAAGAGCAGGTGTTGATGAACAGCGAAGATTGAGAAGTGCGTTGCAGCAGTATTGATGAGAGTGTTGAGCAGAGGATCAACAATATTGACAAGCATTAGAACAGATTGAAGAAACAGATAAGTTGATGTGACAGTGAGCTTTAATTGTAAAAGCAAGCTTGTCTTGCTGTTGAGGTTAGGATACCTCAAACCCTTCTTAGCAGGGTCTAAGAAAACCAGGCAGGGTCCTGGATGCAGAGTAGGTGCTCTACATATCAGTAAGTGCTGCTTTTACCTAACGGTTGTAGCTGGACCAAAACTAATACAAAGAAGATTACAAAATTATATGGTGTTGTGTTCTTTTGTGTTATGGTTCTTGATGATTTAATGCTTATGCTATGTGAATGATGAAGTGAAAGATGTTCATGAAATGATTATGAGATTGATAGAATAATCGTATGATGAATTGGTAGTTAGTTGTGACAAGCTAAGAAAAGGTTTAAAATTGGCTTCACACTGATTCACCCCCCTCTCAGTGTCTAACACTCCCCAGTCCTCAAATCTGGTCAGGTTGGAGAGGGCTGTAAAGGCTCCACATCAACTAGCCCAACATCTTTAAACATTTCGTTGTTCTGAAAAAAACCTGCCAGGGAATCCTCAAAAAATCTGCTCTTTTAGTTGTAAGATTTAAATCTGCAGTTCCACCTATGATCAGCCTACCAACTTTAACAAATTGACCATTCAACAGATCATCTCATAAAGGGATCCTCTCCTCAGAGGCCCCATAGATATTAACAATATCGAACACCTTCTCAAGATCAAGAGAATAGACCACAATTCCAATCCTTGAATTATCACTACAGATTGAGTCAATCTTAGAGATTTGATTCTCCGCCTAATTAACAAATGTTAATTTTTCTGATTTCAGCACAAGATAAAATAATTCCTAGTGTATTTTCTTGCTTGAAATTTAATTTCAGCCCACTGATTATTTTACACTTGCTGAGATCTATTAATAGTAAATAAAATAGCGGAAACAAATAGGGAACATATCACGTAAAATAAAAACAAACTTCAGCCCTTCAGAATCAGCTTCTCATTAAATAACAATCCAAGCTTAGAAGGGCTCCCTTACTAGGAAAATGGCCCTGAGAATTTTACACAGCAAACCTGGCAATTCTGCCCCTCAAAAGATGAAATCTTCAACCTGCAAAATATCCCCAGAAAATGCAGCAGAACCCTGAAATTTTCTGAACCTGAACTCTGTTGTACTGCTTATATGGTTCGAACTTCGTACAAATGTACAAATTCCATATGGTACAATTTGTACACATTTACGGATTCTGTACAATCTCTGTATGGTTTGTTTGGATGTCAGTATAATCCGATCTGTATGACATGTCTGTACACTTCTGTCCGTACGGTACTCTTGCATAGAAAAATCAGCTCCGTCTGAGCTAGCTCAGCTGCTTCTTCACCCTGAATGTTGTCTTTCTTATGCCCAAAAGACTGGAAATCGGTATGTCCTTCTTCTTCTCTCCCACTCAATGCTTGAGTTTCTCTCTTGAAAATGAATGTGTTTTTCTCCTCTCTCCTTAGCTCCCTTTTATACTTTTGGGTTGAACCAAAACCTTAACTTCAATGGCCAAGATTATATTTCATCCACTTGAGAGTAAGGGGTAAGATTCATTTGATTAACTTAAGCCTTTCTTCATTGCACCGAGAGGCGCTCTACAGCCCAGTATGGGGGAGATCTTGTAACGTTACGTAACGTTATTTTTATTAATAAAAAATATTTTTTTTAATTATAGGCCAAAATAAATGTCGGCGAGAAAAACAACCTAATATGGGGGAGATGTTGTAATCTTTCTACCTAACAAAACAATAAAAAAGTAAAAATTTAATTATCCGTAAAAAAAGGTGGGTCAGGAAAAAAACACAATATGGGGGAGATGTAATATTCCTACCTAACAAAATAATAAAAAATAAAAAATGAATTATCCGCAAAAAAATGTTGGCCTTGCACATGGATTTAAAGCCATGTGCATGGTTTTAAAGCCATGTGCACATGGTTTTAAAACCATGTGTAAGGCCTTTTAAACAACCCATGGTTTTATTGTACATGGTTTAAAACCATGTGCAAGGCCTCCTAAACAACCCACGGTTTTATTGTACATGGTTTAGGAGGGCCTTGCAAATGGTTTTAAGACCATGTGCAAGTCCTCCTAAACAACCCATGGTTGTAGGAGGGCCTTGCATATGGTTTTAAAACCATGTATGGGGAAATGTTGTAATGTTCGTTCCTAACAAAATAAAAAATAATAATAAATTTTATATGTCGGCCAAAATAATATTAAATATTAATAATAAAAATATTATATGTGGACCTTAAATAAAAAGATGTGTCTTTTGGTTTGAATCAAATCAATGGATACCTAAAAAGATGTTTGCACCTCGAGAGATTTGATCCCTCTTGGCGCTTGATAGAGCCTAGGATTTGGATCTACATTGGGGTAAGATTCATTTGATTAACTTAAGCCTCAAATCTCAGCCTTTCTTTATATTAACCCCAATTTTTTATTAAAGAGCATCAATTTTAACAAGTCCTTGATTAAATGAATTTTTTAAGTGCATGGGAGGTCATGGTGATGATTCCCATGGGCAAGACACCCACCCATGTAAATACTTGTCCATGGTACAAAACATCAACACTTCCTCTTAGCGAGGAAGGTATTCTCCACCACTCCTAGCTTGTACTTGAAGTAGACAAACTTCCTTTTCACCAAGGGCTTGGTGAGAATATCTACAACATGCTCATTTGTGGAAATGTACTGGAGCTTGACTACTCTCTTTTGGACCTTGTCTTGGATGAAGTGGTACCTGATCTCAAATTCTCAATATGCCTGGACTTGTCAAGGAACACTGGATTCTTAGAGAGTTTAATATAACTTTGATTATTGTAGTGGATCACCGTAATCTTTAAGTCCCAACGAAATAATTGTGTAAGTAGTTTACGAAGCCACAATGCTTCACAACTCGCCATACTTGTTGCCATGTGCTCTACCTCTATTGAACTGAGTGCTACGAAAGTGCTTTTTGCTGAACCAAAAAATCTTTGCTGGGCCCAAGCTGAAGCAACACCACGAGGTGCTCTTTTGATCAACTACACTCCCTGCACAATCTGAGTAGCCTTGTAACTCTGCTCCATCACCTCCAAGGTATCTCAATCCATATTCCACTGTGCCCCTCAAATATCTGAGAACATGTTATACAGCTATCCAATGCCCTTGCCTCGACTCCACCATGAACTGACTTAAAGTGTTCACAACAAAACATATATTTGGCATGGTGTTGACTAAATACATCAAGGATCCTATCAGCTGTCTGTATACTTCGAGATCCATCCACTTTGAATCTGAAGAGTCAATCTTCTTCAGATTGGATACTATAGGCGTGGCCATCGGTGGATAGTTCTCCATCTCAAATCTCTTCAGGATCTCAACTATGTACTTCCCTTGTCCAAGAAATATGTCTCTCGATTTCTTCCAAACCTTTAACCCCAAGAAGTAATGCATCAAGTTGATGTCCTTCATCTCGAACTTTGTGGCTAAGTTTATGTTGCACCTTGCTATAAGCTCCTTTCCACCTGTGAGAAACAAGTCATCCATATACAACACCAAGATGAGTGGATTCGATCCAACAAGTATGAAGTACAAGTTGGGATCCGTCTTACACTTAGTGAAGCCCACGCTCTGCAAATATCCATCAATCCTGGAATACCAGGCCTCGAGTGCTTGCTTGAGTCCATACTGCTAAATTTTAATAATGTAGATATGATTAGATAGCAATAACAGTGTTTTTAATTTTTAGCAGACCTTAAACATATCATTTGAGATAATATGACAATAGTAAATGAACAGTAGATAACCACCAACAAAGAAGAGTCAACCATCCACAAGAACACAAGATTTTTTACCTTGGGGAAAACCTTTCAAGGAATAAAAACCCCAACAACGAATAATCTTCCTTAATATGAGATGACTGAATTTTTACATGAGTAGATTAAAATTAAGCAGGCTTTTACATCAGAGATAAATTGCCCATAGGGCACACATACCAAGAGAAGGAGGTTGCTTGTAGATGAACCCTTGAGCAAGACAATTACTGTCATCAAACCCTAATCACTACCATCTTTGATGTGCAGTAGCTGTTGACCAAAATAAGTAATTTTGAGGCTGCCGTTGGTCCAAATGAGATTGCCGTTGACTGTGAGAAACTGCTGTTGACTTTTGACTGTGTCGTTGATTGAATTTGAGGTTGTTGATTGATATGAGGCTTCCATTGGCTGATATGGGGCTATCGTTAATTGATATGGCATGTTTAGGCTAGCCACAACACTATTCCAGCCTGTCTAAGCTGGTTGTGAGGATGGAGATGCCCTAACAGGTCGTTGTTAGGTTTTGAATGACTGGGAGAGAACCCTAGCAGGGTTCGGCTAGCTGAGAGAGAACTCTAGCAGGGTTCGACTGGTAGAAAAAACCCTAGTAGAGTTTGTCTTCCCTCAAAACTGATTAGACCTCCTGACAAAACAATAAAAGAATCCTTGTGGCTGCCTTCACACGTTGAATTGGTTCACACAGAGAGAAAAGATGCCGCACAAATTTTTCTTGCAGATCAAAGATGAAGATATCATGTGCGTGTTACTCAAATGAGAATGCTTCTCCATTTATAATTCATCATTGAGCAAATCAAGGGTTTAACAAATCCATGGGTGAAGGAAACCACCTTTATTTAATACTTAAATTAGGGTATTTATTATTTATCTTGGGCTTTTATCCCCTCACTAGTGGGTTTTTGATCCTTCATTGGGGTTCCATGTCCATAACACCTTAAACAAGTCCTTCTCTTGGTCTCTATGGACCACACATGCCAACTCAAAGTACATCATCATAAATAAGGAAGATTATTCGTTGTTCTCCTCGTTGATACCAAGATCACGTGTTAGGTACTTCAACAAGGGGTGTCCATCCCTTGAGAAGGTCCATGAGTACATCACTTGCCTAGACCTAGTCTAGGGCTTCTAGTGATGACCTGGTAACTGACTAGTGCCTCAGCCCCAGGTTCCATAAGGTTGACCAATGTCAACTATTTGGTAATTGACCAAGTGCCTCCATTCTCCCAGAGAATGGATCTTAGCCTTAGGTTGAGCTTCAGTCCTAGGCTGGAACCAAATTCCTGTTAATTGACCGAGTGCCTCTATTCTCCCAGAGAGTGGCTCTCAGCCCGAGGCTGAGCTTCAGTCCTAGACTAAAATCAAATTCCTGGTAACTGACCAGGTGCCTCCATTCTCCTTGAGAATGGCACTCGATGTTGCTAAAAAATCAACACGTACAAGGATTTCTTAAGCCTAAACACATGAGACTCCTTCGAATGCACCTCAAAGCCTTGAGGTTGCTCTATGTATACTTCCTTCTCATTGATCCCGTTGAGGAAGGTTGTCTTTATGTCCATCTAATGAATCCTCCACCTCATGACTAAGGCAATAGATATCTTAGCCTGAATGGAAGCATACCTGGTAACTAGAGCGAATGTCTCCTCATAATCCATTCCCTCTCTGTGTGAGAACCCTCTCGTCATGGAGAACACCTTGATCTTCTCTATGTTGTAATCTGCAGCATGCTTGAATTTGAAGAGCCACTTGGAAGTCATCAAAGACTTCTTCTCCAGTCTCGGCACAATATCCCAAAAATCATTCTTCATGATGGAGTTGTACTCCACCATGGCATCCCTCCAAACTTGCTTGTCTGTTGCTTCCTCGTAATTAGAAGGCTCAAAATCAATGGTGTTGCTCATTAGTGCCATATAGTTAAGGAAACTTCTTGAGAGGCCTACTCTCCTTGAATGATCTCTTGGGAGCCTCAACATGCTCTTGGGCATCTCTCAATGTCTGCTTAAACCATTTGGGTCTCTTGACAGAACTAGAAGGAGCTAGCTCCTCATCATCACCTGAAGGCTGATTGGAAGTCTTAGAACTCTATTGTCCCTTCAAAGCCTCCTACTCCTCGTCCATTATCATTGTTGGTAGCTCATGAGACTTCCTAAATGCAAAGTTTTCCTCGAATTTAACTTCTCGGTTGACAATTGTCTTCCACTGTGCTGGCATGAAGATTTATTAAGCCTTTGAGGTTTTGTTGTAATCCACAAACACACCCTTCTTTCCTAAAGGATCAAGCTTCGTCCTCTTCTCCTTAGGTACATGGATGTAAATTAGACAACTATAGATCCTGAGATGATTGATCTTTGGTTTCGCTACTTTGGATGCCTCCTCAAGAGTCTTGTCCTTCAATATCCTGCGAGGACTTTTGTTTTGCAAATAAATTGTTGTGTTACATGTCTCTGCCCAAAGAAACATAGGAAGTCGTTGATTATGAATCATAGCCTTTGCAGTACTAATGATGTACTGGTTCTTTCTCTCCACAACCCCATTATGTTGAGGGTTGTATGACACTATCTTCTCTCTCTTGATCCTTGCCTCCTTGCAGAAGTCCTTGAAGTCATTGGAGGTATAGTCTCCCCCATTGTCTGACATCAAGACCTTGATCTTCTTTCCTATCAAGTTCTCCACCTGAGCTTTGAACTCCCTTAATCGACTGAAGACCTCATCCTTGGTCTTCATGAAATAGATCTAGTTTTTTCTGGAGAAGTGATTAATGAACGACACTTAGTATGATGCTCCCTGCATTGATACAACAAACATAGCCCCCCATACATTTGAATGAATGAGATCCAAGATCCCCTTGGACCTACTCTCTGCTTGGAAAAACAATCTTGACATTCTTGCCAAGTGCACACCCTTTGCATACTCTTTGATGCTCAACATTGAAATCTAGAAGACTAGTGACAATCTTCCTTAGAATCGACTACGCCCTGCAATGCAAATGTCCCACCCTTCAGTGCCTAAGCTCGCACAAGTTGTCATTGTCATGTACCAAACAAAGCTTGAACAGGCTTCCCTTGCAACTTGTATAAGTTGGCGCTCTCTAACCCCAATCTTCACTGTTGTGTCTGGAGTAGCTCCCTTTGGATATATGAGTGCTTTCCTTATCATAAAGATAATGGAAAACACTTGTCCTTTATATCTGAGATTGAGAGCAAGTTCTTCTTTAGTCGTGTTTCAAATAACACATCCTTGGCATTGAATGATCCACTTGAATCAAGCTGGAAAGAAATTGTTCCCTCTTCTTTGATTGCATACTTGGCATTGTCACCAAGCTCAAGATGTAGCTGTAAGTCGAACTTCGTCACATTTGGAGCACCAAAGTAACAAGCACTCTTGACAACTTTGCTGGTAGAAAGGCAAGAAACAAGAGAGAAGTCACTCTTGAACTTCGTAGCAAACTCACTAAATTGAGTCTTTGCAGATGTTCCTACCTCTTGCTTCTTTCCCTTATGTCTCTTCTTCTCTAACACTGAGATGCATAGTGCCCATTCTTGTGGCACGTAAAACACTTGCTTTCACTCATGTCGTTCTTCTTCGTTGGTTGTGAGGCATCTCTCTCATTGTTACCCTTCTTACAAGAACTCTTTCCTTTTCCCTTTCGTGCCTCGCTGACAAGGGCCAAGTTCTTTTCATCATCTTCCTACTTGCAGGCTCTAGACTCCTCTTGAGTCTCATCTTGGATGTAATCATCCCATAGCCTCTCCTAATTGGAAGCTTTTCTCGAGCACAAAGACTTTTTACTGGTTCCCAATGCTTGGTGAATCCATTCAATGTTACTTTGGCGGAGCTCTGCCTCATCTACCTTCTCCCTAATGACTGCAAGTTGATCTTCATAAGATAGCTAGTAACATTGCCTAATCTAGTCATGCAGACATCTCTGAGTTTGTCCCTCAATATCTTCTTCCTATTCACATTATCAGTTTGGAATAGATCCGTTAGAGCTTTGTACATTGTATGGGTTGTTGACTCCTTAGTTACACACGGAATCAAGCGATCCTTCACAACATCCATTATCACCCTTTAAGGTTTAAGCTCCTCCTTCTCATTTGCTGCCAATTGAGTTGGATTTGTTGGTTCAAACATTGCATGATCCACAATGTCCCAAAGTTCATGGTCTTTCAAGAGTAGTGTAACTCTTACTTTTCATGACAGGAAGTTAGATGCCCCATCTAACCTGTCTTCAAATATGAGATTGGTCGTTGCCATAACTAGATTTGCAAAAACAATTGTTGTGTGCTTTGCCTTCAATCACCCACCAAGATCTATCGCTGTAAACCCTAGATTTGCACTAGATATACCTGTTGTTTACTCAGATCTACTAGATGTTGATTTTTGTAGCATCAGACATGTACTTCCACGTGGATAGTGTCCAACAGGCAAAGTGAATTATTAAAGTGAATGTACTTTTGTAATTACTTTATGTAAAGCAGAGGGCCCTGTCTAACAAGTGGAAGTTGTCGTTATTGACTCTCAAACTTAGGAGATTCTCTTTTGTAAAGTGAATGTACTTTTGTAGTTACTTTATGTAAAGTAGAGGGCCCATGGTATTGGCCCAAGGTATTTGCATATGGTAATGTTGTAAAACGTAGCCTAGGTGAGAGGAGGTAACACACCAATCACATAGAGTGAGAGAGGGAGATCTTACTGATTGGTTGAAGACAAACTTTCAACAAAGTGTGCAGGTGCAGAGGGAAGAGGTCAGAGGAACATAGCAAGTGGTAACTGAGGGTTAGCAACCAACAAGATCGAAGGGCTGATCTTGAGGTTTGAAGGCTAACATTTTGCCATTGTATTTTGCTTAGTGGGCTATTATTCCAGGATAGGAGCCTAGGATTTTATAGTTCATAAAATCAATTGTTTGTTGGTTTTCCCCTAGTTGGGGTTTTCTAGGGTAAATTTGAGTGTCAAATGTGAATGTGATTTCATGTGTTTTTACGTTGTGTGATTTTTTAAGATTCAGTGTGTTTTCAGTAATAATTTTAAGTAAATTATTTGGGATAGTTAATCGAATCTGGATTTGAGAAAAATAACATGGTATCAGAGCTTGGCTAAGACTATGAGTGGGAAATCCTTTCGCCGAGATTTACGAGAATTAAGAAAAAAGGAAAAAAAGCAGTTGTACGGACTACAAAGTGTACAACCGCATGTAGAACCACCAAAGTGGAATTGTTAAATAACAGGTTGTAGCTGGCGCAGAAGCAGTGGGAGTCACAGCCGAAATCGAGGGGAGCAAAGGAGACCGTCGGCAGAGGGAAGAGTTGCAAGCGACAACTCAGGTAGCTGGGATGTGAGGCTGTCGAAACGTGGATGCTATAGACACAACCGCTAGGGTTGACGACTCAACAACTTGTGGGTGTTATAGGCAATGCCGTAAAGATTGTTGACAACAGTTGCTAGCCACTATTGCAACAGAAGCAGGGAGGTGCAATGACAGGAAAGCCGTGGGTAAGTGGAATAGGGTGGGTAGTAAGGCATGGAGCGTGTTGTCGGTAGATGGGCAGATCAACTAGATTAGGATACGAGCTGGGGCAGCAACATGCCAGCTTCATAGGTGATGGCATGGAGTTCTATTTGTAGAAGGGTCGACCTGACGATGTCAAATGTTTGAATGATTTCTTGTCTTTTTTTGCTGCGTGAATTTGTTACAGTTGTACAGAGCATACATTGCATGGTCGTAGGTTTAGCCACCAAAGCACAATAGTCGAACTAGCAGGCTGCAACCAACACATAATCAGTGAGAGTCGTAGCTAGAGTCAGGGGGGAGCAAAGGAGATCGTCGACATAGGGAAGAGCTACCATTGACGGCTCAAGCGGCTGGGACATGAGGCCACAAGAACGTGGAAGCTATAGACACAACCGCTAGAATTGGATGAGGATGGGGTTGATGACGTAGCAGCTTGTGGGTGTTGTTGGTAAGGTCATGAAGGTTGTCAACAACAGTTGCCAACCACGATTGCAGTAGAACAAGGGGGGTGCAGGGGCAAGAAAGCTGCGGATACGTGGAATCTAGTGGCGAAAAGGCATGGAGCATGACGGGCAGATTAGCTGGATCAGGCTTGGAGCTGGGGAAACAACATGTCGATGTGGAGTTCTATAGGTGAAAGTGTCGGGTCAGTGTTGACTATATCTGTTGGCATAATGGTGGTTGTAGATTGGATGACAGAGCAGGGCTAAAGTGTTGGCAGGAAAGATCGAGCCGACAACATAGGGCTGTAGTCGCCAGCATGTGAGATGTCGACAAAGGAGGAGTTGGCTTGGGAGAGCTTGGGCAAATTTAGGGTCGATAGACAGAGAGCTGCTAGGATCTATCAGCTAAGGTTGAGTACAAGGCGGAGAAGCAACTGTCGCGTGAGGGTGACGGTAGGAACAAACAAGCTACAACCACCAAACAGTTGAAGCAGTCGCCAGTAGTACATAGCTGCAGGGCAATCAGCTCAGTTGAGACGCCAATAGAAAATTTGGGCAACCATCAAGACAACTGGGCATGGTTAGGGTAAGCCTTAGGGCATCCACGTATAGGCCTCGATTAGCGCCTAGAAGGACTTGGGTAGCCTAGAAGATAGTCAGGTAGCGCTCATGAAGGCTCGATTACCCCAAAAAATGGTTGGGCAACAAGTAGAAGGATTTGGGAAACTCCATAAAATAGTTTGGGGAGGTCCAGAAAGGAGTTCAGGCAATGCTAGTAGGTTGCAACAAGCTTGGATAGCAACATTGAGCGGGTTCAAGTAGCAACAATAGTAGAAAGTTGCATGAAGCCTTGGGTAGCAATAGGTTGCAAATCTTGGCAATATATATTTATGTGTTGGGTGGCTTACTTAGCCATGGTAGAAGGCTGGGTAGCCAACAAGATGATCTCTGGTAGTTGAAGAAGGAATTTTACCTAGAGATCTAGGCCATAAGAGAGCACATAGGAGTAAAGAAGGAATTTGGCTCATGTACTTGAGTGATCCACTTAAGAGCAAAGAAGGAAGGATCTCATATGGGTGTAGGACATTCACTTAGAGATCAAGGGATGACAAGATGGAGCAAAGGAGAACGCTCTGCATAAGGTGATTAGTCCAAAGGAGAAGATAAGTTGGCAAGGCAGCAACAGTAAGATCTGGTAACAAGGATAGATTTGGGTAGAATTGAGCAACAAAATTGAGCTGTAGAAGTTGTAGGAGTTGGTAGTAGTAGTTACAAGACTCATGAGTCAAATCGAAAAACTCGCGAGTTTGACTCGGGTCGGCAACAAAACGATTCGTTTTTGCTCGTGGCAAGTTTATAACTCGGCTAGCTGGTTCTAAATCACATATTCACTGTTTTAGTCATCATTTTTTTCTCTCTCTTCTATGCATGCGACTGCGTTTCGAGTTCTCTCCATCTCTATCCGGGCGGATGAATTTTCGAGCTCTCTCCTCCTCTATCCACGGGACGGCTGTAGGTTCCAAGCTCGTTGCGTCTCTATCCAGGTGGATGAATTTTCGAGCTGCCTCCTCCTCCATCCACGTGACAGTTGTGGGCGGTCTCCTTCTCCATCCACGCGACGGCTGTGGGTGGTCTAGGAAGGGTGCCGTGGCAGATATGAATCGTGGATTCACTTGTGTGATTGAGCGGGATTAAAAGCGTTTCATTTTTTTATAAATTATTTGTTATTTATCAAATATATTGAATATGAGTTATTTTTATTATATGTAAAATAAGTTAATTAAATATTTATATATATATTAAAAGCGTTTAATTTTTTATAAATTATTTATTATTTATCAAATATATTGAATATTAGTTATTTTTTATTATATATGAAATTATATATGATATGTTCCTATATAAAAACATATAATTTATATTTTCATAATGTTAATATTAACTAATTTAAATTAATGTCAAATTTCATTACAAATTTAGAATTGGGATATAATTAATATATTTTGGGCATCTATTGATATCTGATGGACATGTTATTTTGAATATTTATGAAAAATGTTTTTTTAATTCAACATATGTATATAATTTTTTTTGTATTTGCCAGTTTTTTGCCGATCCGATTCAAACTCTTTGCTCTTTTGCCTCGTCGATTTATTGTTGATTCCGAGTCTGGTAAGTATGGGTAGTACTTCTTTTCTTAGTGGACAATGGTGTAGCTAGCCATATGATGGGGATGAGGGATGTGTTCCTTAGTGTTTCAGAGAGTAGAGATAAACTTAGATTTCCATGTGGCTTGTGGTGTCGACACCATACATGCAGTAAAGGGGGTTAGATTAGTGCTATTCTAGCTAGAGTTAGGAGGATCTTTGGAGGTTGTAGGAGTGCTGTATGTTCTAGAGCTAAAGGTGAACTTGCTCTCTGCCTCAGCTCTGGAGGACAAGGGGTATGGGGTTGTGTTCTGGGATGGACAGTTACTCATATGGTCATAGGGACCTATCCAAGATAGAAAATGATGCTTGGTGTTAGACAGGGTAAGTAATACAGGTTGTTGGCTTAACTTGTATGTGGTTCCAAGGGGATCTTGGATCAAGGGTCGATGTCCATATCAGAGGTCAAGGAGCAGAAGACTTTGAAGGGTGATCAAATTTCACAAACTTCCAGTGTGGGAAATAAACCTTTAGCGGGGAAGAGGGAGTTAACCCCTTCTAGTTCTGCAAGGGGACCTACTTGATACTAAGTGCATGAGAGGTCATGGTAATGATTCCCATGGGCAAGACACCCACCCATGGAAATATTTGTTCACGCTTCAAAACATCAACAACAAACCCCTCAAATGACCCATTGAATCCAAGCATAAGAAGTTCCACTCCTTTCATTTCTTTGAAAATTCATTAATAAACTTTTGCCCCTTTCCCATTGTTTCTATGATCAATATAATATCAGGCTTATGGATATCCAAAAGTCTTTTCAAGGCTAATTTCTTCAAGGACTTGCCCAACCCCTAGATGTGTAAGGGAAAATGATTATTAGGACACCTTCACTGGGACATACCTTGCTCTAAGGCTCCCTTCCGAAGTCTTTTGTTTCCCCTCAATGACTTCTTTAGGAGCCTTATTCTAATTAAGAATGATGTGTTTTTCTACCCTTGCCTTATGCTTTCTTCCCTATATCCTTACTTAATCCTCTTTCCACTCCTCCACCTAATCTCCCCTTGGATCCCTTCCTAGGTATGATAGTGAACCCTTGTTCATAATTAAGGGAAATACTTGGAACTAGCCCTATTGTGCCTTGCTCCAAACTAGGGTTGGATGATTTAACCTCTTTGAGAGGTGGAACTTGAGGCAGGTTCTTTCCAATTCCCATGGAAAGATCCCTAACCAATCCCACATCCTTCTTGACAAAATCACCTAAGTTAGACTTGTTTATAGACTTACATTTAGATGGATCCAAAGAAGGCCAAACATCTCTTGAAAGATCCAAAGGAAAATTTTCAAAAGACACTAGAAGATTGAGGACACTAATGGCTTACTAGAAATTGATAAGGACTGAGCTATGCCTAGCTCCAATATGTGTGAAAGACTTTCCCCCTTATCCACGAGAACATTATTCTAAAATACCAAAGATAGACCATCTACATTCTGCGAGGCCCCTTCAGCCCTCTGCCTTGCCTAGCCCAATCTTATTTCCTTCTACCTTCTTTAATTTCTAGGCACATACCCTCTACCAAAGTCTTCTACACTTCTCACCCCGCCTGGAAACCTCATGATATCCATCCACTAAATGTTCCTTTCATAAGCCTTCATAATGCCCTTGGTTCAATTGTTGGTGTCTAAGTATGCATAATGATGTAAAGGGGGGAATATATTTTGTATAAGGGGTTTTTTAATGATATTAAATGAAATGTAATGACTCACCTCCTCAGGGTTTAGGATTCATGGGCCTATTATAATGATGCCTTGGGAAGAGAGAAAGAAAGAGAGTGAAGATATCAACTATTTTATATTGAGCTTGACTCAAGGGTTTTGAGAGGTGAGTGTTTGCTGTAGTGTTCCTCCTTGTCTCTATGGAGGGGATGGCTTTTGTGTAGATTTGTTTTTAAGTGAATAAAGATCTGGATCTGTTGTTGTTAATTCTGTGCATTGTTATGTTTGTTATTGTTCATTGTTGTGAGTTTTGGGTAGCTTTGGCTAGTGTTTATGCATACAGCTCTGAAAATGAAAATAAAGATCTATCCCTACATAAATCCATGGAACCGTTGGCCCGAGCAACCAACAAATGGTGTATCATCCTTGTTGGGAAATTTTGTGAGGTTTCCCCTCCCTTGGGTTGGGTGGTAGAAGCATTAAGGGAAGTTCAAGAACTTGGGTCAATTTTTTTTTTGCCATAGATTTGTGTGGAGGCAACGCAAGAAGACTGGTTCTACATATTTTCCTAAGTCAGAGAACTGTTTCAACTGTCTTTGGACTCTTAGCTAAGCTATAGGTGGGTTTGTGGAAATGTGGCGAAAAATTGTTTTTGAAATGTTGTAATTTCGTAGTGAAATCTGAATCGGTCGCAGATCGGAGGCTTTAGCTTACTGCGCTGTGGAATTCTTTTACATGACAATTTGTATGTGCACGGACACTTTTTCAACGTGCAGGCCTATTTTAGTATGCAAAGGCAAAGCTTGTCTGTGCATTGCACAGAGTTTTCTTGCGTGCTGTGCGAAGTTTTCATGTGTGCAACGCAAAGTTTTGTTGCACGCTATGTGAAGTTTATGCGTTGTGCGATGTCAGGAGCGTTGCGTGGAGTTTTCTTGCACGAGGTTTTCCCGTGTAAGGTTTTTCGGTACGATCATTCAAAGCATCACCCACTTAGTCCGAAGAAGTGTTCTAGTGTGTAGTGAACATCGAAGTGCGCAGTAGTTGGAGGCATGTCATTCTTTATATGTTTGTTTAGTGTTATGTTTAGTTGAGATTTGATTTAAGATGTAGACCTAGGCAACAAAACCGTGAGTCATATTTTTTGAGTTATAGCTCCGCACAACACATTAATGTTAATTAAGTTGTAGTGTTGATAGCCATGGGTCAGTTTTATTCGAGTTTGGTTAATTCTAGCCCTGCATGGCTGTCTGGTAGAGAGTATTGAGTCAATTCTTGAGTCCTATAAAGCATAAGTACACCCAGTTTAGAAGACTTTTCAGGCAGAAAGTTCACCCTTGTTTTTAGAAATGTTGAGACCCATATACAGAAAATTTCATAACAAATTGTTACCCCTACGTAGACACGTTTTTCAAGTTGAGATGTTAGAGATTTGAAGCTAGAAGTAGTAGATGTTGTGGGTTTGAAGATGATTAGATTAAGTTGCAGGAACGCTGTATTCAACATTAGCTCCTATTTGACTTGGCGGTTACCTTAGATGGATCCTCGGTATTCCAGTAAGATGGATTGATGGCCATAGGGACATGCTGCTTAGAGTAGAAGTAGAGGATGCGTCGCCCATAATTGCCCAGAGAGAGCAGTACAAAGAGGTGGGGATGAGGCTGCAAAGCGGTGCCAAAAGGGTGCACCAAGAGAGGCGCCAAAAGGGAGCGTCTAGTAGAATCGGTAGTAGTAGTAGATTTGTAGAGCAACATACAGACAGAAGATGGGGTACAGTTGAGAGTTGCAACTGGGTTGAGGAGTTCATTGATTTGTGGATCGTCCAGATATACTTGTCTCGAGGGCGAGACAGTGGTTTTGAGGTGGGGACTTGTTGGTGCTTAAGTATGCATAATGATGTAAAGGGGGGACTATATTTTGTATAAGGGGGTTTATAATGATATTAAATGAAATGTAATGACTTACCTTCTTAGGGTTTAGGATTCATGAGCCTATATAATGATGCCTTGTGAAGAGAGAAAGGAAGAGAGTGAAGATAGTGAGATATCGACTATTTTGTGTTGAGCTTGACTAAAGGTTTTTGAGAGGTGAGGGTTTGCAACAATGTGCCTCCTTGTCTTTATGGCAGGGATGGCTTTTGTGTAGCTTTATTTTTAAGCGAATAAATATTTGGATCCATTGTGGTTAATTTTGTGCGTTGTTGTTTATGTCATTGTTCATTGTTGTGAGTTTTGGGCAGCTTTGGTTAATGTTTATGCATGTAGATTTGAAAATGAAGATAGAGATCTATCCCTGCGTAGATCTATGAAACTGTTGTCTTGAGCAATCAACTTTAATCCCAAACCTTTTATAACAGAAGGCCCTCCCCTCCTATCCATAGATGCACTGGTAGAGATAACATTTGATAGAGATGAAACCTACTTCAAATGATTTGACTTCTTTACATCATCATCTAGAAACCCATGGTTTAATATTGTCAAAGGGATGCAAACATCAAATATGATAGTCCCTTTGACATCTAACACAACCTTCCGACAACTAGTATCTCTCCCACTCATACTATTTAACCTTATAGTTTATGTGAAAATCTTCCAACTCATGCATTGCTCCTAACGTATCCGTACCAATAGAAAACACATCCCTTATACCCAAAGCCTCCTTGAGCATTGTTGAAAAATTGTAGCTCGAACAAGAATTTCGCATAGGTTTAGTGTCAAGCATGCCAAAAGTCTATTACAAAAGCCGAAAAAGTGAGAAACCCTAGAATGGGTTACATTACAAAACGCATGAGAGCTTAATAACACACAACATGCTATTATTATGAGACGGTATGGTATGATATTACAGTGAGGGTCCTTGCTCTTATAAAGAATTTGAGAGACCAAAACCTTAACCCTAATACATCTAAAACCCTAATATGCCTAAAATCCTAACTTTTGACCTAAGACACTTAAGTGACTTTATTATTTGTGTAGTGTTATATCTTAACACCCCCCATAAGGCGTACATTGCTAAAAGATAACAAACTGAAATCAAATACATATATTGAATGAAGACATAAACCAAAAACAAAACAAAGGTAAACACTCTTTAGAAGATTCTTCTTCGAAGGTGAATTCCTAACCAAGTTGAGCTCCATAAAGTTGCCTTGTAACCCTCGGAAAGGTGTAGCTCTCGAGTTCTTGGATTCCAGTTCCCTGAACTCCCGAATAACAGATCTTCCAAACTCAATTATTGAACAATAATCCACATGCATGTCGCATAACCTCACTAGTAGACTACAATCCGCATGCATCTCTTAACAACTAATGAGGGATTGTTCTCGAGATCCACACCTCCTTCACTATTTGGACAACCATCCATACTGGGCTATTTAATTGCCCCCTTTCGTGTCTTCAAAGCATTGGCTTCTTAAAATGCAGAAATATGATTTTCTCAAGGAAAACACCACGAGCAATATCAGATGGTTCTTCTTTGATAAACCCAACATCACGGGTTGTGTGGCCAATCTTTGCTTCCTTTTACATTAAGGGCTCTAGGAAGATAATCTAGCGCATTGCGAATGACATTTTCGCAAGGTTTTGTTATTTTCCATGACATCTTCATGGCTTTAGAAAATTTGAATTTTTTTGCTGGAAATAACAATAAAATGTTCGAAATTGCTACTACATGGTCGTATTACAAAGTATGGATCCGTTTGGACCATTTGATGGCTGAAAAAAATGATTGTATGCACTGTGTAATTGTCGACACAAAAAAAATGCTCGAATTCTTTGGTAGTTGTGTCTCCATTTGTTTAAACAAATATTGACTTTCTTTGACAGTAGGGCATATTGGTGGCTTAAAGAACAAAAAAATGAATGGTGGCTCAAGATAAAATGCGACGAATGGCACAATAAAACGACGCATGAGAAAATCTGTGACGGCTGTGTCCTTTGTGTTAATTTTTTTGCGTCCAGTTCCGGTTAGCAGCCTCAAGCAATTTACTTAAAATTATTAACTGAAACACATTGAACTCTAACAAATTCACGCAACGGAAAATACAGTAAATTATTACACTATTTGACACATTGAGATTTACTTTGCAAACCCCAATCCTTGGGGAAAACCAACAACAAATTTGTCTTTTTTGTAGATTTGTTAAACAACACTTATAGCACCAAGCTTCCGGATATGACACACCGGATCTAAGACTCATGACTCTCCCTTGCTACAGCTGAGCCCAAATCCTCAGCAATATCAACCAACCCTAGCATGAGTGAATCTCTCACTCCCAAGACTCTGGGAGACTCCCTCTCTCAGATCCGACCACTCATAGCTAGAGGGAATCTTTCTCTCCAAAGCTTTTAAGAGAATCCCTCTTTTAGATTTGATCATTCACTATTAATGTTCTCACACACACTCACAATGACATGATGGCTCTTCCTCTCACTTAAGCCGACTTTTATAACATTACAATATGCAAATACCATGGGTGAATACCACGGACCATGAAATACCAAGGGTCCTCTTCTTTACATAAAGTAACAAAAATACATTCACTTTAATAGTGAAACTCCCAAGTCTAAGAGTCTCCTAGAAGACTCCTGCATGCCAGACACTTGGCGTATGTAGAAGTATATGTCCGATGCTACAAAATCAACACTCCCTCTTAGTGAGAAACGTACTTCTGGAAGAACCTCCTCTAGGATCAAACACATTCTCTGCAATTGTAGCTGCTCCCTTTGAACTGGAAGATCCTCTTTGTACCTGCGCTGAACTCTAATATGAAAGTCTATTTTTCTCAGCCATTAGTGTCATCTCATACTTGATACCTAATGCATTCTTTGCAATCCTTGCAGAATTGCGACCTTGCTTCTCAAGACAATTGCTCGACATTTTTGCAGGCCCTGCCTAACTTTGTCTTGCGCTTGCCCAAACTTTTTTGGGCAATTTCTAGGCGACCGCTAGAGCTTTCTGTCCCTGCCCGAATTTTTTGTCCCTACTTGGGGTTGCCCAACGTTTGCTCATAGCTAACAAGTTGCCCTGGGTAGTCTGTGCGGTTGCCTACGGTACCTAGTAACCTCCTATTGCTGCCTGTGGCTTGGCTGGCGCTACCTTGCAATTAGCGACATTCTTTTAGTTACTTGGCGTTCTAATGGTTGAACTAGCGGTTTGATACCAAATCACCTTTGCTTTATTGTTGGTGACTGCTTGACGTGATGGTGGCTCCCTATAGCCGTCCGTTGCTCCTCACGTGGCAATAATCTATCGTTATCCCAACACTTTGACTCCTTTTGTAGCTCGAGCATGTCGGTGTCCCTTCTTAACATTCTCCCACTAGCGGATCTTCGTGGCCCTATTTGCTGGAAACTGTCACCGCACTAGGATCTGTTGTGGCCACGATTCAACGCACACCTTGTGCTTATGCCTACGACCATAGATTCGACGTATCGCGTGTACCATGACCCAACACCCACAGATCCATGACTGAAGCTCAAGCCTTGACCTCGCCAGGCTCTTGCTTGTGGTCAACAACCTTTAGCTGTCGGGTTCCTTCCCTCCGTTTGCACCAGGATCTGTTGCAGCTTCCCTCGAGCTTCTAGTGCTGTTGGTCTTGATGCAGAGTGTACCATGCATCTTGTTGTATGGCCCCAGGGTTTGCACTACATGGTGGCTCCTCCTCTCACTTAGTTTGACTTTTATAACATTACAATATTCAATTACTGTGGGCCAATATCATGGACCATGAAATACCATGGGCTCTCTTCTTTACATAAAGTGACAAAAGTGCATTTACTTTAATAGTGAAACTCCTAAGTGTGAGAGTCTCCTGGACGACTCCTGCATGCCAGACACTTAGCTCGTGTAGAAGTACTTGTCCAACACTACAAAAATCAACACTTGGTGACGATTCTTTCAAATCTTTATAATCCCGGCGACTATTGGACAACGTTTTCGATCATACGTACTGTAGCGACACTTTGTCTTCTACTTGCGTTCAATTGTCGGTGGCTACATAATATTCTGGGAGGCTTTTAATTAAGTCCGCGGTTTTAAAAAGAGTGGTCGTTGTGTAAAAATCGTGGCTCAAAACTATGCTGGAGGCTTGATCTTCGACTTGTTTTTTGGAGGCGGCTTGATTCTTTGACAACAACAATAGGTATAACAGCATCAAGTGTGGTCACAAATAATAGCAATAAAATCTCCAACGATTTGATTGGTAGTTAGCTTCACGACTTCAATTCGTCTTCATAAATCGATGAAGATGTTTTGAAAAATAACAACTCTTTAATCATACTCTCATGCCAAAATAACATTAATTCAATTTTTACTCTCTTTCTAGTATCTAGATTATTAATCCACATCATGCCAAGTTAAGAAAATCAAGAAACCAAAAATCCCTAATCAATTAATCTAATCACATGGCACGCCTTTCTAATTCTCCCAATCACCCTTGAGATGCAAGAGAAGAGCATACTTAGTAGACTAGCCCTAGGTATTATCTCGCTCTGATACCATATTACGAAAACCGAATAATAGCAAATCATCATAAATTGACAAAAATGTTTTGAAAAATAGCAACTCTTTAATTGTATGTTCATGTCAAAATAACATTGATTCAATCCTTACTCTCTTTCTAGTATCTAAATTATCAATTTGCATGCCTGCTAAGTTAAGAAAATTAAGAAACTCAAAATCCCTATCAATTAATCTAATCACGCGGCATGCCTTTCCGATTCTTCCAATCACCTTGAGATGCAAGAGAAGAGCATACTTAGCAGACTAGCCCTAGGTATTCTCTCACTTTGATACCATATTACGGAAATTGAAGAAGTGAGAAACCCTAGAGCGGGTTACATTATAGAACACATGAAAGCTTAGTAACACATAACGTGATATTATTATGAGATGGTACAATACGATATTACAATGCGGGTCCTTTCTCTTATAAAGAGCTTGAGAGACCAAAGCCCTAACTTTATTACATCTAAATCCCTAAGACACCTAAAACCCTAACTTTTGACCTAAGTCACTTAAGTGACTTTATCACATGGGTAGCCTTATATCTTAACAAAGTCGTTCAAGTCAATTCTATTTGGTAATTCACTTTAGTAACTAGCGTAGATCCAAATCCTAGGCTCTATCAAGCGTCGAGAGGGATCAAATCTCTTCTTAGGTATCCATTGATTTGATTCAAACCAAAAGACACATCTTTTTATCCAAGGTCCACATATAATATTATTATTATTATTAATATTTAATATTATTTATGGCCGACATATAGTATTTATTATTATTTTTTATTTTGTTAGGAACTAACATTACAGCATTTCCCCATGCATGGTTTTAAAACCATATGCAAGGCCTTGCACATGGTCTTAAAACCATTTGCAAGGCCCTCCTAAACCATGTCCAATAAAACCATGGGTTGTTTAGGAGGCCTTGCACATGGTTTTAAAACCATCTGGAAGGCCCTCCTAAACCATGTACAATAAAACCATGTGTTGTTTAGAAGGCCTTGCACATGGTTTTAAAACCATGTGCGAGGCCAACATTTTTTTGCGGATAATTCAATTTTTTATTTTTTATTATTTTGTTAGGTAGGAACATTACAACATCTCCCCCATATTGTGTTTTTTTCCTGATCCACATTTTTTTACGGATAATTAAATTTTTACTTTTTTATTGTTTTGTTAGGTAGGAATATTACAACATCTTACATTTTTTTTTACGGATAATTAAATTTTTACTTTTTTATTGTTTTGTTAGGTAGGAATATTACAACATCTTCCCCATGTTAGGTGGTTTTTCTGGCTGACATTTATTTTGGCCTATAATTAAAAAACTTATTTGTTATTAATAAAAATAATGTTACGTAATGTTACGTTACGTAACGTTACAAGATCTCCCCCATACTGGGCTGTAGAGCCCCTCTCGGCGCAATAAAGTGAGTCTTATATTTAGCTATTGAGTGTAATCAAGTGTATGCTTAATATATTAGTGATTTAGATTAATCTCAATTATACATCTCACTAAGAGATTAGGGTTTTAGCTAAAGTATAAAGGCAAGTTAACGTGGAGGGTTATGACACATTCATTATTTACTTAAAGACAGTTTGGTCGGGCAGATTTAGAGCTCTTGAAAGGTGCCAATCCAACAACCAGGTAGAGGGCAATGTGCAAGTCCGTACAGGACAGATCCGTATAGTCGAATGGATCCGTATAGGTAGGACTGTACAATTGTATGGGAAAGGTTTATAGAATTGTATTAAACAGGTCTGTATAGCCATACAAATGGCTTATACAATAGGCAGTGATCGACATACTGTTTTCTTGGTTTGGGCAGGCAGTTTTTCGAAGTAAGTGTGCAAAATTGTTCCATTTGAGTGTTGTATCGTATATTTGTTAGTTTGAAGGTCTGTGAATGTTTCCTTGTTAGTTTTTGAATTATTAATGAAGGCTGATCCAAAGGAATAAATTATTAGGGTATTGTTTTTTGCTTTCGCTGTTTACTTTCCAGCGATATGTGTGACTACTGCTATGTGAAAGAGTTTAATTTCCACAAATAAATAACAAGCTTGTGTTTAGTTGTGAACATAAGGACATTAGTCATCTAGGGTTTAGAAAATTTAACAAACTCTAACCCATGTCTTAACTTTTGAAGACTGTTTTGTACCATAACTATATACAACACTTTTATTTGAGATGGTAAAGTAATTATGTTTCCACATATCGCTGAGAAGGGAGATGCCAACTTATCCGATATTTGAGCAGACGCAGAGGTTGGACTAGTCTTCATCAAATTAGGTTCTCCAACCGTTGCAAGCAATTTCTGGGAATTTGAGGCAGTGGACATTTGATTTAAATCCCTTGAGTTGTCATCCATGAATTTGGTGTTGGCAACCTAAACCAACATCCCCTTTACCTACTGCCAAAAAAACACTTAAACCCTCCTCCAATGCCTTCCACTCTTCGCCACACATCAGACCACTTGAAACTTGCTCTCCCTTAGGAAATACCACCTCTCTCTAACCTTCTCACTACTTTCATAACTAGTCTTTTCTCCATTCCCTTTTATGAATTTTAAGATGTGAGTCAGTAACGTGATGCCCACAAATAAGACATTAGACACATTTAGTTGGAATACCTACAAAATCTAGACATTGAACAACAAACCTCTTCCCAACAACCAGCTCGATATCCTCTACCAAACCCTTGCTTAGGCCTAGTTCAACCAAGATGAAAGTTATAGAACTAGAGCTGTCAACTTTGAAATACTCATCCACATCCAAAAAAGTTCCAAGCTTATCCTCGATAGCTTGAAATATCTCAACTGTCCAAAACTCCAACGTTAGGCTTAGTTTTTTGACCTAGATATTGTGCATTGACAACCTCTGAGATCTGTGATTGAATCTTGACACTCACTTCTTCAATGTCCACCTTGTCGGACCCCAAAACCTGTTGAATTTTATAACTTAGTAGTACAATTTTCAGATCTTGATAATTAAGGTTCTAATGATTATCATCCCACTTTTATCATTGCATAATTACACACTGAAAATTTTAACATTCACTTACAACAAAAATAAAACAAGGATCAGTGAAAGATAACCATGTGCAAGAGATACAAGACATTAGAGAGATACAAATTAATTAGTTTGTTTTAAAATTGTATTTCTATGCTCAAAGAGCTTGGAGAGAAGCGTACCGAGCTCACTATAATTTTGACAAGTTAAAAGGCTAGGAAGGTCGGGATTGCAACAAAGATTATGAAACTGAGATCTAATGTGGGTGTAGGCAGGCCATTCTAAGAGGAAGTGTTTTTCATCCTCAATGTTCATATTCTCACAGAGATGGCGAATCCTTTCTACCCATGGTGTTTTAGGAACTGCCAATGATCAGTTTCACTATGAAGCTCATGAGAGTTCGTTCTTATCTTGATTATATTAATTTTTTTCTTTGAACTAGTTAAAACTGAGAGATACTTTTGATCTTCTAGAGTAGGGTTGATGACCTCCTTATAATATCTTAACTTTCTTTTATCCTCTAAATCTTTCTCACACCACATTTTTCTTTAAACTTAGAAGTGACAATATTTTTAATGTTATTTATATTTTGCAATGCAACATTTTCGTCGATCTCCCAATGGTTTAAGCAAGCCCTGGTATCTTTATACCAACCTCACTTGAGCCTTAGGTGGTTTTGGATGGAATTTAAAGCTAGTTTAGGAAGTCTATGGTCTCCATGTTACTGATTTTGTGCTTGTACAAGAGGAGCCTAGTCATAGCTAGGCTCTCGATAGGGGAAAGACCCACTTCTATAAGGAGAATAGGGTAGGGTATATTGCTTTTAATTTTGAGGCTATACGTTATAAAACACTTTTGGATTTGCTCAATCTTTCTCCAGGATTATCTAGAGATGCTGCAACCCCAAGCCTCACACCCATACACAGGAGTGACTAAAGTTTCAAAGAGGAGCTTCTTTTTTATCCCACATCACAAGGTTTGCTGCTTTACAATTATTTTTAAGACCAAAATAAGCTTTCCACCCTCCATTAATCATTTTCTTAATGCTATAGTTCCAGTTGAGCTTGTGATGAATATCAATTCCTAGGTATTTGTAAGAAGATGCTTCCTCCAAGTTGCTATTGTCATACACAAAATTAGCGTAAGTGTCCTTCTTGGATTTGATAATCATAATTTTTGTTTTGTCAGTGTTAACAGTCATACCCATGGTAGAGCAAAAATCAGGTGTTGATAGTCTTAGTTGCTTATCAAGGTCAGATGGACACCTTGCCATAAGAACAATATCGTCAGCATAGAGAAGAAGGATGATGACTATTCTAGCTAAGATCGTGCCAGCACAGCCTGCTTCCTCTAAACAACCTTCTAGCTTATCAATGTAAATGCCAAAAAGGGTGGGGGAGAGGGGGCAACCTTGTTTAACTCCGATATTACACTTAATATTTTTCGAAAACCCCTCGTTGGTCTTCAACTTGGCAATGACATTCTCGTATAACCTTATTGCGGCTGCTCTCAACTCGAAAGGAACCTTTAGCTCTTCTAATCTATTCCATAGGTTATTTCTAGGTACCGTATCGAAAGCCTTTCTAAAGTCCACAAAGCAACAAAAGAGATTGGATTTATCATTACGACACTCCTCCACAATTATCCTAAACGTAACAAGATGGTCCGTTGTTGAGTGTTGCCTTCTAAAACTCACTTGGCCTATAGTCCGCTTACCTTCACTTTCAAACCAAATGCTGATCTTCCTTTCCAAAATAATACCGTACAACTTGGTTAAGAGAGGGCTAATCATAATTGTCCAGTAATTAGAGGGGTTGTTTGTATCCCCACTTTTAAAAATAGGGATAATGAGGCTTTGAGTCCAAGGTTTAGGGAACCCTTGCTTGACTGCTTGATTGAAAAGCTTGTGGATGTGAGTGTTGAGGACGAATCTCAAATGAACCTCATAGAGAAATTCGAATTCGAATCGAATCAAATGGTCATCGAACTCGAATTCGAATTCAAACCATGTGACTTAGTATAGAACAAGTATCAAGACATGATTATGAACAACTTTAAAGTACAAGTTAGAATCAGCTGTACTTTTGGAAAACCCCAAGCTATGGAGAAATCTATCCATCCTGGCATACCAGACTCTCGGAGCCTGTTTCAGTCCATACAAGGCTTTCTTCAGTTTACATACACGGGTCTTCTTCCCATGAGTCACAAGGCCTTCAGGTTGTTCAATATAAATTTCTTCCTCAATCTTACCATTGAGAAAGGTTGTCATTACATCCATCTGATGTAACTTCCATCCGAATACTGCAGCAAGTGAAATGATGGTTTTGATGGGAGTGTACCTGGCAACAGGAGCAATGTCTTGTCATAGTCAATACCTTCCTTCTGAGTGAAGCCACAAACTAGGAATTTGGCTTTATACTTGTCCACACTACCATCTGCAACATGCTTGATCTTATAAAGCCATCGGGAAGTCACTACTGACTTTCCTGCAGGTCTCGGAACAACTTCCCAAACATCATTCTTCATGATTGACTTATACTCTTCAATCATGGCATTAACCCATACTTGTTTACTTCCTGCATCTTCGTATGATGAAGGTTCTGAACTGATAAGCTGACTCATAAGATCAGAGGACTTCTGTGGTCTTATGCTTTCTCTGAAAGTCCCTTGAGGAGCTTTATGCTTCTTGGCTTCTTGTATCGTCTCTCGGTACCAAGCAGGTCTCTTTTTGGAAGGAGGAACTTAAAGTAGTTCTTCCAGTGGACTTTCAATGTTCTCAGGAACATCTCAAATACCTCTTCCTCCCTCTGAATTTCTGAATCTGGAAACTCAAGTGGAGCAACTGCATCTTTTGGTGAAAGCTCTAGTGTTTTACAAAACACAGCTTCTTCATGGAAGATCACGTCTCTGTTGACCTCAATGTGTCTCTGTCCGGGTATATATACTCGATAAGCCTTCGAGCAATCACTGTACCTAACAAAGATACCTTTCTTACCGGAGGGATCTAGCTTAGCCCTCTTTTCTTTTGGCACATGAACATACATAGGAGTACCAAATATCCTCATATGGTCAATTGCAGGTTTCTTCTTGGTGAAGACTTCTTCCGGAGTCTTCTCCCCCAAGATAGCATGTGGGCTTCTGTTTTGAATGTATACTGTAGTTCTTGTAGCTTCAGCCCACAAAGACAAAGGAAGATCTAGATCAGTGATCATGGCTTTAGCAGCCTCAAAGATCGTTCTATTCTTCCTTTCTGCAATGTAATGTCCCCGGTTTTGACCCCGTTTGCATGATGTATATAATGTAATTAATCGTGGTGAGGAGCTAAAGGAAAAAGCCCCACCATCGATTTGGTTGTGTATGTTCGGCAATGGGGAAAGTTGCCAATGGTTTATCGTGCTGTACGGCACATTATAATTCAGCATCATGTAAACACGCACATCAATTAAAATAAACCACAACTAGCTACGGCAGTGCAGCGTTGAATGAAAAGGGCATGGTTCCAAAAGGATAAGGGGTGGGGGATGTCAAACCTTGGTTTATGGGGGAAAAACCCATGTTTTACCACCTTGTTGATTTGTCACCTTTTCTTGTCTCACCCAACCTCTCCAACCTCTTCAATGTCTTGATTTTGTTAGTTGGGGGCAGTTATTGCATGAGGAAACGTGGGCATGGGAAAACGTGGGTTTTGGCAGGTTGCTGTTAGTTTGGACGGTACACATGGCCAGTGGAGAACCTTCGTTTCCCTCACGCCGGTCTTCATTCTCCCCATGGTCGGTTGCTCTCACGGCGGGTCTGTTTTTTTTTCCTCACGCAGAGCCGTGGTCTGTTCTTCCTCACGCAGGGGTCGGGTATGTTTTCCCTGGTGTTTTGCTGTTGGGTGCAAGCTTCCCTCATGCACAGATTGTTGAGGTCGATTTCCCATGTGAGAGCCGTGCTCACTGTTTTGTTTTGGGACTGCTGTCTTCCCCACGTTTTTGTTGGCTGTGGTGTCCAACTGCGTTTTGGGCCACTGGGTATTTGTGGTGAGCCGTTTTTCTGCTGTGGGCTGCGTTTGAGTCTCCCATAGCTATGCTGGGAGTTCTGTTTCTTATCCACTGTGGTCTGTGGATTGTTGCCATCGCTCTCATTGTGAGTTAGGCTGTTGAAGTACCCTGGTTTGGGTCGCAGCTAAGTTGTTTTGGCCACGATAGGGCCAAGAACAACTCCGTGTTGCCTTGTGGGCTTGAGCTGTGCTCATTGTTTGTTTGGGATTATCCCCGGTTGTTTTGCCTTCTTCACAGGGCTGTGAAGGGGTTGTTTGGCTGCGTGTAAGCAGTGGTTGGTCTTCGGACTGTGCTGGCTTGGCCGCTTGTTGAAGGCCTGTTAAACCAACAGTGTTTGGTTTGGCTGTTTGGTGCCCCTAGGCTATGCTATGTATGAGCCTGCAATTGTCCCCTAATCCTTGAGGAATCATGCCCAGCTCGGGGGTGGCAGCATTGCTGAGAGATTGATGAGCAAGCTGGCCTATGGTTGGGTGGAACGTTGCAGCGATGCAGCTGGTTGCGGGATTCTTCATAAAAGATAAGTACTCTGGTTATTTCATCTCTGCAATTAGTCTACTGTTTCATGAATCATGATGAACATGTAAATGCTGTATGTGTGTTGCTTCCGTTGAATGTTGATTCATTCTGCATTTGTGTATGCTTGTAAGTTTTAATTCCAGCATTGATTTCTTTTGATTATGTTCATGGGGCGGTTTGCCTGGCTATATTTGGGGTTCGTCGCGTCCTCTTCGTCGGTCTGAGGGATGGGGACGTGACATGCAACCCCATTCTGCGGGGTTTGTAAGGCACTGTCAGCTCTTTCTTGATTCCTGCTTCTCGACAAAAATCATCAAACTCATTAGATTCATACTCACCTTCGTTATCTGATCTCAAGATACAGATGTGCATGCCGGTCTGATTTACAATCAGTGTCTTGAACTCTTTGAACCTCTCAAAGGTTTCACTCTTGGCCTTAAGGAAGTAAATCCAAGACTTCCGAGAGTATTCATCAATAAACAAGACATAATATAGACACCCACTCAAAGAGGGTGCAGACATGGGTCCACAAATGTCAGAATGAATCAAATCCAAAATGCCTTTAGATCTATTCTTGCTTCTGGAAAAGGATTTCTTAGTGTTCTTACCTAGAGCACATCCTTTGTAGATTCCTTCATGTTTTGGAGAAACTTCTGGCATACCTGTAACCATCTTCTGCAATCTTGGGAGAGCTGTGTAGTGAAGGTGTCCAAACTTTCTATGCCAAAGTTCACAAGGATCAACTATGTGATGTACCAAATCATGAGTGGAAACTTTGGAGGCCTTGTAGAGGTCTCCCTCTCAAAACCCAATCTGTATTGCTGAGTCTAGATCTGTTTCTTTTTCCCATAAAAAGACCTTCTTGTCCATAAAGAGGACTGTATGGCCCTTGTCTTCTAAACCAACAACAGATAAAAGATTCTTCTTTAAACCAAGAACATAAAGAATATCATCAACATGAAGAACCGTACCTGAGTCAAGTTGAAGTGAAGCTGAGCCAACTCCTTCAATCTTGTAAGTGGAGTCATCTCCAAGTTCTACATGAGTGGTGAAATTTTTCTTTCTGTAACTGGCGAGGGTACCACGGTTACCTGTCATGTGCTTGGAGGCATCACTGTCCACCAACCAAGAAGTGGAGCAAGCTGAGAAATAACTAGTTAGAGCAGAAATAAAATAGTACTCTCTTTTAGGCTCATCAGTTTTATTAGCCTTGGTTTTCTTCTTCTTCTTCCTCTGCTTCTGCAGTAGATGCTTGAAACCTTCTCTTGGGTTTGTTATCTCCCAAAATAAATTTATTTTGATAGTATGAAGAATTTAACTCATGTATGAAGGATATGAAAATCACTAACAAATTTGAAAGCCTCTGTTGTTTGATTTTGATGAAAATTTCACAAGTGTAGCTTTCGGGGGCTTGGGCGAGGATCAGAACATCTCATTAGCCACCGAAAGATGGAAGATAAACAGCAGGTGGAAGACCCCATCGGTAGATAGACGTTTTGCTAAAACTTTTGAACACCATCGGAGCAGTTTTTAACTGCAATTAGAGGTTGTAAAGACTAACGATTGGCAAGCTAATTCCCAAAGGCGCCGCAACGGAGGAAGAAATACAGACTACTGCTTCCGATCAGTCAAAATGACATCCGATAGCGCATAACAGAAAATCATCGCCAATCGGAGGAACTGAAGACAACAGATCGGCCAGATAAAGTTAAAGGTTTCCGCAGTGTCGGCGTCGGAACTTGAAAGAACTAGTGATTGGCAGGATAGTCCCCTAAGGAGCCGAAACTGCGGAAGACAAACAGACAAGGCCTCCGCGACCAGATCAAAACGTCGGCGATCGGAAGAACTAAAGATTACGCTGCAGAAATTGCAAACACTAATCGTCGGCACAATAGTCCACTAGTGAGCCGCAACGGTGGGAGGAAAACTGATTAAGGCTTTCGATCAACCAATAGATGAACTCTTCGGCGGTCGGAAGGACTAAGAACAACGTAGCGGCAAAATAGTCCACTAAGGAGCCGCAATGGCGAAGAAAACAATGATTAAAAGTTTCGATGCATTATTTACTACAGCTCCCGATCGTCGATGAGTTAGTTATGGAGAACCTTTTCGGCAGATAAACGTATCGCTAAAACTTTTACTGCCTATGGAACAGTTTTAAATAGGGATCGGAGGTATAGTCCTCTATTGCGTCGACGTTGTGGAGTCTTAGTGCACTGCGGCGTCGCAACTGCGAATAAGAGAATGATTAAAGGCTCTGATGGGAACTCCTACTCACCTCCGACAGCGATGAAAGTAGTTCGGGACTTGAAAACACTAAGGTATCGGTGAGATAGTCAGCTAAGGGGTCGATACAGTGGAAGAAAGATGGACAAGGCTTCCGATCAATTGACAGAAAAGCATTCCGATAGCACAACAATGGGAAATCATCGGCGATGGGAAAGTTGAGAACTACAGATCGACGAATTTAAGACTAAACTCCTCTGTAGTGTCGGCAGCACAGAAGACTAAAGCTTCGATTCACACATCATCAATCAACTTCTGGCAGCGTTAAATGTAGTTCGTTTTACCTCCGAAACTGCGGCAACGTTAAGATAAAGGTTTCGATGCATTATTTACTACGACCCCGATCGTTGATGCGCTAAGATTTGGGGCGCTGATGGAACAGAGGAAAAAGCCCCCGATCAGCGACCCTGGCGGTAAACTGCGGAAAAATAGAAACTTGGAGCGCCGAATCTGCGACGACAAGATAAAGAAAAATCCAACGGATTAAATGAGGAAAATCACTTTAGTAAATGCCGAGACACTGGCTGTTGGCGGTAATTTCACAACAAACCAGCAGTGGTGGTTAGCAGCTACCACTTCAGTCATTAAAAGATTGCCCTGTGAACTAGATCTTTGCATTAGATAAACAAACAGTTAGCAAGGATTTGAAGACCTAATCTGGAAAAAATTATTACTTTCAATTATTTTGATGTAAACAGATCAGATTTTCAGGATCTGTAATTTTTGTAAGAGGCTATAAAGCCCATGATTAATTTAATAATAAAGGTTCGACTTCGGGGATTTATGAGCCTGTTCCATTATCAAGCGTCTCATCTGGTCTATTCTAAGTATAAGCTCTTTTGTTGTGATTTGTTCAGCCATCTCTCTCTTTACTGTGTTTATTGCCTGAATGTGCATTTAGTTAATTTTCAGATTTATTAGAGGCTCGATAGCTGTCATCCTATTGTTTATTTAGTGATATTTGATTTATAAACACCATCCTCAGCAGGATTTAGCCATTTATATGCATGTGTTATGTGTGTAAGTCTGCCAGCCTGGTGAGTTCTTCATCCCTGCACCTTTTTGTCAAACTACTGAACAAGTTGTCACTAAAAGCCTTGTGATTGAGTGAGCTTCATGCATGTCTTGAGAGTGAGAGGTTATATAGGTTATCCGGCTTGATCCATATCAAAAACCCAAAAACAGTTTAAGTTACCAGGCATCCTCGAGCTACAACCTAGAGGAATTTTCTGGAGTGATAACAGGGTTTCTTCTTGTTCTGCCTGCAGTCTCTAGCATAATGTCCAAACTTGTGACAAGTATAACATTCAATTTTAGACATGTGAGAAAACTTACTTTCAGGTTTCTTACCCTTCTTTTGCTAAGGGAAAGGCTTCTTGAATTTCTTTGTCTTTGCTGCAAGTGCAAGGTTGTCCTCCTTGATTACCTTGTCAGTGTTCCTTGATTACCTTGTCAGTGTTCCTTCCTTCTTGTATGCAATCATGCCAAAGCCTTTCAAAAGTTGGCTGATTTTCTCGTCCACAGACGGATGCCCTAAAGGTTTCCCAAGAGCTTGGGAGACCATCAAGCATTGTTTGCACAAGGTCATAATCATCAACAGTAATACCAATAGCAAGGAGTTGATCTCTTACTTGTGCAATCTTTGTGAAGAAGGGACCAACGCTTTCATGTTTTTTCAACTTCAAAGTTCGTAGCCTCTTCTTCAAGATCCCTTTTGACTGGGAGCCTTCTTTTCATATAGGTTGACCAAAGTATCATAACATTCTTTAGCAGTCTTCAAAGATGTGATGTTAGGCATCAATGCCTCTCTGATAGAATCATAAATGACTCTTCTAGCCTTACCTTGCTTCCTCTTGTAAGCAAGCTAACCAACATTTGTAGTTGGCTCTTCTGTGACATTAGGAACAATGTCATCCAAGTCATTCTCATGTAGAATGGCTGTTAACCTGGCCTTCCAGGAGTTGAAGTTGCCTGAACCATAGAGCTTCTCTTCCTGTTTGAAACCACTGATGGCCATCTCTGTCACTTATCCAAATGTTAGATCTGCAAATCTTATTCCAAGATCTAGTGAATAACAACAATAGTGTCCCTTTACTGTGTTTTCACATGCTACGCTCTAATACCATGTTGAATTTTAGCATTAGCATATGACTTAAAAAATTTGCAGATAACTTAAGCAAATAATCAGTGCATAAAAACACATTCATCACATCAACACAACAGACAAGATTTTTCACTGGGGAAACCTTCGAAGGACAAAACCCCCAAAAAACATTAGTAGCTCATCTCGTAAATGAGATGACTTAGGAAATTCTTTAAAAAGTTCCTCAAACCCAGATTTGGGTTTTAACCACAGTCAGTAAAATTTATTAGTAAAAAATCAGACTGATAATTTCAAACCATAGTTTCCAGATTTACAAAAAATACCCAAAACAAGATTTTCTCTCTCCTACCCGAAAATCTCAGACTGCCCGAAAATTTCCGTTAGCTGCCTAGATTGTACTTTTGTTCTGCCCGTGTCTTTCTCTGTCCTGCCTGTTGCCCAATTGCCTTCCTCTGTCCTGCCCGCAATTTGTTTGTGCAGATCTTTGTTGCTTGTGGTCTGTTGGGTCTGTAAATGGACATCGCGTGACCCTAGGGTCTGCCTGGTAGTTGCTATAGCAGATTGCTGGCAGTCTGCAGCCCTCACGGGTTACCCCGGAGGCTGCTCGAGGGTTGGCAGACTGCCAAACCCTTACGGGTAGTGGCTCGTGGGTTGAAAGAAGAGGGCTAAGCCCAAGATAGGTTGCCCGAATAGAAAATAGGGGCAACTCGAGAGGAGAGAAAGAGGGCTGCCCAAAACTCGGCTGTCAAAAACTAGAATTGCTCGGATCTGTGTGAGGCAGCTCAGATCTGGATGAGTCTGCCCGGATTTGGGTGAGGCTGCCCGGATCTGAAAGATGAGTGTATGGATTTGAATGTGGCTGCCCTAAAATTGCTGAAGGGATGAAACCCTAGCTGAGGGTTAGCTGCGAAAAGATGGATGCCCTAGCTGGGGCAAAAACAACCTTCAATGGAAAATAACAGCTTCAATTGTCAGAGCAAACTTGAGTGTAATAATGAGAAGACTTGATCTTCTTTTATAGCCTTCATTCACCTGTTAAGTGGACCAAAACCAGAAAAGATAAAAATTATAATACTTTAATCTTTTCCTAATTTCACTTTTACCTTCTTACCAAAAGGTCTTTTTATTTATCTTTGACTTTTACCAAAAGTCCTTATTTATTTTTGACTTCTATCTGTGGTCCTTTTCATGTGGTACAAAAGTCCTTATTTATTTTTGACTTTTGACTTTGGCCTTTTTCCAAGTGCCCCTGTGGTTCTTTTTGATTCCAAAACTACATCATCGTAAATCAAGAGAGTTACTAATGCTTTTATCTCACGCTCTGTGTGACACCTAGATCTGTTACTAGGGTAACTTAACCAAGGGTAGCTAAGCCTTGGAGAAGTACACAAAGCCCATAGATCAAGGGTCAGAATGTCACACATGCCTAGACCCAGTCTAGGGCTTACAGTGCCTTCCTGGTCTGTTACCAGGTTCCTCGGCCATGGGCTGCATAATTTAACCCTAGGTCAAATACTTGGTAACAGACCAAGCGCCTCCATTCTTTTAGAGAATGGCTACTCAGAACTAAGTTGAGTCTACCAGTACTAGACTGGTCCACATCGTGGTCCACATCGTGGTCCTAGACCAAATGTCTACCATTCAACAGAATGGTCACTCAACACTGGGTTGAGTCTACTCAAGGCAGAACTAGGTCTATATCATGGTTCTAGACCAGATATCTACCATTCAACAGAACGGTCACTCAACACTGGGTTGAGTCTTCACCGTGGTCTCGGACTAGGTGGCCCCATTCTCCTAAGAGAATGGCTCTCAATGCTGCTCAGAAAAATCAACAGAACCCACTATCCCTAAGACCCTTAAAAAATATGGTATTATATAAATAAAACCATAAAGTATCTTCCTCATAAAAGTGGTCAACACTAAATATACTAATTCTATCCTCCAACGTTGAACCCAGTATCCCTAAGACCCTTAAAAAATAAAGTATTATACAATTAAAACCATAAAGTATCTTCCTCATAAAAGTGGTCAACATTAAATATACTAATTCTATCCTCCAACGTTGAACCCACTAAATATTAAAAAGATTTTAACACTTGCCATACTAGAGCTCCCTTTAAAGGTCAACACCATTCAATAATGAAATGATAAAACAATTTTAAAATGTAAACAATTTAGGTTACTCTGCAAGAAGTCGGCCCCAACATTTACCTTAATGACAAAATGTTTTTTAATTAAGTTATTGTCTAAATTTCCACCATTAGGTCTGCCCTAACATTTATCACTCAACGTCAAAATTAGTTTATAAATAAACCAAACACTTGTCCTTTCTATCCATCCACGAATAACAACTCAACTGAGGATTGTCGCTGGCTTTGACTGAGGTTTTTCGGTGGTCACTTAGCAGTAGCTTGGACCGAGTTTTCTTTTTGGTGGTGACTTATAATTTCGGACTAATTCCTATTCCTCCTTCCCTGGGTTGTGGACCGAGATTTGTGAAGAAAATTTGCAGCAGAATACATAGCCCTTTTTTTACAGTCTCTATCCTTTTGGGAGTGAAGTTTCGCTGGTTTGTAGACAGCCCTATCCGAGGTTATCAGGTCTCAGCAGACCCGAGTTTCGACAAAGTTCAGCAGATCCGAGTTTCCACAAAGTCCTCTTTGCAAAGGTTGAAGAGATGATGCTGCCCTCGTTTGTGAACAGACCCAAGTTGACTGCTAAAGACATCTTTTGAGAGCTCCTTCTTGATGACTGTTCTAGGGAGTGGTTATTACCGTTTGAGTCTAAAGCCTTCCACACAGTCAGAACTTGAGGTCTGAATTTTTCTTGGTTTATTCTGGGGTTATCTCTGCTAAAAGACCAATGACAAGGTATATACAAATAGTGGTATATGTGTATGTAGTGAACATGTGAACGGTAGAGTACAAGAATATGTGTATAGAGAAATGTTACAAACATCGCCGATATATTGGAAACATCGCGATATATCACGATGTTAACTCACTGGCGATATATCGACAATATATCACCCCGATATTTTCCACAATTTTTGGCGATTTTTCTCGAATTTTTCACAATATTTGTCGATTTTTATATCACGATATTTGTCGATTTTATGGCGATATTTGCCAATTTTATGGCGAATGTATTGTGATTTTTTCTATTTTTTAATATTTTTGTATTTTTTATTTTGCCAATATATTGCCGATGTTTGTCGACATTTTCACTAATAAATCCGATAATTTCTTTTTGGACCCTTGGCGATATATTCGCCGACACGATATTTGTAACATTGGTATATAGTGGTATGTATATGTGCACACGTAGAAGTGTATGTACAGTAAACATGAAGTGAAGTAAAACAACAATTAGTATGTATAGTGTACAGATGAGTATATATATATATATGTGTTCAGTACAGTGTTGAGTGAAGTATACAAATTGTATGTGGCATTAATTTACAAATGTATGTACACATTCATTGACATGATGATACATGGCTTGACTCTATGATTTGATGCATACATGCTTTGATATAATGATGTTGTGGTGATATGCAAACCTATGATGATGAACATGCATAAAGTCTATAACACACACCACGGTGAAGTATATTTGATGAGAATGCATACCCCATGGCCTTGATGCATAACCTATGATGATGTTCAGTAATAGAAGAGCATAGCGACTTCAGTGATTGTGTATGACGAGTTGTACAATGATGTACATGAGCAGTGTTTGGCGGTGAAATGATTTGTTGGTATACATGGATGATTTGGCGGTGATCAGAATACAAAGGTTATCAGCAACAGATTCAGAGTTTGGTTTGACAGGTCCACAGGTTCAGCAATTTCTTTCTTATCTGGGTGGCCAGGCGAGGCAAGGAAAAGAGGTTGTAGCCAGAGAACTAGGGAGTTGAAGCTTCCTTCAGGTTGTAGCCTCCTTCCAATTGTAGCTGGAAAATTGAAGTCTTTATAATAAGGGGGTTGTTGCCTCCTTCCAGTTATTTATGGAAAACTACATTAAAAGGCTTTTGTGGTTTTACCCCCATAACTTGGCTTTCCATGTCAAAAATTATTGTGTATTGTGCAGTCTGTTATTTTCATACACATCGATGATATGCTGTGATTGGTGATCAACAACTTGTTTTTGATTAAAATTTTAAATTGCGCAAATACTGATTCACCCCCCTCTCAGTATTTGAACATCGACTCCCTCCTTTTAGACATTCTTTGGATCCACCTGACCACCTCCTACCTAGTAGATAGGAATTGAACAAGATAATCATAGATGGCATTTACATGCACTTTATCTAGTTTACTTAGTTTAACCCTTAGGGCAGGTTATGCCCATGGCCTTCTATGCTAAGAACTTGTTGGAGATGAGAGGCAGACTCATTAATTGACCACAATATACCCTCCGCCATTGGTTACATGCTCACTGCATTTCCCTTGGCCAATTTAGAGTGGGCTCTCACAGACTACAGATAGAGACAAACCACAAGATTGACTACTCTTACAGGATCTGCTAGTTGTGCCATCTTCAGGGGATTGAGATTGAGGAGCATTTCATATTTTGATGCCCCATCTAATACAAGATCAGAGGGAGGTTCTATTGCCTTTTCACAGGGAATCAAACCTTCATTAGCTTCTTCAGATATCCCGACCAGAGATGCTTGGCTTTATATAAGCAGGAGGTCATCAGGCTCTGAGCCCATGTTCTTCATCCTTTTGCTTGACCAGATTTGACCCAATGAATTATTCCCTACTTTACAAGGCTAGCTTAGGAAGGGGCACCAAGAACAGTTCGATAGAAGCACATCCATAACTTCCAGATTAGTGACTTGGACTTATGATTTGAATTGGATTAGACCATAGTTTGTCTATAAAAAGCATTATGTGGGTTTTAAGTCATTTATTCCTCCGTTTCAGCTATTTTCCCCTTTGCATAATGAGAAACACTGATTAACAAAGTCACATGAGGACAAAATAATAAATATCTATGAAAAATACTTTTTAGTTCAAAATGTGTGTATCTTTATTTTTTGGTATTTGTCGATTTTCTCTTGATCCAGTTTATGTTGATTTTTGTACCTAGGAAAGTGTTTCCCTAGGTGACTTAGCCTTAGTCACTTAAAGGGGAAATAAAGTGACCCTTGCATTAAATGATTTAAGTTGAGCATTTAATGCGATTTTAGAGATTAAAGTCACTTTTGATAAATTTAAGTTGGTGAGTAAAATTAATTTTTATGAGAATTAAATAGGAGCATTTATAAAAAAGCAAGGGAAAGGAAAAATTGATTCATTCTTGAGAGAAGATTGAAGAGTTGAGAAAGAAGGCACGAATTTCGAGGAGGTGCGTTTTTCCAGATAGGTGAAAGGTGAAAGGTTTTTGTTGGGCACACATTCCAAGGTGACCGTACAGTACGGTTTTGGAGGACATAGAAATCGAGGACAGTGAGGGCACATTTACTGTGGGACAGTGAGGGCACATTGACTGCATTTATTACAGGCCGTACCCTACACAGATTTCGAGGCAACACACAAGCTGTACAACATAGTTTTCGAGGTCTGTACTGTCTGTATGAAGTCCGAACTATACCTTTTTGCATAGTTTTCGAGGAGAATCTCAGGCACATTTCTTGAGGCATCAAATTGATTTTTTGTGGCACAAAAATCGAGGTCGTATTGTTGCATTTATTACAGATTGTACGACACGAGTTTCTAGACAGTTTTGGCACATTTTTCGAGGACAGAACAAAGCTGTTATTTCGACACAATTTTCGAGAAGAAAAGTTGTGCACAAAAATTGAGACAACCTTGCACAGAAATCGAGGCAGCTTGCTGAGTCATTTGCGTTGGTTGAGATAAGTTGTATTTTGACTGTAAATGACTATCTGAAATTTTCCTAGAAGAAATAATAAAAATCTCTCTTTGACTGTTTTTCCCCTTGTGGGTTTTTCCAAGGCCACTGGCCAAAAATTTCTGAGTATTGTGTGTTAAATGGTGTGTATTTATTTATTTTTTGTCCCTGAAAAGATTGAAGTTACATCAATGTTTTTAAGTCTGAAAATTTATGATTATTTCCAGCCTTTACATAATCTGGGTTTGCCAATAAACTGAGATATTTTCACTTCTAAATCGGAGGCTGAAACTTGTGAAAAACTTACATGGTATCAGAGCTGAGTGGGGCAGAAAACTAATTTTTGCAGACAGAAAAGTCATTTCTAGAATTTAGAAAAACTCTTGTGACAGTAGCACCATTTTGTTGAATCTTGTTCTTTGAGAAAAATGTCTTTTGCCGGACTGAGAACGGAGGATAGGCTAGATGGGGCAGGGAACTTTGTCCCATGGAAGGCCCGGATATTGCTTGTGTTGAAGGAAAATTAGTTGTGGGATGAGGTAGTCAATCATACTACAACTTACCCCATTGTCATTACCAGTGCTACTATTGATCCAGTAGCATCGGTTGCCTTTGAGAAGAAGGCCATTAAGGCCATGAGGATTATCCTGGATGCTGTTAAAGACCATGTTATTCCACACATTTCAGCGAAGGATCATGCACATGAGATGTGGAGTGCTTTGACCGGATTGTTTCGGAGTTCTAATGAGAATAGTAAGATGGTTCTGAGGGAGAAGCTGAAGAGTATCAAGATGGTCAAATGAGAGGTTTGTATGGCTTATCTTACTAGGATCTCTCAGGTGAGAGATGAGCTTGAAGCAGTTGGGGTGGTTGTTACTGGTCCTGAGCTAGTGCGGACAACGTTGAATGGGATGACACAACCTTGGGCTGTGTTTGTACAGGGTTTGGTGGCTAGGGAGAAACCTTCATGGGACATGGTCTGTGATGATTTTCTTCAGGAGGAGACTGGGAGGGATCTTTTGTAGTGCAGTGCTTCTACTAGTAGGGGTGATGAGGAGGATGTGGCCTTGATAGCGAAGGGGAAGAAGAAAAACAAGAAGGGTCCCAAGAAGCGTGAGGCCAAGCAACAAGATGGGCAGAAAAAGGATCTGAGCACTGTAAAGTGCTTTGCATGTCATAAGATGGGACACTATGTTGGGCACTGTCCGAACAAGAAAAAGAAGAAGAAGCAACAGACAACAGCTTCAGCGGAAGTCGATGACTTTGCAGCGAGATTTCAGAGTGAGTATTCTCTATGCACTAGGAATACTGATAGAGAGAGAGCATCTATTATCACCAGTGCAAATGTTGATAGACAGAGGGAGTTTTCCCTGGTGACAGACCATTCCTACAGTGCATCTGCTTCCAACACTTGGTATATTGATAGCGGAGCTTCGAGCCACATGACAGGTGCTCGTGAGATGTTCTTTGAGCTTTCACAGATAGAGACGGATGTGGAGGTGGTGTTGGGAGATGACTCATCAGTCAGAGCAGTTGGGCGTGGGACCATTACCTTTCAGAGGGAGTCCATGAGTCCCATGGTGTTGAGAGATGTATTTTATGTACCTGGGCTGAATAAGAACCTAGTTTCAGTTTCCATGATCGAGGATCAGGGTCTTGGGGTGTCCTTCCTAGATGGACATGTGCATATGTTTTCCAAGACTGCAGGACCATCTGCTTCAGTTGCCATTGGAGCTAGATGCGGGAAACTGTACAGGCTCTTGTTTCAGCCTCAACATGCCTTGGCACATAGCAGTGACAGTGAGCTTTGTGAGCTTTGGCATAGGAGGATGGCTCACTTGCATCATCCAACTTTGGGGTTGTTGAGACATGGTTACAGGTTTACTGGAGTTCAGCACAGGGCAGAGTGATGTGTGTGCAAGGGGTGTGCTTTGGGAAAGTACACCAAGATTGCTTTTTTGAGCAGCGACAGCAGGTCAGCAGAGACTCTTGACTTGATACATTCAGATTTGTGTGGACCGATGTCTTCTGTTTCCTTGAGAGGATACGAGTATTATGTGACATTCATTGATGACCATTCTAGGAAGACCTGGATCTACTTTGAAAGAGCAAGAAGTCTGAGGAAGTCTTGTAGAGGTTCCAGGAGTTCAAAGCTCTTGTGGAGAACCAGATAGGGAGGAAGATCCGAGTTCTCAGATCGGATAACGGGGGTGAGTATACCTCCAAGGAGTTTGATGGATATTGCAGACAGGAGGGTATCAAGAGACAGTTGACAGTTCCTTATACTCCAGAGCAGAATGGAGTGGCAGAGAGGAAGAATAGGTCTATTGTTGGAGCAACCAGAGCTATGTTACATGACCATTCTCTTCCTTTCTTTCTTTGGGCTAAGGCTTGCAACACAGCTGTATATCTTTAGAACAGGAGTCCCCATCGTGCCGTGGGGAACATGACACCTGAGGAGTGTTTTTCAGGCAAGAAGCTTGAGGTTAGCCATTTTTTAGATATTTGGTAGTTTGACTTACTCTTATGTCCCTTCTGAGAAGAGGACAAAGTTGGAGCCCACTGCAGAGAAGGGCATTTTTGTGGGCTATGATGAGACTTCGAAGGCCTTATGTATTTACCTTCCCTCTCAGAGTAAAGTTGTTGTGAGAAGGGATGTGAAGTTTGAGGAGCGGGCCTTTAGGAAGTCGAGAGAGTCAGAGCTAGAAGAGCAACAGGTTCTTGCACCTCCGGTTGTTACTCAGGTTCCATTAGTGCAGCAGTCAGGATCACAGGTTTCGGGGGTTACAGGACCACTCAGTACAGGCACAGGTTCACCAGTTTCAGTGGTTCAGCCAACAGGGTCTTCGGGGACATGTGATGGGTCTACGATTACAAGTACATCGTAAAGAGCATCAGGATCACAGAGTTCTCTAGTTGTTGGTACGCCACTGGTTCACAGGTTACTAGGGTTTCTAGCTTTGGTAGTTCTTCAAATGAGGACAGGCTAGTGTGGGAAGAACCTTAAGGGAGGAAGAAGCCTAAGTGGCTTCGGGAGACCTTGAAGGAAGCTCAGGAGTTTGGGACACCCAGAGAGCCATGAGGTCTATTCAAATGCGTGACAGATTGGGCATGCTTTTGATGGCTAGTTTATGTGATTCAGAGCCTTCCACTTTTGAGGAGGCCTCCCAGCATCATGTTTGGCGAGATGCCATGATGGATGAGTACCATTCCATCATGAAGAACGATGTGTGGGAGATAGTTTCGAGACCTGAAGGGAAGTCAGCGGTGACTTCTCGGTGGCTTTACAAGCTAAAGCATGCTGCGGATGGGAGTGTGGAGAAGTACAATGCCAGATTTGTAGCGCCGAGGTTTTCATAGGTTGAGGGTATTGATTATGATGAGACCTTTGTGTCGATTGCTCGGTATACTTCGATCACAGCATTGATTTCCATTGCAGCGGAAATGGGTTGGAAGATCCATTAGATGGATGTGAAGATAGCATTTCTCAATGGAATCACACAGGAGGAGATTTATGTTGAGTAGCCTCGGGGCTTTGAGATTCATGAGAGAGAGTCTCATGTTTGCAGGCTGAAGAAAGCCTTATATGGGTTGAAGCAAGCTCCTAGAGCTTGGTACTCCAGGATCGATTCTTACGTGTAGAGGATGGGGTTTCATAAGAGTGAAGCAGATCTGAATCTCTAATTCATCATGGTTGGAGATGATCCACTTATTCTTCTGTTATATGTTGATGACTTATTTATCACAGGGGGAGAGAGACCCATTGCAGCTTGCAAGAAGGATCTTGCTATAGAGTACGAGATGACAGATATTGGGTTGATGCACTATTTTATGGGATTGGAGGTTTGGCACGAGCCTGGACATATTTTCTTGGGACAGGGAAAGTATGCGGTTGATATTCTTAGGAGATTTAGGATGGAGGATTTCAGGCCGATGTCGACACCGATGATCACTTAAGAAGCTTCATGCTTCCGAGGGAGAGTTGGTGGATCCTACATTATATCGTCAGCTCATTGGTTCATTGATGTATCTGGTCAACACTCGGCCAAATTTGTGTTTTGCAGTGAACAATCTTAGTCAGTTCATGGTTGAGCCTAGGAGTGTGCACTGGGTAGTTGCAAAACATGTTTTGCGATACCTAGCGGGGACAATGGATTATGGTATGGACTACAGGAGGTTAGATGGGATCAGATTGGTTGGTTATACAGACTCAGATTGGGCAGGCAGTGTGGCAGACCGGAAGAGCACTTTCAGATGTTGTTTCAGTTTGGGCTCGACAGCAGTGTCGTGGTTCAGTCGGAAGCAGAATTCTGTTGCTTTGAGTTCTGCTGAGGCCGAGTATATGGCAGCCAATCAGGCCAGCTGTGAGGCGTTGTGGCTTCGCAAGTTGTTGGTGAATTTATTTGGTCAGGAGCTGAAGCCTACGGTGATCTACTGTGACAATCAGAGTTGCATTTAGCTCTTTGGGAATCCAGTATTTCATGACCGGTCAAAGCACATTGAGATCAGGTATCATTTCATCCGAGATTATGTTTAGAGAGGATCTGTATATTTACAATACATTTCCATTGATGAGCAAGCTGCAGACATTTTGATGAAATCTTTGGGGAGGGGCAAGTTTGTCTTCTTCAGAGACAAGTTGGAGTGGTGCAGAACACCTTCCTTGAAAGTGTTTGAAAGTTTCTCCAACCCGGTTTCAAGCCTTTTGGCTTCTCTGCATGGTTTAATGCCCAACCCTTCAATGCATACATTTTATTAAAAATTTAACTTGACTGAAACACTTTCTTCAACTTTTTCTCAATTTCAAACAATTCAGAAATTTTCTTTTCAAAACTGGAAATTTAAAACCTCAGAAAATATCAAACATTTACACACATGAAATTAACACACTTGTTTTTGACCAATGGTCTAGGACAAAACCCCCAAGGGAAAATCTGTTTTTGAGAGAGATTTTATTTTCTTCAGGTGAAAATCAGAAATACAACCAACAATAATTATCAGAATTCTGCCTCGATTTTCGAACTCTTTTAATGTTGATTTTGTTTCATATCTGTGCCACTTTCACCTTGAAAAATGTGCCCAGAAATTTCTGTAGAAACTGAATTAAATGCTGACTGTATGCCTCGATTTCTATGCATTTACCGTCTCGAAATTCGTGCAGACCGTACTATACAGTTCTGACAGTCAGTACACCTCGATTTTCGTGTTGCCGTACTACTGTATGGATCTTGAATTTTGTGTAGTTGTACTTGTCTCGAAATTTGTGCCTCGAATTCTGTGCAACCCTTCTCAATTTATGTGCATACAAATTTCTTCTCGAACTTTGTGCCTACAATAATTTCTTCGATCTCTGAAAATTTTCTCTCCTGGTTAAAAATTCTTCAAACCCTCATTCTCTTCCTCTCTCCAAAATCTATTCTGAAGATGAACACAATGAATGAACTTTTGCCTTGCCCTAGCCTTTTTGTTCATGGTAACTTCCCTTGTCAATCTAACGGTCAAGATTAGATTAGATGGAGGGTTCACATTAAATGCTCCATTAAAAATTAATTAAATGACATTTAGTGCACTCATGTCATTTAATAAAGTTGAGCAACCCTTTTTTCTATTTAATCACTCACTTAACTTTTAAATGTGAACTTAGGAAAATATCCACTTAACTTTTTAATAAAGTCACTTTAAAAATATAAAGTGCATCTCACTTCATTAAATGCACAAAATGACTAGGAGTCACATTTAAGTGTCCTTGTCCACCCCAAGGCAAATCTAGGTGGACAAACACTTCCTAGGTAACTTTTCAACATTCCTCGGTAAGAGGGAGTGTTGATTTTTGTACGTAAGAAAGTGTTCCCCTAGGTGACTTTAGCCTTAGTCACTTAAAAGGGGAAATAAAGTGACCCTTGCATTAAATGACTTAAGTTGAATATTTAATGTGACTTTAGAGATTACAGTCACTTTTGATAATTTTAAGTGGGTGAGTAAAATTAATTTTTATGAGAATTAAATAGGAGCATTTATTCTCATCCTTAGATCTAATCTAATCTCAGCCATTGGATTAGATGTCCTCTCACCTCCCTAGGGTTTTGATCAAAAAGCAACGGAAAGGCAAAATTGATTCATTCTTGATAGAAGAGTGAAGAGTTAAGAGAGCTGAGAAAGGAGGCATGGATTTCGAGGAGCTGAGCTTTTCCAGACAGCATGAGATTTGAGGTGAAAGGTTTTTGTTGGCACGAATTCCAAGGTGACCGTATAATACGGTTTTGGAGGGCACAGAAATCGAGGACAATGAGGGCACATTTACCGAGAAGGTTGACTGCATTTATTACAGGCTGTAGCCTGCACAGATTTCGAGGCCGTACAACACAGTTTCCGAGGTCTGTACTGTCTGTATGGACTGTACCTTTCTGCACAGTTTTTGAGGAGAATCTCAGCCATGTTTCCTGAGGCAGCAAACTGATTTTTTGTGGCACAGAAGTCGAGGCTGTATTGCTGCATTTATTACAAACCGTACGACACGAGTTTCTAGACAGTTCTAACAGTTTTTGAGGACAGAACAGAGCTGTTATTTCGGCACATTTTTTGAGAAGAAAAGTTGCACAAAAATCGAGACAGCCTTGCACAGAAATCGAGGCAGCTTGCTGGGTCATTTATGATTTGCGTTGGTTGAGATAAGTTGTATTTTGACTGTAAATGACTGTCTGAAATTTTCCTAGAAGAAATAATAAAAATCTCTCTCTGACTGGTTTTTCCCTTGTGTGTTTTTCCAGGGCCATTGGCCAAAAATTTCCGTGTACTGTGTGTTGAATGGTGTGTATTTATTTATTTTCTGTCCTTGAAAAGATTGAAGTTACAGCAGTGTTTTTAAGTCTGAAAATTTATAATTATTTCCAGGCTTTACATTTTCTGGGTTTGCCAATAAACTGAGATATTTTCACTTCTAAACCAGAGGCTGAAGCTTGTGAAAAACTTAAAGTTTAGGCTCCTTAGTCTTTTTCCTTGTCGATTTTTTGTTGATTCCGAGCATATTAACATTGGTAAAGATCCTGACGGTGCTAGGCCTGGAAAGGTCACGTAAAGTGTCCCATGTGGATCATCACCTCTTAGATGTATAAGGCTAGGCATCTCAGAATGGGATAGCGAAAGAAAATCAGAAGGGAGCCGATTGAGTCTTAGATCAAGTAGTGGAGCCTCTTTCAAATCTTCCAGTGTATGGGACATCCGAAATTATAGTGCTCCTTAGAGTTGATCTCTTAGAGATGGCATGGTATAGTTGACAAATCCTTAATCTGGTGGTCTGTCTCAATAGATGGTGGTAGCAAACCTGCAACTAGATGATGGAATAATCCATTGGTGTTGAATGTAGTTGGGACAGATAATGAGACTGTCTTGCAGTTGCATGAATTGCTTATAATAAAAGGCCATCTTGGGAATAAGGGCTTGGGGAGAGACCCAAGTCCTTTTAGAGCATATTCAATAGATATTATCCGATTGAATCTCAAATTGAGTCATCACTTGTAGGCTACTTATATTAGTTAATTTGATTGGTGGAAATATGGGCAACTAGTAAACTTGATAGATTGAATTTTCTTTGTGGGCATCATTGGCTAGCTTGAAAACCATCTTGGAGATGGTTGTTATAAATAAATTGAAACTCCATTTCCTTAATGTGGTCAAGGGTCCACCTGGGCTCTGTTGTATATTTTCCCCTTTGGTGCTATACGAACGTTTGTATGGGCAGGAGGGAATAATGAAACCAGACCAATTTAGTTGCTAGAGTCTAGGCATTTACTACCAACCATGAAAATATATACATAGACATTTATGATGTTCTATCATCAAGAATAGATGGTTATACTTGTCATCTAAGCTGGACTACCTGGTGTAGACAAATAGTTTTTGATATTCTGGGCCCTGGATTTGCTTCAAAGTTCATTTCACTGTTTATTTGATAAAGCATTGTCTTGGTGGGTATGGGTATGAGTTGATTGCATGCAATCAATCTTGACATTTGTGATCAGTAAAAAATTAAGGTTTCACCACCCTCATTATTATGAATTTAATATCTTTTAGCAAATTCAACTACCTTCAAATGGTTGTTACCATGAATATTTCTTTTGATGTTCAGTATTGGCTGTTGACACCATAGGGTACCCATCTTCTCTTGGGTTTGAACCTGTATCTGGAGTTTTGCCATAGCTTTGCTTTGATGTAGTACTTCATGGACAACTATCAGATTTTAGGTGAATCCTGGTTTACTTTCCTTGATAAGCAGTTCCCAACCTTTCTTTGCTATGACTCTTTCACACTTCAAACCCAGTGTTTCCCTTTGCATATTGTAAGTTTCAAATGGATGTTCTTTGATATGGTTTGAATAATTTTTTTTCACAACTATTTGACCTGTGCACCCTAAATATACAGGCTTGTGCTACTAGTGTTTTATGCTGCAACTGCAAAGCATTGCCTGTGGTTAGCGATTAAACAGACCTTCATGTGCATGTATGATTTGTATTTGGTTGATTTCTTCTTGGTAATATGCCATATGCGTCATTTGATTAGCAGATGTAATAGTTTTTCCTCTTCGTTTGGATAATTGTAAAGCCCTAGCTTGTCTATGATGGATTCTATTTGCATTGGAAGAAACACTATGTATTTTGAACCAGAATTTTGCAGCCTCACCATACATGATTATTGTCCCTATGAACTGAGCTGCATTTGTTATTCAGTATTCTTGTATTCCAACCCTTCAACTTTATTTAGCATTTGCTCTTACATTTGCATGTACATATGCAGGACGTTGCTGAGGCCAAGGTGTTTTTAGAGAAAAATGGGGTGGATGTCAGTTCGCATGATGCTTGAATAAGTTACTCTGTCTACATCTTGGACGTATACAAGTTATTGCGCATTTAATGTAAATGGAAATTTTTGTAGTACTAAAGAATGTGCAGTCTGAAGAAGTGAAATAAATTGGTGGAAGATAATTTTGGATTAATTTTTTTATTGGAAAGCCATTTTTTGTAGGCTCTTCTGTTTTCCCTCTTCTTAGTGTAAATTTGAACCAATGTTGTAAAACATGTATATGGCAATAACTCAGCAAGGGTATGCAAAATAAAATTTGAGAAAATCGAAAGAAAATGGAATAAAGCAAAATCTCTGATTTTTTTGGATGCTTACGAAACTGAAGAGCAATTGCAAATAACAAAAATCTATATTTTTCTTGAGAACTGAGGATGGGTCTGAAAAGTAAAATTTGAGAAAAAGTTGAAAAAGAATGTCAAAAATACATAAGTCTCTTATGTTTTCTGAATACACAAATAGTCGGTGATTCTTGTAACACCGATTTGAACCATGAAGAAATCTATGCATTACTCTGGCTACATAACCATTGGACCTGGTCCTTGTACAACTTGAATGCATGGATTTTGTATTATTTTCATATAACCACAATGCTATTTCTTTTGTATTTTCCCTTTTAATAAATAAATTGTATTATGGTGAAAGTTCTTATTGCAAGCAAATGTACTTAATTTACTATTGATTTTTTTCTCAAGAACCCTAAACATGTTTTAAAGAAAGCTTAATGTTTTGCAGAGTACCTGGGACAAAGAACCAATAAAAATCACTGCATAAGGGTTAGCTGAGTTACGCCATTAACAAACCTGAGATCACAGAGACCAATTATTATTAAAGGGTTCTCATGCAATTCACATTCTTGCCCACTTACAAAACCTTTTAGAAGTGAAGCTCTGATTACGGTGCTTACTCGTGGATTTTCTCTAAGCAGTGTATCCATAGGTTGAAGTGCTTAGGGCACATACTTTTCTTTCAACTGGAGAGTGCTCTTCATGTTTATTTTAGCCTCTTCTATGACCTCTTTGAGCATATCCCCATCTTCTATAGGATCCGTGCCTCTGAGGCTACTGAAAACATGGGGGTATACCGTATTCTAGACCCCAAATATATATATTTACATGGGCAGACGAGGGTAAAAACTGTTTCAAAACTATGTTTTTATTAAAGAGTACATTTTCTCACAGGTCAGAAGATTTAGACAAAAATGGAAATCCTGCTGGGAGGTATTATGAAACAACATTTCGGACTTCCATCCTCAAGTTGAGATTGCATTGCAAGCAATGGGATGACAGATGAGCATGGTTATGATGGGTTATAAATATACATTATGTTGCAGTGAATCCTTCAGGTAGGAAGTTGGCCTCATTTTCCTTGCTTGTTAGAGAAAATAGTTTGGGTGCTTACCCTTTTAACATAGGTATATACTTTCTAGGATCCTAAGAATTTGTCACAAGCCGCTACAAATAACGTAGGTCATCAAAAGTCCTTTCATAAATGATGACATTTCAAAATAATCACCTTTTAAAATCGTTCTCCTTATCATCACTTCCAAATCAAATCAATTTTAATGAACAAAAAAAATATATATATATATTTCGTTCATCACATTGGTATTAGAGCTCTGTGTCGATCCAATTGTTGGCCAAAACATAATTTTTTAGCGTTTTTCTAAAGTTGGTCTTTGATCATATCTAGGCTTTTGGCCACTAAAAGGTTCAGAGTTTTAATTCAAATTCTGTTGGAGAAATAACATCACTGCCAACAGTTACCAAAAAAAATTGTTAACAGATTTTTTTTTGTATGCAATGGTCACTGTATCCAATATCTGTTGTGAAAGAATCAAGATCCGTAGCAATCAATAGGTGCTACAGTCGCTAGTTGTGGTATTCGACCCACAAGGGCCATCAACCAACAACCAATCCGCTACTATTCTGCACATTGAGTTGGCCCACTATGTATCTCTTCCTTGAGCAAACAACATTACGGGTTGTTGGACAAACTTTTCTTAAACTGTCACCTTTTGCATTTGCATTGGCATGAACTCGACTCGCAGTATTAGGTCACGGTACCAAAGAAAGGTGAAGCGTTTAGCCGCTAGGGCATAACAAAACTTGTAATTGCGGGCCATCTGAGTTAATAGGTCATTGTGAAAGGACGAAGTCAAGGTCAAAGTGTTGTTGAAAAGGGACATGTCATACACATTGTGGCTGTCTTGAACGAAAATTAATATTTTATTAAAACAAAAAATGCATCGATTAAGGTGGAAGAGTAAATAAAGTATAACTAAGTTAACCAAACAAAATCAAAGTATAGTCCATATGCATCGACATTTATTTTCAAAGATAATATTAAAGAAAAAAAAAAAGAAAAGGGGTTAAAAACACCAAAAATCTCATTAGCCACCATTATAGGGATATCTCAACTACAAACAATGAAGCTAAAAGGACATATAAAAACAACAATGTTTTGATTCTCATAGATACCGAAAGTACATAACTTTATTAATGTTAATTTTACCAAAATATTCAACGTATTTGTTTTTCCAATGCTTAACATGAAGGTTATGGTAGCAGATGGCAGGAAGATTGAAAATGTGGGAAAATGTCACAAGGTTAAATTACAAATGCAAGAGTATAATCTAGAATATGACTTCTTTGCCATACCTCTTGGAGGAGTAGACGTTGTGTTGGAAATCCAATGGTTGCAAACATTGGGTACTTACTCCGCTAACCATCAAGAGTACTTCATCCAATTCTATTGGCTAGGGGAAGACTACAAGTTGTATGGTTTCCAACCACCCCAAACTCAATTGGTTATGTCACATTAGATGGAAAGGCTAATTCAAAAATGAACACCTACTTAGATAATTCAATGTCAAGAGACGGAGTTGCTAACACGTGAAGGAGATGACTGCAAACCACCAGAGATACAAGAGATAATCCAAATACACCACAAGGTGTTCCAAGAGCTTTCGATGGAGCTCCCACCAAGTAGGAACATCGAGCACTTAATTGAGCTAGATCTAGGGGTAGAGCCTGTAAATATCAGACCATACATATATCCCCATCATCATAAAGCAAAGATTGAGAGGTTGACCCAAGATTTGTTAAAATGTAGAGTCATTTCAAAGAAAAAAAGCCCTTATACTGCTCCAATAGCGCTAGTTCGAAAGAAGGATGGGTCTTTTAGGTTGCACATAAATTACAGAGGACTCAACAAGGTAACAATCAATAATAAATTCCCTATTCCATTCGTTGATGAGATGATGGATGAACTTCATGGAGCTAAGTGCTTTTTGAAATTAGATTTGAGATCGGGATATTACCAAATTAGGGTTAGATTAGAAGACGTAGCCAAACCTACTTTTCATACTCATGAGGGCCATTATGAGTTCAAAGTAATGCCCTTCGGGTAACTAATGCTCCAACCACTTTCCAAGACGTAATGAACTAATTTTTCCATCCATATTTACGAAATTTTGTATTAGTATTTTTTGATGATATCCTCGTATATAGAAAAACATGGAGAGAGCATGTCCGACACTTAGATCAAGTATTGACCATTTTGGAAGAACATTTTTTTGCAAAAATGTCAAAATGCACTTTTGGACAATAAGTGTACTATCTTGGGCATATAATATCAGAAGGAGTCAAAGTCGGTCCTAATAAGATCAAGGCAATCACTGAGTGTTCCCAACTAGATAACATCTTGAAATTACGAAGGTTTCTGGCGTAACTGGGTACTATCGAAGATATGTGAATAATTATGCCCATAAGATGACCCCCCTAACAAACTTATTGAAGAAAAATCCATTTCGATGGAATGATGTGGCAAGAATTTTTTTGAAGCATTATGTCATTAACACCAGTGTTAGCAACCTCGGATTTCACAACCCTTTGTAGTTGAGTGCGATGCTTCAGGAATCGGGATAGCAACAACCTTGATGAAAGAAGGCCATCCAATAGCATTCAAAAGCAGGAAGCTCAATAAGAGAGAGAGTTTGAAATCCACGTATGATAAGGAAATGCTTTCCATTATACATGCTCTAACAAAATGACGACAATACCCTCTAGGGAGAAAAATATTGACAAGAACATACCACAATAGTCTTCAATATCTCCTACAACAAAAAGCATTATCAACCGAACAATAGAAATGGATAGAAAAAATTGCTACATTTGACATGGAGATACTACATAAGAGAGGAAAAGGCAATGTTGTTGTTGATGCCCTTTCCCAAAAAGATGAAGAAGTCGAGGCTTATGCGATCTCAGTGGCAGTTCCAGAATGGTTAGATGAAACCCGAGGAGAATATGCCATGGATCTAGACACTTGCGCCCTAATTAATTATCCTAATCAAGCTTTAAAACTCAAATGGAGGAATGGAATCCTTTGGTATAAAGGAAGAATCTACTTAAGCCCAACATCCAAGTTTAAGACCAAGGTGTTGAAAGAAGCTCATGATCCCCTAGCCACAGGACATGTGGGTTTTTCAAAACTTACTACAACGCTAGGAAATCCTTCTAGTGGAAAGGAACATATAAGGACATTCAAAAGTACGTAGCTGAGTGTGACACCTTCCAAAGAAACAAAAACGAAAATGTTGCGACTCTAGGGCTACTTCACCCACTTCACATTCCAAACTAGAAATGGGAGGAAATATCGATGGACTTTATTGAAGGGTTACCCTTATCAGAAGGCAAGGACAAAATATTTGTGGTAGTGGACCGATTAATGAAATACACCCATTTCATGGGAATTAAGAAATTTGACTCCGCTAAACAAATTGCTAAAGTATTTTGTAAAAATATTTACAAATTACATGGATTTCCAAAAATAATTGTTAGTGACAGAGACGCCACCAAATTCACAAGCAATTTTTGGAAGGAATTCTGCAAACAAGTTGGGATCACTCTTAACATGAGCTCAACCTATTACCACCAAACAGATGGAAAAATGGAAGTTGTTAACAAATACGTGGAATCCTATCTTCGTAGTTTCGTCACTGGAAAACATAATAGATGGTTATAGTGGTTACATCTTGCAGAATGGTGGCATAACTCCACCTATCATACGTCGGCCAACATGACACATTTTCAAGCATTGTATGGTTATGAGCCTCCTCGATGGAAGGAACTCGTTCAAGGAGATGAAATAGTACCCGCAGTAAAAAATCAACTTGAAGAAAATAAGAAAGTAATGCAAGTATTCAAGGATAATTTAACTATGGCACAAAATCGTATGAAACAACAGGCAGATCAACATAGGACAGAAAGAGAGTTCAAAGTAGTAGATTGGGTATTTGAAAGACTTCATCCATATAAGCAATTGTCACTTAAGGAATAAGGAAATAATAAATTAGCTCACAAGTTTTATGGGCCATACCAAATTATCCAAAAAATTAACCTAGTAGCATATGAATTGAAGTTTCCAGACAAGAGTCGAATTCACAATGTTTTTCACGTTTCAAATCTCAAAAAATAGCCGGGTCAGCATCAAACTGCTCAGATGACACTTCCTACTTTGGATGATGAAGGAAAACTTGTATTAGAACAAGAAGCCATCATCAAAATCAGAGAAAGAAGACTATGTTCTCGCATCATCAAAGAGTACATTATTAAGTGAAAGAGTTGTCCAGAAGAAGCCTTTTCATGGGATACTGAGTTCATTCAACAATATCCATTCTTACCCTGCTTTGCGGACAAAGCATCTTAAAAGAAGAAGGTGATGTTATATACCTTTCATAATGTTGAAAATAAAAAAATATAAAGATATAAATAAATAAATAAGATAATATTTATATATATACTTCAAACTTGCATTGGGAAAGGCTACAAACAGTAAAGTAGAGCTCTCAACACTATGGACAACATTGAAGATTGCAAAGGACAAATAGATCCCGAGATTGCACATCTATGGAGACTCAAAATTAGTGATTGATTGGGCAAATGGTGAAAACAACATCAGAGCACCGCATTTCCACAACTTGTTAAAGGCAATTCGTGCTCTTCAACCAGCCTTTGAAGTAGGTTTTTTCAATCACATATATAGAGAGCATAATACAGAAGCAGATACCCTGTCAAAGCTAGGCTTAGCCATCCAACCAGGGATCATTGAAGGAGAGGTCGCTATGAATGGCGAAGTCTCTTTGTTCTACACTCAAATATGACAGGTCAATTGATGAAGTGATTCTGTAACAACAAACATGGTGTTGGATAGATTGTAGTCATGCAATGCAAGGTTCAAATAGATTGGTGATTGTGCAAAATAAGGTTCAAAGTAATAGTTTTGGGGAAGACTCTATAAAGAGCAACGTTCAAGAATAATGTTTTTTTTGTAAGAAAAATCATGCAAAATGATATGAGGCAAGCCGTTCAGGTGGAACATTGATGTAAGCTCACTTGAGCAATACAATGCTGTAAGCTCTTACGAGCAATTCATGTTATTCTAAGAATAAATGATTTTTTTCTTGGAATATATATATATATATATATTAGAGAGGACCATCGTGACTCTATGAACAGTCACCCTGAAAGACTTATATAAGCCAAAATGTTATTGTAAATTTACATATAATATATTTTTATAAAAATTACAATTATTTTCTTAGGAATCGATCTAGTGTTGTTTCTTCTTTTGTTGCAATCAACATAATTCTGAATAGAAACAAGTGACATACATTCCAAAGAATATTAATACAAGTGCAGTTGAGAGTATATGTCATTTTAGGAATCACATTATATTTGTTTATTTTATATAAATATATATAATAATAATAATAATATAACAATTAATATTAATAATACTAATATTAATTCATCAAAGATTCTATGGATATTGGTCCTTGACCAAAACGCTGGCCTGTGGCCATTCTCCCATTCCTCACCATTAATAAACACACCATCCTTCCTCCATTCCTCAATTCCGCTGCCATATCACTCCACTCGCCATCCATTTCTCTCCCTCACAACCCACTGCTCTTCATTCCCTCCATTCTCCCATGCCCCCATCTTCATCTTTCTACGCACACAGAATATCCCCCCCGTGTCCTGCATTTACCTCCGCTCTGTCACCTTCCTTGCATCTCCACCCCCACGCCCTTCATCCCTGCTTGACCCCACGCTCCTTCCACCGTCTTCTTGTCACCCTTCCAAACCTGCCGCCCTTTCTCCTGTATGTCTCGTTCCTGCCTATTGCCTTTGACTGCTTTTGTGTTTCGCCCGACTACTCCAACCCCCTTCTCCGTCTCTTGCGCGTCATGCCCTCTGCCCCTATGCTCGATCCCACTTCCTCTACACTCAAAACACCCTCCGCTGTCGTAGTTCCTCCCTTTTAGCTCCGACCTCCCCGTGCTGTTCCTCCCACCTCCCATCTCCCAACATCCCATCATCCCGCTCCAACGCACTGCATCACACCAGTCCATCTGCGACCTCTGACCTCCTTCCCACATGCCCCCATTTATCCCTACATGGCTCCATATCCTAGCTCCCCACCGTGCCGTGACTTCCCACCTCCTACATCCCCACTGACATCTCCTATCTGCACTGCATCCTCGCCTCCCTCCTTGGTCAACTCCCCCTACATGTCTGTAGCTGCAATAGCACCCACACCAACCTCCACGCTCTATTCCATCCTCCACACTTGTTGAGGCCTAGAAAATCGCAGGTAACAACAGTAGGGATTCTCTTCAATAAGCGTTTCCAATTAGCTCGTTATTGTTTGATATGGGGAATCCGTCCGGTTTACGGTCCGACTACAGTAGGTTAACAGTTATAGCTTATTTTACTGGTTGCGCCTTGACCCATCGTTTAAGTCTATTTTTTAGTTTAATTTTTATGTATGATATGCAAATGCCTAACTAAATGCAGTCGATAGAGATAACGAGGAGTGTCACAATGTGATGCGCAGGTTCTTACGTCTCTCGCTTCTAAATCATAAACAAAGAAAAACTAAGACTCACTAACCTATCCCTAGGGAGCAATATTGTAATTAATGCGGAGTAATGCATTGGCTAACATGCATAAAGAACACTACAAATAGATGTTAATATTTCTGAATACATGCATATCAATAGACAGATAAACAAAGAGATAACTCATTGTTAATTAAAACATTAATTACTCAAATATGATTGTGGAAATTTCACAGAAATAATAGGAACATATTCATAACATGAAAGAGTTCATAAGTTAGAACGATCTCACAGTTCATGAAAACAAGCTGAAACATAAATAGTTCACATCCAACAAGTCCATGTCAAACATTTGAAACCCCACCGTGTTTTCTCCCGCCGAAAAATATAACTCTTTATTATAAGATGAAATAGTTCTTCTTACAATAACCTTGCACAAAGATGGTATGAAAAAAGGTCCCTTGATAAATCAAGCTTTCCTATATTTATACAAAAAACAAAAAACTCTTGGGCTGCCCTCGTTGTCTTTTGGGCTTTCCCATACAAAATTTTATCTTTTAGCTTGTGAACAAAAATATAAATACAATATATTACATTCTTTATCAAAGTAATAAATAGTCAAACTAAGAGGGTCCAGCCTGCTCGTTCATAAACTTTCTCCATACATTTGCCTCTGCTGCTATATTCTTAAACCCAGAAGGTTCGAGAAATCTGATAGTAATTTCATGCTGAGGAGCCTGGGCCTTTACACCCCCTATCCTGGCAGAAATCAAGCGTAGCTGGTATTCTAGCAAGTGGATACTCACAGCCGCATGTGCTATTTCAGTCTTAAGTATCTTTTCATCTAACTCCTTGACTTGCTGGATGGCCTGTTTATCTTCATTGCATCTCTCTTGTAATTGTTTCAAAAACATTTCATGCTCTGGCAGCACTTCTAATCTCTTTGCAGAAGAGGTTTGACACCGATTATAGGTTAGGAGCACTCTCCTACAGAATTCAACACAGGCATTCCTTGTTTTCTTCACTGTCTTTTTTAGTTCTTCTGCTGCGTTGCTAGCATACTCAATCAGCTTGTAGTCCAGTTTTATCATTTCCCAGTCTTTGACAGGTGTATCTGCGGGATATTCCTTGTTCGTTTCTACCCTTGTCATCCTTCCCTGCAGAGTCTCTTGGATATCCTATGTCCTATCCAAAAAATAAGAGGCTGTATTTACAATTTCTTCTAATCTGATGCCTATCTGTTGAATTTTAAATCTTTCTTCCACCATCTGCAGCTGCATTTGATGAATCTTCTTTCGAAACGTAAGGGCATGCTTCTTTAAAGGTTCAATATCAACCTTTTGCTCCATAGCTGACTTCAGTGAAGCTGCTAGTGAACTTTTCTGGTCTTCCAAGGCTGCTACTTGAGTTTCATATAGCTTATCCTTCCCTTCTGCAGTGGTCTTCTGCACTTCCAGCACTGTCACTTTACCTTCCAATCTGCCCTTTTCCTTGTTCAATTCTTCAACTGATAACTTAAGCTCATCCCTCTCGGCTTCCAATTTCTGATATTCCTGCTGTAGCTTTCCAAACTCAGACAAGGTGGTCTAGGCATTCTTCTCTGTATTTCCTCCAGATATTACCAAAGCATATTTCTCGGCCTGCAGAGTCTGACATTCTACCTTTGATGCTTTAAATTCACCGATCATATCCTCATACTTTCTTTTCAAATTCTAGCTTTCATTCCTTTCTTTCTTCAAAGTCTCTTTCAGCTGTGTGACTCTTTTCTGAGACTGCTCTAGATCTGCAATGATTCTATCTACATTATCTTCAGTGGCTAAGGTTATAGCTACCCCAGACCTTGCTATTAATCGAGGATCTTTGTTAGTGCCATGAACCACTGTTTTATCCGTCACCATCCTTCTTGGCTTACCCCCAGTGTCCACTTTCTTCTCGGTTCTTTTGACAATTCTCTTTTTTTCTTTGTCATATAAGATAGTGTTAAAATCTGGAACTTTGTCCCCTTTAGTGGGCATGAAAGGAATTAAATCCACTCCAGATATTGACCCTGAACCTTCTACTATACTACTAGAAGGAACAACAGGCTCTAATGGGTTAATATCAGACTGAGCCTGTTCTTGGTCAGTAGGGTCTTGTCCTTCTAGTATCTTTGTTCTCGATCCTTCAACTGTCTTTTATGTTTGTTGTTTCTCTTTTTGGACACCTTCTAATCTGAACACTTCATTTTTTGCCTACTTTTTTCGAAATTCATCTTCTTCTTTTCTTCTTCAATCTTCTTTGTTGCGTCTTCAGTAGCTCATTCCTTTTCTTCCTCTTCTATTCTCAGCCAGTTCTCTGCCTCCTGTACTAGTCTATTAGCTTCTTCCTGCCTCCTTTTTGCTTCTTCTTCCTCTTGCTTTTTCTGCTTCTCAACAGCTTTACCTTTTACCACCAACAATAGCTATCTCTTGCTTGAATATTTTCTTCAAATCTGTCATGTTCTTAGCATTTCGAAATGTTTCTTCATCCTTGTCACAGAAATTAGTATATTCGAAATGTACTCTAGCTTCGGTGCAATACTCAACAACTTTTCCTGCAGAGTCATTCCTATGGAAGTTCATTTCACCGAAGTGAAAATACTCTAATTCCTCGACAAACTCCGCTGCATTCTTTACCCTAGAAAAATTATAACTCTCAACAAAAAAGGGCACTGCAGGATAGACTGCTTTCTTTTGCTCAAAAAGGAACTTCCCTACTCCATCAATATAAAATTGTCTCACAGCCTAGGAACAGTCCAAGAGCCGAGGAACAGTAATTCTGCAGTTAAACAGTAAGCTCACTGCACTATACTACACTATTCATTATACTGTTGATGCAATTCTAATTAGTAACACTCCCCGTAGATAGGTGGAAATGACCTATTGAGCAATTGTAGGAAATCCAAAGGGTGTCTAAGAGGTCGTATTAGGGTAATAACCGTTTGTGATTGAGGCACCGTAAATCCCGCTTGAAGACCTAGTGTGAGACTGAACCCTTATTGAAATGGATCCCACAATGGATGTTGCTACTCACAATATCTTAGACTGTCAGCAGGACGATAACAATGAAGTATAGTTAGCAGAGAGACGCTCATCTTTCTCTGAATGCTCAACCTCTAATCCAGATTCCTCCATAATTCATATCAATAACTCTAATCCTTCAGCTGATTGGCAGTTACCTGCAATTCTCCCCGGTGATGTCTATAAGTTAACTAGTTGGAAATATTTTGCATGTTCTCAATTAAAAGTATCATCTGTTGATATATCGTTTTCTGATAATCAAGAACCTGTCCATATAAATCTGTTAGAAAAGGATCAGATAGACTGGGCTAAAAAACATGGTTACAAATATGCTCATCTAGGAGCTATCCGCCTAGGACTTGGTCCTCTTGTCCGTCCCTATTTACCTGTTTTGTCTTTATGTGTTGCCATAGATACTCGACATTCAGATTTTTCCCATGCTATAATTGGTGGTTTCACTGCACCTTTGCACAATGGCCCTGCATATGGTACAATCTTTCCTAAGTATTCTGTTAGCTTAGATGACCCCTATATATATGATCTTCTTAAAGCATATATTCTCCCGCAAGGATTCAGAATGATGAATGGTTCTCGCATCATACAGCTTAAAAGCCTAGTATTTGTTAGGTTTGGAAAGGATACATTGCCTCCTTTGCAACATAACGTCCATCAGAGTTCGCATCTGCACAGCGTGGTGGAACAGCACCACTCTCGACAAGCTCAACCAGTCACATTTGATTGGACAACAATCAAATATCCCCAGCAATGGGAAATTAAATATAATGAGCTTAGGAATATTGAGGCTGCTCAGAAAGCATTAACTACCAGACCTTTGCACTATGACAAACGAACCAATTCTTTTAGATATCCAGAGCCCGACCTTGCTACTGTAAATAATTTCTCTTCATTTCCTAGATCTTCTTCTGTTTCTAGTTCCCGTAGCATTCCTTCTGCTTCTGTAAATTATGAACCATCCTTCTCAGGACTTGGCTATAATGAACATCGAGGCCAGCATCAAGACTGTCCCGCCTGCAGAAAAAACATAGAAAAACTTCAGCATCAAAGAAACAAACCCAGACTAGGCATGTTTTCTGTCACTTTGCCTAGAGAAAATAGTGCAATGGAAGTCACAAACAGTCAAGGACAAAGATCTTACCATCCTGGTAGGAATCTTCCTGAAATCCCTTTCAGGCAGTACACTTATGACGGGAAAACGAAGAAAGAGTTTCTCCCTTGTAAGTCATATGGACCTGATGACTCTGTGTCAGAAGAAGTCAAGTTAGCAAATTGGGGAAATCTCCAGCAAAGATTGACTGCAAAAAATCTAGATGAAGTTGCTCTAGATTTATTAAAGCTAAGAAGCGCTATGGCTGAAGAAAAAGACCAGATCTCTGCAGTAGAAGCCAAGCTAAGCCTGATAGATCATCTCCTGTCAGACACGAATGAAATAAAGACTGCTGTTAGCAAAGCAGCAGATAGAATTGAACGCAGACTTCAGAAAATAGAAGAACTTTTGTTACAACATGAAAAATTGAAAAAGAAAGTTCCAGAAGTCAGCCCAATGGCTCTATCCCTGGCATTGCAGGGATATGAGAAAAAGAAGCCCGCCTCTCCTCAACTCGAGCGGAGCTATTCCTTCGGGATGTTTCAAACTCCTGAAGAAGACACTAGACCAGAATTTGATTTTGGTTAGAGCGAAGCTTTATTTGAAAACCTGGTTGAATGGGTTAAAGCTATTAAAACCCTACCACCTGTTCTCGAAGAAAAATACACCCATGATTTGCATATGATGTCAAGTGGAGCTCTCATCAAAACAGAGCCTGAAACACATATTCCAGAACTTGACACAGCCATGCCCTCTACATCTGCATCCACTGGTCCGAAGTTTAACACTAATTTTGGTGTTACTTCTATGCATAATCTGATTGCCCAGATGCCTGATCATCCAGTTTTAAATATAGGCTGTCAGAGTCGAGATGAGATTAAGGCTGCCCTTAATCTTCTCCAAAATTGGACCATAGTTCAAAGAACCAAAGATGCCTCTTTAACAGGGTTATATTTGGCAAATCATATAGTCGCAGGCTTGTCAGGCCTAGCAGCAGAATGGTGGAGACATTTGCCTGCTGAGGCAAAAAGAGATATGTTAGCAGCCCAAGACGCTGACCAGCAAGTATTGAAGGCCCTCATTAAACAATTTTATGGTGAGGATCAAGCCGATGAAACTGATCATTATGCTTCTATGTTTATGACTGCCAGACTATGTAATCTTTCACAAGCACAGGAGTATTTCTGTTATATGCAGAAATTGCTTATATTAGCAGGAAGAGCTAATGATCCAGCATATCTAAAACATTACTTGCGCAGCTTTCCAGGACATGTCCCAGACGCTGTGGAAAAGTTTATGAAAGATAGATCTCTGAGTTATCAGAATCTTTCCATAGCACAGCTTCACCAGTATATCATGGAGACTTGGCAAGAACACTGTCATGTTAAGCGAGTTGATAAAGATTTCAAGCGGCATCAGGATATGTTTACGCCATCCTTTTGCAAGAATGTCGCTCAGTTACTAGATTGGGGTTGTGGTGCACACAACCGTGGTCATTTACAGTCTTCCTGTAAGTGCCACTCAAAGAAGAAGAAAAAGGGTTTCTATACCAGTGAACCCAGATATCATTATCCAGATAAACCCTTGAAATATGCCAGAAAGCATAAGTATAGATCCAGGAAATCTAGGCGTTCTGATAAGCCTAGAAAGTTTTTGAAACGTCATTCTTACCAGGCGACTGATAAGAATTGTTTTCTCTGTAGAAAACCTGGACATTGGGCAAGCAAGTGTCCTAAGAAGAAGAGTAAGCCGAAGCTTGCAGCTTTCTGCGACAATCTGGATCCTCGATGGTGGGATAGACCAGATGATGATGAATCACCATCCGGCGAATGTATCTACCTTCCTAACGATTCTGATTCTGACTCTTCCAGTGAATCAGATTCTGAGCATACACCAGCCCTTAATAAATTTGCCCCTTCTTCATCCTCAGACTCTGAGTCTGACTTGGAAGCAAATTTAGGGGGGTATGAGGTACCTGATTTCAGTTTTTCTCTACAGATGTTTCATGCTAACATGTTTTCCTCTTTGGCAAAGCAGCAGGAAATAGAGAAAGAAATAGCTGCTATTGATTTCCGCATCTCTGAACTAGAGCCATACCAATTTCAAGAACGTGGCACTCTCAGAGATAGAAAATAGCAGTTGCTTAAGCAGCTGGATTGGAACAAAGGAAAACAAAAGATTGATTATGAAGCTTCTGTGTCTTACAGCCCTATAGAACTATATAGAAACTATCCAGAAGGCCACCAGGATAGACAGAAGTTCAGAATGGACAGAGAAGCCAAGCTGAAGTTAGAAATCAAAGAAAAGCAAGCTCAGTTAAGAAAGCTCTGTAAAGAGATTGAAGATCTGAAGAGCGAAGTGAAGGTGATACAGATTGAAAGAGATCAATCATCGGACGATGATCTCAGTCGGCACTATGAGAGTGCACTTAACACTGATTGCATAGAACAGAAGGAAGAATCTCCTGAGCAGACTCCTGAATAGTCTCCTCCCTCTTCTCCTCACCCTTCTAGTCCTCCACTGAGACAGATCAGTTTGTCTATGCTATCAGGCCCGAAATTGTACATACCAGTTTTGTTTCATTCCTGTGAATACAAGCCTTACCATCTTTCTTGTATGATAGATTCCGGTTGTCAGGTCAACCTTGCTCGTGGATCTTCCCTTCCTCCATTCTACTGGGAAAAGACTCTTGATGGCGGAACAACCATTAATGGAGTCCCTATTCATCTACAGGCTAAAGCCGAAGTCATCGTATATTTTAAAAATGTTTGTAGAACTATGACAGTCTATAGAATGGACGATATGAGTGAAGATGTCGTTCTAGGATCTAACTTCCTTCATCAAGTTAGTCCTTACTATGCAGATCATATTAAGCAAATATTCACCTGTACATTCAATAAACATCCTGTAACTCTTCCTCTAAAATTCAAATCCATCCCAAGATGTAAGTTACCTGAGCCTCAGCCTGTACAGCAACCTAATGTCGCTCAGCTCATGAAGATGGATCGGAGTAAAGTCTTCTCAGAATTACACGGAGAAAAGGCACTGAAAGAAGTATCTGAGAAGCTTAGAAGAGATTGTTGCTCAGATAGTCCAAATGCATTTTGGACCAGAGAACAATATTTCGTCTCGCTGCCCTATGATCCGAACCAGAAGATCAAACCAATGAAAGCTTCAGCAGCTTTGATGTCGCCAACAGAAGTTCAGTTTTGTGATTCAGAAATAAAGGAACTGTTGGAGAAAGGTTTGATAGAACCTACTAAAAGTCCGTGGGCATGCCGAGCATTTTTTGTTAACAAACACTCTGAGCAAAAGAGAGGTAAGCCAAGGTTAGTGGTTAATTATAAGCCGCTAAATGTAGCATTGCAGAAAGTCCACTACCCTCTCCCTAATAAAGCCAACCTCCTGCAAAGAATATCTGGCTGTGTGATCTTCAGCAAGTTTGACATGAAATCTGGTTTTTACCAGATAGGAATTAAAGCTGAAGACATATACAAGACAAAATTCGTGGTACCAAGAGGTCAATATCAATGGCGAGTGCTTCCCTTTGGAATAAATAATGCCCCCTCCAAGTTCCAGAAACATATGGAGGATATTTTCAGAGATTATAACTGGGCATTGGTTTACATTGATATATACTAATTTGCTCTCACAGTCTACAGGAACATCTGAAGCATCTGTAGAAATTTTATGAATTAGTATACAAGCATGGATTAGTTCTGTCCGAGCCAAAGATGGAGATTGGCAAAATAGAGATTGAATTCCTTGGATTCAAGATTCAGAAAGGACAGGTAATCCTCCAGAATCATGTCTTGTCATGCTTCGAGAAGTTTCCTGATGAAATCCTCGACAAGACTCAGTTGCAGAGATTTCTGGGATATCTGAACTATATTCGGCCTTTCTATAAAGGTCAAGCAGAAGATATCCGCATATTACAGCAGCGATTGAAGAAAAATCCCCCAAAGTGGTCTGCGGATATGTCAGCAGCAGTCAGAAAGATAAAGAAGAAAGTTATGGAGCTGCCGCCTCTTTCTTTGCCTACTGGTAATGGCCAGTTAATCATAGAAACAGATGCCTCTTCGACAACATGGGGTGGTGTCTTACTTGAAGCCATTAATGGTGAAGAAAATATTTGTGGCTATGGATCCCGAACATTCAAAGGAGCTGAACTAAACTATCCATCAAGACATAAGGAGATTTTGGCTGTCAGAAAGACAGTAAATCATTTTAAGCTGTTCTTAAAACCTGTAAAGTTTATCATCAGAACAGACTTAAAAATCATGCTCGGCATCTTTAAGAATGATAGCTTAATGGCTGAGAATAGTAGTAGGATTTTAAAATGGTTTTCTTGGTTAAGTAGTTTCGATTATGAGATTATTTATAAACCAGGATACTTGAATTGCTTAGCTGATATGTTAACTAGGGAATCAGCGCAGAAGCAACAACCGAAAGCTTTAAAGATGTTCCATGGCGGAAGTTCTAGTTCTGGAGCTGGTAAAGACAATGAAGATCCTCCCAGGGATCCTTCCAGAGGAAAAGCTCCAATTACTGAAGCAGCCATGAGAAAAGAGGTCCGAGAAAGGATGCATATAGAAGACGAAGGACGATAGACTACCTGGGAATTAGTCCAGGAAGAGAAAAGGAAAGCTCAAGAAAAGAAATGGACACATGAAGAGCTTATCCAGAAAGAAGGGTTATTCATTCTTCCTTGGGATAACACCTTCCCCAGAGAAGTTCGTATCCAGTCTCTGGAGTTTGCTTCAGTGGATGAAGCAAAGAGGTTCCAGCAACTTACCCTCATCAAGCACATCCAGTCATCGCCATGTAAGTTACAGATTTTAGAGCGATGGGAAAAAGATGCATTCTAGAGTTTTTATGATGCATATTCAAAGATAGCAGACTGCAAAGAAGTCTGGCTTGGTGAAAATAAGAACGGTGAAAAATATGTGGATTTGTGTGATGGCCATCTTACATGGTCAGCATACAATCTAATTCTTCAGTATTGCAGGGAATGAGGCAGCATAATCATCTGTGCAGACCCAACAGATCTTGCATATAATTCTACCTGGTCTGGCTGGACAGATGTGTTCTTGGACACCTTTTGTCCAAGAATTGATTGGCAGAGTCGGCGAGCAAATTTCATTCTGCATCTGAAATCCGATCTTGAAGTTGCACACCAGGAGAACCAGTGGTTCAAATTCAAATTAATCCATGAAGGTGGAACCTATAAACCACTGGAACACTATGTCTATGCTCAGCAGAAGTTCATCAGAAGAACCATAGAAGGCGAGCATATAGAGTCCAGAGTTACAACAAGAGAGATCCCGCTGGACTACAAAGTTGAATCTCATTTCAGAGGAGAATTCATCTGTGAACCTAACCTGCTCTTTCATGGTTCAGACATTGAACAATGTTTCAGTCCCTTCCTGTATCCGCCTCCATCTCCAGTCTCGACTGAACAAGTCGATGAAGATGTACTATTTGGTCGCCATGAATATGACTCGGACTATGATTCCGAGATTGAGGAAATGCTCCAAGGGCGCGACCCATATGACTGGACGGAAGCTGCGGTGGACCCTTTGAAGGCTGAGTTGGCCAGCATGGTTGCCAACACATCACCCGTCGTGGGCCGGATATAGCTCCACATTGTAATAGTTTAGGGAATAAACTGACGTGGGCCAGTCATGCTCCACTTTGTACTATTGTCTAGAGTCTGTCGGCCATGACAGAAGATTCCGGGTTCCCGTAATGCCAAAAGCTATTTAAGGGACGAGATAACGACAGTGGCTGTCCCCACTTGTCGCCTCGGATGATTCAGTTTTGACCTGTTAGTGTAGGTTTTCTTTACCGGATCTACCGACTGATCGATTAGTGGCAGTTGATGCCTACCGGGACACCAGTAGAAGTTTGTATAAATAAGACCCCTCGGGCTCATTTGAGATCATTGGGTCATTTGTGTCTTGAGTCGCATTGAGCAAGTAGTCTGCTCTGCAAGTCTGAGTGTCCGAGGTCTTGAGCAAGTAGTCCGCTCGACTTCTGAGTCTTGAGTCTGTAAAGCAAAGTATGCTCTGCGTATTGGCTCAGTGCTATAATATCGCATCAGAACTGCTATAAGTGTTGTGTCTGTAAGAGTCTGTTCTCAGAGAAAGTATGCTTTGCATCTTGCTGACCTGGTAGAAGATTGCATCAGAAAGGTCTGAGTGTGTTTAGATCTGCGTCTGTAATCCATAAGCGTATGCTCTGCATCTTGCTCTTGTAGTATAAGATTGCATCAAAAGCTTTGGAGCTTTAGGAGTGTTGTGTTTACGCAGTGCCGAACTTCGCCATCCGAAGGCTATCTGCAAAGTGTCTGTAATATCTGTGTAACATCTCTGTAATGTATATTCATCTCACAGTAATAATAACTATTGTCATTTCCGTGTGCATTATCTTAATCACTGTCATAAGTCGTATTTTAAAGAGAGAATTATGTGATTTAATCCGCGAATACACTGGTGCTGATCAAGTTTAAAGAAAGCTGTTGTGCCATACTTTGGTAGAAGAGAAGGGGCTCTCGAACCACAATACATTCTTAAATATAGGCCTTCTTCTTTCAGATAATAGCTTCCGTATTCTTGCACAACTTTTAAAGCTCTTTCTGACATACAATTGCATTCAGACAAGAAGATTAATGTGTACAAGGGCATGATGAAATTCTCACAAATTTCCTTGTAGTAGCTCTAATATTTGTGGGCCCAAAATAGTTTGTAAGTTGCATACACTGGAGCTCAGTCCTTATCCCAATGGCACTTTAAGGCTGGGAATGGTTGAGTGCACAGAGTGCAATCAATCAAGATGGAACTCATGTAAAATTTTGACTTCTTTTGGGACACTCCTCCCAATGCTGTGCTTATACAGGCAGACAGATTGTTGGATACTATACTTGCCCAATTAAAAAATGTACCTTGTGTAGCAACAAAATAGATAATTGGTATCCAACCCATTTTAAAATTTTTTCCATTAGCTCTTCCAAAAATTCTGTTCAACATTAAAACAATGAACCTATATGGAGTACGGAGAGTTGATGTCTCATACTCTCTGGAAGACTTTGTGCGGAAGTTTTTTCATGGTATCATCATCTTCTTGACTGTTTCCACCATGTCTAAGTTCAACTCTTTTAACCAACTTCAGTAAGATAAGTTTGTGCTGTTGGTAAATTATACACCATAGATACATAAGCTGGGATGTATGCAGCATAACCCTGCTTCGTAGTATTTTCCAATATCATCCGTGTGACATCTGCCCTAGGCGGAATCCAACTTAGCACTTCCGAACATGGAAACAACTCGAGTCTGGTAGCCACTTTCATAAGGGCTGACCTCTCAATATTTGCATACATTTGCATATCTTCGAAACCAACATCTAGAACAGTATAGCTTGAAATCATCCTCTACACCTCTCCCCATTTATATTCTGGCTCAACTTCGGTAATAGCTTTAGTATCTTCATAGATGACTTCCACTCTGGTTATCACCTCCACTTTAGGTTCCTATTTGGATGCTTGGACTTTCTTCTTCTGTCTTCTTGGCATATTGTTGTGTTGATAATTTACCTGTAGCCATTACACAACAAGATCTCAGTCTATTTATCTCTCGCAATTAGTTGTCATGAGAAACAATAAAGCAACCAAATATTACCATTTCATCGATATGCATATTGAAAATTATTCTTATCCCACAGTTCCTCTGAATGAGAGACTTCTTAAACAAAAAGGAGCTGCAATGTCACGTCCCCATGCCTCCGATCGGCAAAGAGGACGCAATCTACTAGCTTTATCAGACTGGGCTAACCACCCATGAACATGTACAGACTTAAATAAG
>LPNX010292861.1:36117-73515 GCA_001517045.1 Pseudotsuga menziesii | reverse complement strand
CCCTCTAGTTCTGTCTGTGTGGTTTCTAACACTAGGTTTATCAAGCAACCAAGCCAAAATCCTTACTCCTCACACAGTCCAAAGACCAACCATTGCACTCAAGCAACCAATTAACTATCACAGCCTAAGACAGGGAAAAACGACTCCCAAGCAATCATACAGCAAATCCCCAAACGTAACAGCAAAAACGGCTCACAACATGGGGGAAAACACACAGTCTTGAAGCTTATCAGTGAGCACAACTCACAGCAGGGGAAAACGCCCCAAATAGTCTATGCGTGAGACCAATAGTCAGTGAGACAGCCAAAAACGTGAATGGCTCTTCACAGCCATGGTAAAACACATGAAACTTCCCAAAAACGTGAATGGAAAATGCACCAGCAACTCCAAAAACGTGAGGAAGACAACCCAATCCCCAACACTACAAAAACGACCTCCCATCCATGGGAAAAATGAAGCCAGCAACCAAAAACGTGGAATGAAAGACACAGGAAAAATTCCAGCTGCTCCCAAAGGCTCCAATGTGAAGGAGAATGGTGAGGAAAATGGAAAACGTGGATGCATAGCAGAATGGCATACGTTTTTGGGCATTTTCCTTGCCAAGGAAGTCAGAACACGTTTTTCCAAAAATGGTTCTCTGCCCAATTCGAATTTGGTTGCCCATACTCTTCCCATTCCATGCAATAACTAACTCAACCACATTCTGGCAGAAATAAATGATTGGGGAAGAAGACAAGAAAGGTAGTTGACAGTTTGATGGGTTTTCTCATAGACATTTGGATTTTTCCCCATTGGCCCATAGGTTAAATATTTCACCCCCCTTATCCTTAGAAATCATGCCCCATTCGATTTAGTTGCCGCGACCGTAGCTGGTTGTGTCCATTAATTAATTATGATGCATATTTACATGATGGCCAACATAATATATGCCGCATGCCCCGATATACCATCGGTGACAAATTTAAATCCACAACATAGCATTACCGATCAATGGTGGGGCTTTGGCCTTTAGCTCCGCACCATGATCATTACATTATATATACATCATATACATCTAGTGCAACGGGGTCAAAACCGGGACATTACATGCAAAATATTTCTGCCCCTCCAAACCTGTTAAAACTCTGCTAGATCAAAACCCTAAGCTCTCCCAACATCCTAAAAAATCTATATGTGCATCTCGACAGAGGAAAAAGCTCATGCTGCGGTCTGTTTCAAAACAAAACCCATATCATATTCGCGGCCTTCCTGCATCCCAAGGAAAAGTACTGTTATAGGAGACATGGCTGTGCAGACTAGGCTTTAAAGCGAAGCACATAAGAACAAGGCGGTGTAGACGACGAAACGCTCGTTTGCACCAAGCCCTAGCCTTCCACATAACTGTCACAGGCGCACTCAATGGCTGCACAAAGGCGTAGATGGAAAAACCTAATCGACCCAACATAAAACCCTTATAAATAAGCGTGCCGCACTCAAGATAAAGAAAACTTATTGTAGGAAAAACAACAGGAAAGCATACAACCCTATTCTCCTGCGGGAAACCTAACTCTACTTACCTCTGCGGTTTATAACAACAAAACTTCAAGCAAAAAACCAAAATCATGGACGAATCCTCTTGGCAAGCGGGGTGGCGAACGATCTGGAATAAGGACAACTACCGTAGGCGTAGAAGGGATTGACAGCTGCACGCACAAGACTGGATTGTTCCATGGTGAAAATGACAAGTAATAAGCTCAAAATGGTGTTATATAGACCTTGACTAGGAGCGAAAACTAGCGGGATAACATTAACCAAACGCCGGATCTATAGTCTCGAAGACATCCGCAACGTTGGACGGGAAATGCTCTAACCACCCGGTGATCGCATGGGAAATACACATAAGAAATCAAAGGCACTAGCGTCTTCAGAATCGGTGGGAACATCACTTAAGCTTCGGCTCAACTCACAACTAACTCTCCGCAACGTCGGACGATAGATAGACTAAAACTCCGGTTCGTTTCGGAAAACAAACCCGACAGCGAGATTTCCCACTTAATCGGTCGTCTGAAAAGGATAGTCGAAGGCACATCCGATCCATCAGATTTGCTTGATACTAAAACGTCGAAACTTTGGCAAACCATCTCCGAGAGGATAGACAAACTCACTCTTGATACAACGGCTTAGACCTCGAAAAGATTCCGATAAACACATCGGATAGGTAGTGGACTTTGCCTCCGCTGTATTGGAAGACTAGTCAACTAGATATCCGGTATGGACATGCAAAAAGACTAAGTTTTTTCGAAAAACTGCTAAGGCCTGGGCAAACTTCGGTAAAAATAAAAGATTTCTAGGTCATCTAGATACTAAAAATAAAAGAGGGGGACCCTAAAAATCAAATTTTTCGGGGAAATAGTTGCAGCTGCAACAATTGGTGACTACCTACCGGACACAGATCTCTGAACAACTTATTCTTTGATATAACAGACTATTTTGGTGATATCATTTTATTAGGTTTCTTCAGGATATTTGGACTCCAAAATGCAAGATTTATGAACTTTAGGCATTGACGATAGTCCAAGTTTAGGAAGGGGAACCAAAATTTCAAAGTCTGGATAACCCTTCTGAGGCTGAAGATATGAGTTTTAATGTGCCTTTGTCTTTGGGTGGCTTCCAACTTAGACACCATAGGATCGTAACATATGGTAAACAGATATATCTGTTTGTTCCTCATTCCCATGCCAATTTGTAGTTTTTTATGCTTCTGGATTTTAGTCCTTTTGAGTCCTTCTGATTGCTTTCTTTATGAATTCTAATTCAAGCTCTTCTATCCATAGTGTCCTTTTGTCTGAGAGATATTTTGATTTTAACTCACGAATGGAGAAGAACTTTGGCAATCTCATTCATGCTGATATGGTTCAGTATGTGTTTTTGGTACAAATTGTTTTTTAGGAGATTTTGACTCTTATTAGCCTTTTGGATTTCAATTTATGGCACAGGATCATTTAAATATAATACATTGTTTACCTTGCTTCCTTTCCATGGGTCGTTTGCTGTTACCCCCTAAGGCAGCTTTTAATGTGAGATGAATGGAGCCTCAAAATAGTACTCGAGACTTTTCTATCCTTAGTTATCATTAGAGGAAATTTGAGGTCTAAAATGAGCCTCTTAAGGAAAATAATAAAATAATAGTTAAAATAATAAAAACAATAGTTAAAATAATAAAATAATATTTATTAATTTTGGAGGAAGAATTAAAAAAACTACTTTTTTTTGTTTGTTTGTATTTTCGACATATCTCCACGTGTTTTTACTCAAATTTCGAGCAGGAGAGCTTGTTGGATGTGAAATTTAATTCCGCATCCAACGAGTACCCACACTGCATACTTTTGACGGACCTCGCTACCCCAAAAACAAGAAATACCTGAAAAAATGTGATGATGATGTCATTATCACGTTTTGTCAGGTATTTCTTTTTTTGGGGTAGAGGGGTCCGTCAAAAGTATGCAGTGTGGGTCACCATCATGTTTTCCAGGTATTTTTTTTTCGGGTAGCAGGGTCTATCAAAATTATGCAGTGTGGGTACTCGTTGGATGCAGAATTAAATTCTGCATCCAACGAGCTCTCTCGCTCGAAATTTGAGTAAAAGCACAGGGAGATATGTCGAAAATACGAACAAAAAAAGTAGTTTTATTTTATGACAAATATTTCAATTCAACCATTATGGTTGACTCATTTTATTGAAATTCTATTGGTTCTTCAATTCCAACTCACAAAATTTATTGTTCGTGCATTTTCTTATAAGGCCCAGTTTAGACCCCAAATTTCCTCTAATGTTTACGGGGATTAAGCAGGACTTCAAATGTGTTCATAATCCATTTTGAAAATCTGCTAGTCTTGAAGAATCTTTAAGCAGTGTGTGCGTATATAATAGACAGTATTTGACCAAAGATTTCAGTTTATCTAGAACCCTAATGAACTCCAAAAAACCAAAAGTCGTGCTGATTTATTGAAACATAAATAAACCAAACTCTACCAGCAATCAAATTCTAAGAAAGCAAAAGCAAACAAGTAAAACTAATCTAAAGTACGCAAATGAATCAAAACATTTATTTATCTACAAGAGAACAAAATCAAAACCATTAAGAAAAATAAGGCTTGAGAACTAAACCATTTACTGGTAAGTTATCCTCCCACCCTTGTAAGTCTTGCAACTTGTAAGTTGAGGGGCCTATCTTTGCTGCAATCTGAAAAGGGCCTACCCATAGTTGCTGAAATTTAGTGTGCTTTCCCTTCTCATCATGCGGGCGATCCCACTTAAGATCCAAATCCCCTACTTCGAATTCTTTGTTTCCAACTTTGTGTTTGTCAAACTAATGCTTCACCATTTCTTGTTGATGCTTAAACCTTTCCTGGGCTTTGGACCTAGACTCTTCTGACTTCAACAGATTATAAATTCGAATTTGCAGAATTTCATTATCAGTACCCCTAGATTCTTGGGTTAGTATGGAAGATGGCAACAAAATGTTAGGAGGCAGAACAAATTATTTTCCGTAGACAAGAGTGTAGGGTGACACACCTAAGGAATTCTTGGGTGTGACTCTATCAGCCCAGAGGGAATTAGGTAAAGCTAGATGCCAGCTCCTTTGATTTTCTATCACTGCTTTCTTTAAAATTCTAATCAGATTTTTGTTTGTGGATTATGCCAAACCATTTCCTTGTGGGTAGTAGTTTGCAGAATAGTGTAGCTTAATTCCTCTGTCATTAGCAAATGTAGTTAATCTAATATATGAAAAATAAGAAGCATTATAAAAAACTAGGGAAATTGGAACCCCAAACCTGGTCATAATGTGGTTTTGCAAGAAATCCATAACTGCATCCTCATTTACTTTTTGTAATGGTATGGCCTCTACCCATCTAATGAAATAATCAGTTGTTGTCAGAATATACTTGTGCTGCAATGAATAATTTGGTTTTATTTATCCGATAATGTCGATTCCCCATTGTTCAAATGGTTCCGAGATGATCACTGGTTTCAATGGTCATGCTGCTTTAGCTTGTCTCCCACCGCTTCTTTGGCAAGTATCACACTTTCTAACATGACCATGAGCATCTCTAAACAATGTTGGCCAATAATATCCAGCTCTGGGAATCTTATGTGCTGTTGTGTCTCCTAAGAAGAAACCTCCAGCAGGTCCATCATGTAATTCTGCTACAACCTTCTTTGCATCTTATTGTTCTAAGCATATGAGGAAGACTCCATCGTAGTTCTTTCTAAACAACACTCCATTAATAATCTGGTATAAGGATTATTTCAGACGTAATGCTCTTCTTTGCTTGGGACTCCAATGCTCTAGTAAATACCCTTCCTGAAGATAATGGACCAAATCCCGATACCAGGAGTCTGGGACAGTGAATAGGGGACATACATCCACCATGTTTAGCTCAGCTTCATTATCCTATCTGCTATCTTCATTATTTTGACCCTAAGTCATTAGTTTACAAAGTCCTTGTCCTTTAACTATAGTTGATGGTTTGAATTCAAGATCGTATTCCTGCAAAGCAATCATCCAGTTACCCCTTCTTTCTCCCAGTTCTTTTTGTACAAAGAGGGATCGTACTGCTAGGTGTGGGACTATTACTTTGGTGTGATTCTTAAGTATGTATGGCTTGAATTTATTTACCGCCTTAAAAATTGCATAAGCTTCTTTATCAACCATAGGATAATTCAATTCAGCCCCTTGCAGACCAGTACTCATAAATGATATGGGGTACTCCTGTTCCCCATCTTCTTTCTGTGTAAGCACAACTGCTAATGAATCATCGGAAGCAAAAGTGTAAAGAATAAAATCCTTTTCAAAATTTGGACTTTTGAGTGATGGTGCATGGGCAACAGATGTTTTGATCTCGCTGAATGCATTCTTCTCCACATCATTCCATTTGAACTGCACACTCTGTTTGACCATTTGCTGCAAAGGTTTGACGATTTGAGCAAAGTTTGGTACAAACCTTAGCACAAAACATAAAAGATTGCATACCTTTTTTTATTATGGGGTAAAAGGATTTGTTCTATGGCTCTAATCCTCTTCGAGTCTATGGAGATCTCTTTTTTAGAAATGACATGACCTAGTAGCTTTCCTTATGTGACTATGAACACACATTTTTTAGGATTTAATGAAATGCCATATTTTCTGTAGTGTTCAAAAATCCGTTTCAAATGAAATGCATGCTCTTCTCTCTTCTTTGAAAAAATAGTGAAATCATCTAGATAGACCACGACACTACGACCAATCAGACCGTAGAAAGCTATATCCATAGCCCTCTGGAAAGTTGCTTCAGCATTGATAAGTCCAAAGAGAATCCTCCTATATGCAAAAGTTCCCCACTTGGTTCTAAAAGTGGTCTTGAGCCTGTCCTCTTCTGCTACTAATACTTGATTGTAACTGGAGAATCCATCCAATAGAGAGAACAGTTCGGAACCTGAGACCATTTGTAGTATTTGTTCCATGGGTGGGATAGGATAATTATCTTTATCTGATGCACGATTAAGATTTCTGAAATATACAAAAAGTATGATCTCTCTAGACTTTTTCCGCACTGGAACCAAATTAGAGACCCATTCTGAATGTCTGACTTTAAATATAATTTTAGCATCTAGAAGCTTTTTCACCTCAATTTGAATTAGGGGCTCTAGCTTTGGATGCATTTTCCTCAGAGGCTGCTGATACGGTTTTATTCCAACCTTGATTGGAATCACATACTGTATAATTTTAGTGTCATACTTCTTTAGGTCTTCGTAAGTCCAAGCAAATACATCATTATATTGTCTCAATGGGTGAACAACATTTCCCCAAATTTACATATTTGGGTTCAGTTTCTGTCCCTAGATTTATCAGCTCGAATTGTAAAGACGAGTGATGAGTCTTGACATTCCCTGGATTTCTGAATTTATCTAAATCAAACATCTGTTCCAAAGTCTTTACTCCTTTTGGAATGAAATTTCTGTGCTGTAATTCTGCTTGATGTTCTTTGTCATCTATTATGGCGCCTTTGAAAGTATCATCATTCATTAAACATTCCAATATTTGTTGATCATCGTAAAAAACCCTTAGACTGGTGATGTTATTTGGAACAGAAGGCCTGAAAAGCAATTCAATAGAGCAGATATTATTCGAAGGTACTAATCTTGCAGCTGAGGTAGCTAAGAACTTAGCTGCTGCATTCTTTAATCTAGGAGTTGATACAATATTGAATGCATGAAAATTAATCAGTAAATCCCAAAATTCATTTTGATAAGCTTTCAAATGCGGTGAAATGCAATGTATTTTGTTCAGAATTTTTTTAACAACAATTTTAGAATCTCCATATACTTTCAGATTTTTTACTTTCAAGTCTATTGCTTTTTTAAGTCCCTGAACTAGCGCTTCGTATTAAGTTGTGTTATTTGTGCATTCGAATTCTAACCTACATGAAAGAAAATGTTTATTTTTTTTTTCTGGATCAATCAGGACACAGCTAGCTCCTGATCCTTCCAATGTTTTAGAACCATCAAAGTAAAGAATCCAAAAACTTTCTACTTCTACTGAATTTGATTTTCTAACTACATCCGAAAATAAATCTACTATGTTATGATCAAACTCATCAGCCCGTGAAAATTGAAGGAGATCGGGTTGGATATCAGGTATACTGCTGACTTCTTCAGCTTGGTAATTTCTCGGTTCCAGTTCAAGAAAATAATTTCCCAACACAGATTTTACTGGTTCATTTTTTCCTTCCAACTGAGTTACATTATATTTCATTTGAGGCTCGCTTAACACTTTTATCTGATTTTGACATCCTTTATAAGGCAACCACAAATGTGACCAATCTGATGCAAAATATCCTTCTAACCTCGCTGACCAATCCCGAATCAAAACCATATCATAAGCATCCGGAATGTCTGCTACGACAATTTTTATGTACTGACACACCCTCTCATCTGTGGATAAACAGATCAGAACATCTTCCATTTCTCCTATTACTTTCACTGCTGTTGTGTCTAATTGAAGAACTTGGCTTGTAGTAGGTTTAGGTTGGCCATTTATTTTCTTGCATACTGAAAGTGGCATGACATTGACTGAGGCTACCGAGTCCACTAAATAGTTATGCACATTATAGTTGAAAATCTCAAAGGTTAGAAGAAAAATCGGAGTTTTATACTTAGATTTTCCTCCTAAACTTGCCTCACCAATTTCTTCTTCAGGTTGGTTGTCAATGGGAGGCCCCTTCTCGGGTGTCTCAAGTGCTTTTAAAAGCTTCTCCTTTTGTTGAGGTAGATTGCACATTTCAAACAATGAGATATTTTCTTTAGCCTTTTTAATGTCTTCCACAACATCATATCCCATCTCATGTTTCTTGAGATTCTTCTTGTCATTTTCTATTTTATTTTCAGTAGGATTTACGGGTGTATTGACTTTCTTAGGGTCCTGACTTGAAATGACAAACTCAGGTATGTTAACAATTGAAGTATTATTCTTTAGCTTCTTCATGTTCTCTTGAAGTTTCTTAATCTTTGGAAGTATTGAGTTATCTTCTTTTAATGGATTCTGACTTCTTGTTGTGACATTTGTCTCTGGTGTTTCTTCTTTTTTAGGGAAATATTCATCTTCCATGTTAAACATAGAAACACAGCCCATAAAACCAAGGTATCTTCCTCTTGTGTTTCTGTAGGTTCATGATCTTTCCCTTTCTCTTCCTCATTTTTTTCCAGCTTGGAATCCAATAATTGGTTCATTACTAATGTCATAGAATTAATCCACTGTGGGTAATTCTTTTCAGAATGAGGTTGTTGATGGAAAGTGCAAAAATTATCCATTCCTACATCAGTCAAATTCATTGCTGAAGGGCTGTGTGTAGGCGGCTTAGGTTGTTTGTTATCTTCTCTTTTTTTATAATAAGGCTTATATTTTTTGTGAGCCTCTTTCTCTTTTTCCAAATCAATTACCCCGTTTGATAACTTTTGCATCATCTTCATCACCCCATCTAACTCCTATGATATTTCATCCTTGGGTTTAGTTAATAAAAGGGGCTTTTTGTTTCCATAAGTTATTTCATCTGACTGCGTAGGATAGTGTTCTATACTCTCCATTTTTGCCTCTACCTTTTCAGCTTCCTCATAAGTCTCTACCAGAGTGGGTCTAAGGAATATTTTGGCAAACATGGCCAGATAAGGTCCAAGGGATGAGGTATAGTACTCGATTAAAGCATGCTCCGATGGTTTGTCAACTGCACTGAAGTTATTCAGGTAAGCAACAAACCTTTGAGTAAAATTATGCACCCTCTCTTTCTTTTCCTTCTTTAGAGCAATCAACCCTTTCATTAAAGCTGCGTGAGTTTTCTGGATTTCGTATTTGCTTCTGAACAATCTTTCAAAAATATTCCAATTTGTGATTGAATTTGCAGGTAAGGCAAAGTACCATGAAGCTTCTTTTTATTTTAGGGTATGTGGAAACAATCTGCAGAATACATCTTCATGTTCTACTGCTCATAATCTAAATCCAAATAAAAAATCTGCAAATGATCATCCACGAGAATTCCTTCACTTGGTTCAAACTTGGATAAAATTTTGTCAAAAATCTAAGGCAAATCATGCAATGGAGGTGTCAGATTCAAAGGAGATCTATCCCTCCAAGCAGGTCATGGAGGTGGCTGATTGGCATTCACATTGGCCATGATTCTGAGTGGAGTATGAGGTGGGGACTGAACAGGGGTCTGAAAAGGTGAACAGTGAGGGGAATCCGGTCCCAACTGATCCAAAGGTTGGTCAACTTATTGTAAGGCTCTTTCTACCAATTCTTCAAGATCTTCTAGCAACACTGAATCTTCCAATTGAGGAGGATTCTTATTTTGACACTCTCTTGTAGGTAGAATAGATATTATAGGCAACCCCCCAATCTTTTTTGCATACACCCTGGTAATCCTCCTTAAATATTCAACCACTTCATTATCAATGGGATAAATATACCCCTTTCATGCTTCTTCAGGAGTGGGTTTCTGAGGCAAACTAGTTTCAGAACTGTCACCGATGAAGTAATCTCGAGAAAGCAGACTTCCTTGTCTAGCCATGCACTGGTGCCCCTCCTTCTAGTGCCAAAACTGTTGGGGCCTAGAAAATCGCAGGTTAAAATAGTAGGGATTCTCCCCAATAAGCATTCCCAATTAGCTTGTTATTGTTTGGTATGGGGAATCCATCCGGTTTACGGTCCGACTACTGTAGGTTAAGTAATGGTTAAAGCTTATTTTATCGGTTACGGCCCGACCCATCGTTTAAGTGTATTTTTTAGTTTTATGTTTATGTATGATATGCAAGTGCCTAACTAAATGCAGCCGATAGAGATAACGAGGAGTGTCACAATGTGATGCGCAGGTTCTTACCTCTCGTCTTACCTCTCTTGCTTCTAAATCTTAAACAAAGAAAAACTAACTAAGACTCACTAACCTATCCCTAGGGAGAAATACTGTAATTAATGCAGAGTAATGTATTGGATAACATGCATAAAGAACACTACAGATAGCTGTTAATATTTCTGAATACATGCATACCAATATACAGATAAACAAAGAGATAACTCATTGTTAATTAAAACATTCATTACTCAAATACGATTGTGGAAGTTTCATAGAAATAACAGGAGCATATTCATAACATGAAAGAGTTCATAAGTTAGAACGATCTCACAGTTCATGGAAACAATCTGAAACATAAATAGTTCACATCCAACAAGTCCATGTCAAACATTTGAAACCCCACCGTGCTTTCTCTAGCCGAAAAATATAACTCTTTATTATAAGATGAAATAGTTCTTCTTACAATTACCTTGCACAAAGATGGTCTGAAAAAATGTCCCTTGATACATCAAGCTTGCCTATATTTATACAAAAAGCAAAAAACTCTTGGGCTGCCCTCATTGTCTTTTGGGCTTCCCCAACCTTTCCCATACAAAATTTTGTCTTTTAGCTTGTGAACAAAAAGATAAATACAATATATTACATTCTTTATCAAAGTAATAAATAGTAAAACTAAGAGGGTCCAGCCTGCTCGTTCATAAACTTTCTCCATACATTTGCCTCTGCTGCTATATTCTCAAACCCAGAAGGTTCGAGAAATATGATAGTAATTTCGTGCTGAGCAGCCTAGGCCTTTTCAACCGCTATCCTGGTAGGAATCAAGCGTAGCCGGTCTTCTAGCAAGTGGATACTCACAGCCGCATGTGCTATTTCAGTCTTAAGTATCTTTTCATCTAACTCCTTGACTTGCTGGATGGCATGTTCATCTTCGTTGCATCTCTCTTGTAATTGTTTCAAAAACATTTCATGCTCTGGCAACACTTCTAATCTCTTTGCAGACGAGGTTTGACACCGATTATAGGTCAGGAGCACTCTCCTACATAATTTAGCATAGGCATTCCTTGTTTTCTTCATTGTCTTTTTTAGTTCTTATGCCGCGTTGCTAGCATACTCAATCAGCTCATAGTCCAGTTTTATCATTTCCAAGACTTCAATAGTTGTATTTGCGGGATGTTCCTTGTTCATTTCTACCCATGCCATCCTTCCTTGCAGAGTCTCTAGGATATTATGTGTCCTATCCAAAAAATAAGAGGATGTTCTACAATTTCTTCTAATATGATGTCTATCTGTTGAATTTTAAATCTTTCTTCCACCATCTGCAACTGCATTTGATGAATATTCTTTCAAAGCGTAAGGGCATGCTTCTTTAAAGGTTCAATATCAACCTTATGCTCCATAGCTGACTTCAGTGAAGCTGCTAGTGAACTTTTCTGGTCTTCCAAGGTTGCTACCTAAGTTTCGTATAGCTTAGCCTTCCCTTATGCGGTGGTATTTTGCACTTCCAGCTCTATCACTGTACCTTCCAATATGCCCTTTTCTTTGTTCAATTCTTCAACTGATAACTTAAGCTCATCCCTCTTGGCTTCCAAATTCTGATATTCCTGCTGTAGCTTTCCAATTTCAGACAAGGTGGTCTGGGCATTCTTCTCTGTATTTCCTCCGGATATTACCAAAGCATATTTCTCGGCTTGCAGAGTCTGACATTCTGCCTTTGATACTTTAACTTCACAGATCATATCCTCATACTTTATTTTCAAATTCTGGATTTCACTCCTTTCTTTCTTCAAAGTCTCTTTCAGCTGTGTGACTCTTTTCTGAGATTGCTCTAGATCTGTCATGATTCTATCTACATAATCTTCAGTGGCTAGGGTTAGAGCTACCCTAACCCTTGCTATTAATTAAATCCACTCCAAAAATTGACCCTTAAACTTCTCCTAATGTACTACTAGAAGGAACAACAGGCTCTAATGGGTTAATATCAGACTGAGCCTGTTTTTGGTCAGTAGGGTCTTGTCCTTCTAGTATCTCTGTTCTCGATCCTTCAACTGTCTTTTCTGTTTGCTGTTTCTCTTTTTGGACACCTTCTAATATGAACGCTTCACTTTCTTCTTGGTTTTTTTGGATTTCATCTTCTTCTTTTCTTTTCTTTTCTTCTTCAATCTTCTTTGCTGCATCTTCAGCAACTCGTTTCTTTTCTTCCTCTTCTGTTCTCAGCCAGTTCTCTGCCTCTTGTACTAGTCTATTAGCTTCTTCCTGCCTCCTTTTTGATTCTTCTTCCTCTTGCTTTTTCTGCTTCTCAACAACTTTACCTTTACCACCAACAGTAGCTATCTTCTGCTTGAATATTTTTTTCAAATTTGTCATGTTCTTAGCATTTCAGAAGGTTTCTTCATCCTTGTCCCAAAAATTGGTATAGTTGAAATGTACTCCAGGTTCGGTGAAATACTCAACAACTTTACCTGCAGATTCATTCCTATGGAAGTTCATTTCACTGAAGTGAAAATAGTTTAATTCCTCGACAAAATCCGCTGCATTCTTTATCCTAGAAAACTTATAACTCCCAACAAAAAAGGGCATTGCAGGATAGACTGCTTTCTTTTGCTCAGAAAGGAACTTCGCTACTCCATCAATATGCAATTGTCTCACATCCTGCTTGTGAATTACATAGTCGATGGGATACTTTGGTAGAAGAGAAGGGGCTCTCGAACCACCATACATTCTTAAATATAGGCCTTCTTCTTTCAGATGATAAGTTCCGTATTCTTGCACAACTTCTGAAGCTCCTTATGACATACAATTGCATTCAAACAAGAAGATTAATGTGTACAAGGGAATGATGAAATTCTCACAAATTTCCTTGTAGTAGCTGTAATATTTCTGGGCCCAAAATAGTTTGTAAGTTGCATACACTAGAGCTCGGTCCTTATCCCAATGGAACTTTAAGGCTAGGAATGGCTGAGTGCATAGAATGCAATCAATCAAGATGGAACTCATGTAAAATTCTGACTTCTTTTGGGACACTCCTCCTAATGCTGTGCTTATACAGGTAGACAGACTGTTGGATACTATACTTGCCCAATTAAAAATTGTATCTTGTGTATCAACAAAATAGATAATTTGTATCCAACCCATTTTAAAACTTTTTCTAGCAGCTCTTCCAAAAATTCTGTTCAGCATTAAACAATGAACCTATATGGAGTACAGAGAATTGATGTCTCATACTCTTCGGAAGGCCTTGTGCGGAAGTTTTTTTTTCTGGTATCATCATCTTGTTAACCATTTCAAGCATGTCTAAGTTCATCTCTTTTAACCAACTTTTAGTCAGATAAGTTTGTGATGTTGGTAAATTATACGCCATAGATACATAAGCTAGGCTGTATGCAACATAACCCTGCTTCGTGGTATTTTCCAATATCATCTGTGTGACATTTTCCTTAGGTAGAATCCAACTTATCACTTCCGAACATGGAAACAACTCAGGTCTGGTAGCCACTTTCATAAGGGTTGACCTCTGAATATTTGCATACATGTGCATATCTTCGAAACCAACATCTCGAACAGTATGGCTTGAAATCATCCTATACACCTCTCCCCATTTATATTCTGGCTCAACTCCAGTAATAGCTTTAGTATCTTCATAGATGACTTCCACTCTAGTTATCACCTCCACTTCAGGTTCCTCTTCGGATGCTTGGGATTTCTTCTTCTGTTTTTTTGGCATATTGCTGTGTTGATAATTTACTTGTAGCCATTACACAACAAGATCTCAGTCTATTTATCTCTAGCAATCAGTTGTAATGAGAAAACAATAAAACAACCAAATATTACCATTTTGTCGATATGCATATTGAAAATTATTATTATCCCACAGTTCCTCTAAATGACAGACTTCTTAAATAAAAAGGAGCTGCAAAATATTTCTGCCCCTCCAAACCTGTTAAAACTCTGCTAGCTCAAAACCCTAAGCTCTCCCAACGTCCTAAAAAATCTATATGTGCATCTCGACAGAGGTAAAAGCTCATGCCGTAGTCTGTTTCAAAACAAAACCCCTATCAAATTGGCGGCCCTCTTGCATCCCAAGGAAAACTACTATTATAGGAGACATGGCTACGTGGACTAGGCTTTAAAATGAAGCACAGAAGAACAAGGTAGTGCAGACGGTGAAACACTCATATGCACTAAGCCCTAGCCTTCCACATAACTTTCACAGGTGCACTCAATGGCTACACAGCGGCGTAGATGGAAAAACCTAACCGACCCAACATAAAATGCTCATACATAAGCGTGCCACACTCAAGATAAAGAAAACTTACCGTAGGAAAAACCACAGGCAAGAATACAACCCTATTCTCCCACGGGAAACCTAAACCTACCTACCTCAGTGGTTTAGAACAACAAAACTTCAAGCAAAACACCAAAATCATGGACAAATCCTACCTGGCAAGCGGAGTGGCGAACGATCTGGACAAAAGATGACCACCGCATGCGTAGAAGGGCTTGAGAGCTGCGTGCACAAGACTAGATGGTTCCACAGTGAAAATGACAAGTAATAAGCTCAAAACGACATTATATAGACCTTGACCAGGAGCAAAAACTAGTGGGAGAACATTAACCAAACGCAGATCTATGGTCTCAAAGACATCCGCAATGTCGGACGGGAAACGCTCTAACCAACCGGTGATCGCATGGGAAAGACAAATTGTATATCAGAGGCACTAGCGTATTCGGAATCGACAGGAACATCACTTAAGCTTTGTCTCGACTCGCAAGTAAATCTTTGCAATGTCAGATGACAGACAGACTAAAACTCCGGTTCGCTCCGGAAAACAAACCCGACAAAGAGATTGCCCATTTAATCAATCGTCGGAAAAGGATAGTCGAAGGCACATCCGATCCATCGGATCTGCTTGATACTAAAACGCTGGAACTTTGGAAAACCATCTTCGAGAGGATATACAAACTCACTCCCGATGCTGTGGATTAGACCTCGGAAAGCTTCCGATAAACACATCGGATAGGTAGTGGACTATGCCTCCGCTGTATCGGAAGACTAGTCAACTAGATATCCGGTATGGACATGCAAAAAGACTAAGTTTTTTGGAAAATTGTTGAGCCTTGGGCAAACTTTAATAAAAATAAAACATTTCTAGGCCGTCTAGATACTAAAAATAAAAGGGGGGGCCCCTAAAAATCAAAATTTTTGGGGAAATAGTTGCAGTTGCAACAACACTCTATCTCCCTCACGGCACATGCTGGTTTCCAATCCATCCAACCCATTCACACAGGCCACTCCATGTTGGCTACATTCAGTAGTTCAAACCCTAATTTGATTTTCAAAATGATTAAATATATTAAAAAAATATTAAATTATATTAGTTTTAATACTTTAATTAAAAAAACTATATATTAAACTATATATAGTTTATATAAAACATTAATAATAATAATATTAATTAATTAATTAATTAATACTTATTATTATTCAAAAGAAAAAATAATTATTATTTATTTGAAATAATAATTGTTTTTGGGAAAGGAAAAAGATTATTTAACCTAAATAAGAAGACAAGAATCAATATCTAGTGAAAATTATCTATCACTGAATAAGTCGGTTAAAGGAAGACTCGACGAAGAAGTCAAGTCAAAAGAATAATTTCGTCTCATGAAGAAGACCACATTAAGGCTGTTATGCCTTTTGTTCTACCTCTTATCAATAAGTCAAAGTTAAAGGAAGACCAAGTTATCGTCCAGATTTCGTAATTATGGCACTCACAAAATCAGAATTACAATAACAATTACAGGTAGTATTGGCTTAGTTAGAACATTAAAAAGCGACCAATAATTACCTACAACACGAGGTGGATAAGCAGAAATTGGTTAAAATACTTTCAAGAGAAAAGGAATCATACCTTAGAAACCCAAAATCAAATATTGGAAAAAACAATAAAGGTTTAAGAAAAATGTTATTAGATAAGGATGATAAAATATTACATTTGAAAAGTCAAAATCAAAACTTAGAAGACCAAATCAAAAAGTCGAAGAATTGTTGGAAAGGGGTGTGATTTTGCGCAAATGTAATCTAGCAAGACGAAAGTTGACCTTAATCATTGTGTTCTTTTCTATTTTTTTGTTTTATTGTCTTTCGCAATGCAAATATGAATACAATGTGCATCTACGACATGGATATGTAGATGATGCAATGTTTCCTTGTTTTTAATGATGTTATTATGTTGGATTTGTTTGTGCATCAATATGTTTACTGCAGTTATGATTGAATGATGTGATCTGTTGAGGAATGAAAATGAATGGTTTACGTGAATGCATAAGTTGAATGATAAGTTAATATTGTGCTAAACTCATAAGGTTATGCACATTGTGGTCTCCTATTTGACGGAAACTTGGTTCCGTCAGCTCTCCCTCGAACATCTCAGGTGAGACTTCATCCGATCTGCGGGTGTTTCCAGTCAGGGTAAAAGTTGTCTGGGTCGGTGCTCAGAGAGATCACGGTGGTTTGGTTGTTGACAGAGTGGGAACCCCTGTCGACTGAGTTTCTGTCAACAAATGGTTTAGTTTTTGGGACCTTGTTGCGACTGAGGGAAGGACATGTGGCATCCAACGAGACTAGAAATTCAAGATTGGTTCGACCAAAAAATACGAGAATTTGCTGATAGGGAAAATCAGAACCATGGACTGGCGACATATAAGTGGTTGGAAAGTTAGAAACATGACTGTCCACATGATTATTTTTTCTCTGAATTCCCGATCATCTTGTATGAGTGGTTAGCGCGATTCACCTATCGCAAGACAAATTTCCAAGGAGGTGAGCCAATGTCGTGGACCCTTGAATTGATCCAGGAGTTGTAGGAAACTAACAATAGAGCATTGCAGGCTGTTGAAGTCTGGTTGGACAATATATTGGAAGGTTATATCACCGAGTTTGCGGTTGATACTACTAAGTCTAATAGCGAAGCATAAAGGGAATTCTCTAACAGACAAAGAGGTAGGTTCTTATTGTATTTACAATTGTCAATTAAGATGCTTGTCTATGAAAATGCATACTAAAGATGCAACTCGAATAGTAGAACTCTGGTGTGCAACGGTTGTGGATACCATGAAGAAAGGGGGGAGATGAATGGAATGATACAGGGTATATGGGTGCAAGTTATGATGAGATTGTGAGGGAAGTCGAAGAAGAAAGTGATCTTACAAGAGGAGGAGCAAGGTTTCGACAGGAGAAGAGGTAGAGGACAGGGGAAGGTCCTGCTACGATCGAAACACAAGACTGCGAAGGAAGACCACACAGGATGAAGTGATCCCACAGTGACGACGAGGATGAACAGACCTTGACTACGCCTAGGGAAGAGGAAAGATCAACCCCCAACAACAACGTACCCACACCTTTGCGCACTATGTCGCAATCAGGAAGAAACACAAGTTCAACACCGACTTGTATGACGTGCCAACAACACTCTAATAGTAGTAGTAGAACGACATCTGTAGGAAGAAGGATAAGAATGACGGGCGATGAGGAGATGTTACCTTTGTTCCATGGGAACAGAACTGAGGATCCAGAACAATACTGGTTCCTGCGTGAGGAAGTATTGACTGTCAAACAAACTGCAAACGATGATGTTAAGAAGGGTCAATTGGTGACAACCCTTCAGGGTCGTGCACTGGATTGGTACTTGAAATTTGTACAATTTCCTACGGGGAGTCCAACGAAGACACTTGCAGAAGTCAGGAAAGGAATTATTGAATAATTCAGAAAACCAAAGTCTGAAGCGCAGTGCATTACAAAAATAAAGGAAATTAAGCAGTATCCCAATGAGTCTATTTGGGATTATGATCAAAGATTTAAGACACTAATGGCAAGAGCCAGTTTTGAGATGAGAAACATTCAACATAATGAATGGTTTATCAACTATTTTCTAACTCATATCATACTAATGATTGATGTAGCAGAATATTGCGTCACAGAGCGAGGCTCGGGAGATCCCCATGAAGTTGAAAGCTTCACCCATTGGAGAAAATGCAGTTGGTATGGATCAAATTCAGATGAAGTTAGAAAACTTGACACTCCAGTTGCAAGACATTAAGAAGGGAAAGGACCAATGCGAGGATCTCTGGTGCACACAATTTCATGCAGATGGACATACCAAGGATACTTGCCCAGATTTCCAAAACTACCTGTTGTCAGGGGCACCAAACACGTTGAGTTTTGGCAGTGTACCATGGTGTCGCATTTGTCAAGTATATGGGCATCAACATGAAGAGTACAAATACATGCAAAATATGGTGACGAAGCCAACAAAACTATACTGCACATTTTGTTGATCTACCGGGCATAAAGATAAAGATTGTCACACATATGAACTACTTCAGAAGAGAACATATGACTCATACTATGTGAAGGGAGAGGATCATCAGGTGGTCCAGCAGCCGCAGGTGGTGCAACCACCACCTCAACCTTAGTTTGTACCATAGCAACAACCACATATGTAGTTTGTATCGTAGCAGCTGCAACAACAGTTTGCACCACAACCAGAGTATAATCAGATGCATATGGCTCCACTACAACCACAGTACGTTTAGTTAGCGCAGTATGTTTAACAGCAGCCGAATCACCCGCAATAACAATTTTCTCAACCGGAGTACCGACAACAAGGAGGATTCCATGGAGATTTCCAAGGACGACGAGGAGGCTTTGGACAAGGAGGAAGACGAGGTTGCGGAACTGTCCAATGTTATAATTGTGGTGTACTGGGGAATTATCAGAGAGATTTCCCACAATTATAGTGTTCGTGTATGTATTGCAATGCGATTGATCAAACTGTTGAGAATTGCAGACAACGGATCACGAGGTGGCAGGCCAAAAATGATCTGCAGTTGCAGAATCATAATCAATTGCAGAACCAGAATCAAGTACATAACCAGTTGCAGAGTACGAATCAGAACCAAATTCCAGTTTAGAACCAAATTCCAATTAAGAACCATAATATAAATTTGAAACGTGAATCAACTTGTGAATCCACCACTAAACCGGTATCAAGGACCGACGGTTGCGATGATATCGACGAAGCCCATAATGCAAGATGTTGATGTCACTGTCATCACTTGCGGAGTGGAGACAACTAGAGAATATAGTCCAATTACATAGGTTTGGTTAGCTAAAAAGAAGAAAGTAAAATTTGACGTCAATGCAGAGAAAGATACAAGAAGAAAGTACAATTTGACATCAACGTAGAGAAAGATACATTCTTTGAAGCATAGGACGAGATGCATAGAAACTCGGGTAAGTTACTAGTTCATGAAATGCCTACTGCTTTTGATTCCACTTAGGAAGGACCATCACGACAACATGGTACCTTGCAGAACTTATTTGAGAGTTGCTTGTCATTGGAAAGAGATCTTGACGCTCTTACCGAGATTGAGAATCTATTGCTTCGACCGACTAAGGGACATAAGTATTCCGCGGTGAATTCTTTGCATAAGAAAAATACGGGGAAAGAAATTCGCATGAACATATAGATTGGGGATTATGAGGTCGAATCAATCATTCTAGATCTCAGGTCAGATGTTAATATTCTAACAAGATAGACATGGAAAAATATGGGGAGCCCAATGTTGAGCTGGTCTCTTGTACAACTGTGACTGGATCACCAGGCTAGAGTAACACCGATTGGGAGAGTTCTGCACCTTGTTGTGGAATTTGAAAGCATGAATACCTATGTCGATTTCAACATTGTTGAAGTTGTTGATGGTGGAGGCTCCTATCCTGCATTATTGGGGATTGGATGGGCCAATGACAGTACGGTAGCGATCAATTTCAAGAAGTGCGTGATGAAATTTGAGAATCAAGATATCAGAGTCATTTCTCTGATGGATCCAAACGAAGGGTGAAGGTATATTGAAACAGTGAAAGATGAAGTTATCAGAGGATGGGATCATGCATATAACATTTCAGAAGATTATGTCCATCCAACCACTGATGGGTAACTCGGTTGCTGCAACGCTATCTCTGCTTCCTCTGACTTTGATGATGCTTTAGAGAACTGGCAGAACCACTTGCATGAAGTATCGCTACGAAATTGCGGCTTGATTACGTAGTCGTTGTGTCACGTCATGACTGAGACCATTGAGTTGCCAATTTATGAAGGACTGCCTGAGTTATCTAAGTTTCTTGTTGAATTCAAAGATAAGGTGCCAAAACCATAATGATTGCTGGCATTGGAGGAAGCGCTGAAGGCTACTCCAACACGCCAATGGGTGACCCATAAGAAGTCGATCACTAGATCGTCACAGTGTCGAAGGCTGATGACAGTTCGTTTTGGAGATGCAAAAGTGTACCATGCTGGGAGGTACAATGGGTGGAATAGTCAAGGTAATCATCTGATTGAGTGCCATACCTTGTGGGCATTGTGAACAAAGGATGAATGGGTCCATGCCTTTGTCCACACATTGGATGAAATTCCGCGATCTTAGTATGTATCATCTGAGTTGCGCAGAGAGATCACTATTTGGGAGGAATTGACAATTTGCTTTACTCACACCTTCAGTTTTACGGATGCCAATCCAGATGTTCATAATGCGCTGCAGCTTATCTGCGATGTTGTCCTGAAGGTAGTGTCGGTTGCATATCCAGTGGATCCACATGTGCATTGTCACATGCAGTCGATGATGGAATTTTATAATGTGTTAGGAGAGCCAGATGATGATGATCTATGAAATATCAATATTCTGGAAACATAAGGGAGTCGAGACATTGCAACACTAGATTTACCGACATATCTAATGAATCAAATATTGAATATAAGGAAGGTCAACATTGGGACAGAAGAGAACCCAAAGTTTACAAATGTCGAGGACTACTGGGATGAAGAAATGAGGGAAATGATCACAGACTTGTTGCATGAATTCTGAGATTTGTTCCCTATGAAGTTTTCTGAGATGAAGGGGATACTGGGATATTTACGAGAAATGAAGATCCTGTTGAAGCCAGATGCAAAACCAGTAAGGAAACGATTGTAGCACCAGAATCCGCGATATAAGGAGAGAGTGAAAGCTGATCTTGATAGGATGTTGGATGCTGGAATAATTGATCCAGTTGAAGAATCAGAATGGATCAGTCCTATGGTGTTTCAAGATAAGAAAACGTGTGAGGTTCGGATCTGCGTCGACCTGAGAAAATTGAATGATGCGTGTATTCATGATCCATTTCCAACACCATTCATTAATGAAGTTCTATAAGGAGTAGGAGGTCAGGAGATATATTATTTCATGGATGGGATTTATGGCTATCACCAAATTAGGATTGCAAAACAGGATCACCACAAAACAACATTTGTCATTGAATTGGGCTGCTTCCAGTACACTGTGATTCCTTTTGGGTGGAAGAATGCACTTGTGATATTTTCCCGGGTTATTGTTGCTACATTCAAATATTTTATTCAAAAGTTCTTACAAGTTTATATGGATGACTAGAGAGTCTACATATTGATTAGAAACCATCTAGAAAACCTGCGGCTGATGCTGGAAAGATGTCGCCATCATCAGATTGCACTGAACTCAAAGAAGTGTATTTTCTGCACACCTTTTGGGATGCTGTTGGGTCACATCGTTTGCAAGCAAGGACTATTGGTTGACCCTGCAAAGATTGCATTGATCTTGATCTTGCCACTGCCTACAAATGTGAAGATGCTTAGAGTGACGCTGGGGAACACAGAGCATAATCGCAAGTTCATATGAGGTTATGCTACGATCACAGCTCCCATGGAGAATTTGTTGAAGAAAGATGTAGCATTTGTATGGAGTCAAGAGTGTCAAGGAAGTTTCAACACACTGAAATCCAAGATGGCTTCCGCACCGATATTGGTTTTTCCTGATTGGAAAAAGGAGTTCCATGTCCATATGGATGTATTGTCTATTGCATTGGGAGTGGTACTCGTGCAATCAAGAGAAGTAGATCTAGATCACCCGATTGCTTTTGGTAGTAAGAAGCTGTCATATGCAGAGAAAAATTATATGACCACAGAGAGAGAAGCTATGGAGATGGTATATGCGCTACATAATTTTAGGCATTACCTATTGGGCGGTCATTTCAAGATGTTTACAGACCATTTTGCTTTGAAGTACCTAGTCAATAAGCCTGTGTTGGGGGGGAAGATATGCCGCTGACTACTTCTCTTTCAGGAGTTTGATTTTGAGATAATTGTGAATCCAGGTCGCTTGAATGTTGGCCTTGATCACTTATCCCGAATTGAGACAAGAAAAGAGCTAACAAACATTGAAGACGGATTTCCAGATGCAAAATTATTCAGAATCGACACGGTTGATGATTATTATGATCAAATCATTCAGTTTTTGGTGAAGAGAACCGCATTGGTGGACCTTACTACAAGTCAGAAGAAGCAGTTGGTGGTTAAGGCCTCGGATTTTTAGTTGACCACTGGACAATATATATACTAGGACTAGATGAAATTTTGCAGCGATGTGTCCTACTGCATGAACAAGAGAATATTTTGGAAGAGGCCCATGCGGGGGTTGCTGGTGGACACTATAGAGGTTGAGCTACTATGAGGAAGGTGCTTTGCGCAGGGCTCTTGTGGCCCACCCCTCATTCTGATGTGACTAATTTTGCACGAATTTGTGATGTCTTTCAATGAACTAGAAAACCATCGAGGAGGGATGAGATGTCGCTAGTACCTTAGGTGAGATTGCAGCCATTTGATAAATGAGAAGTGGACTTTATGGGACCAACCAACCCATCTAGGAATCAAACTGGTGCATGGTATATCATTACATCGATGGAATATTTGATAAGATGGGAAGAGGCCACACCATTCGTGGATTGCACTACTACGACAACAACTAGGTTCTTATTTGACAACATTGTGACACGGTTTGGATGTCCAAGGATATTGATGAGTGACCAGGGGAGTCACTTCATCAATCGCACAATCAGTGCATTGACAGAGGAGATTCATATACAACATAAGAAGAGTACCCCGTATCATCCACATGCGAATGGGACAATGGAGGCATTCAACAAAATATTGGAGCATGCGCTTACAAAGGTATGTAATGCAAACTGCGATGACTGGGACTTGAAGATTCCATCAATATTGTGGGTATACCGCACCACTTACAAGAGATTGACGGGAAATACACCATTCGAATTGGTGTATGGGAAAGACATAGTCATGTCTATGAAGTACATTGTTCCGAGTTTGCACAGTGCATTGATGGGGATGGATGATGAAGCAACATTGGAAGAACGATTAGACCGGCTAGTTTAGCTTGAGGAAGACTAGTTTATTGTAGGTTTTCATGAGCACGTAGAGAAGGATTGACAGAAGGCTTGACATGATCGCCATATAAAGAACAAACACTTTCAATATGGAGATTTGGTGTTGGTGTATGACAACAAGTTCACGAAGCATCCAAGTAAGTTATAGATGCATTGGTTACGTCCATATCTTGTTAATTCAATTACTTTAGGAGATGCAGTTCAACTACAGTAGTTAGATGGAGTGATGCTGCCAAAGTTAGTGAATGGTAGCAGGATGAATCCCTATAAGACGATCCCAGAACTACGCAATGCTTGAGGCACTGTGCACTGAAAAAAAAGGTAGGATGATGGATGACATGATGGTGCACCAAGGGGAGGTGGATGCACAACTGGAGGATTCAGTAACACAGTTAGGAGGTTATGTTGCGAAAGCTGCAGGGATGCGCATAGAGTCAAATCAGTAATAAATGAGGACAGTTCAAAGTAGTTGACCGACTACACTTGGTGAAGTTACACGCATTTATCGCCGATCCGACCATTGGATTGACAGGATCGACGATAGATTTAGGTAGTTAATGCATGATTTGGTCATGATGAGGTAAAGAAGATTCTGTTGATTTGGTAATCATGAGTATGGATCAACTTGATGCTATAAGAAGGGGCTTGATGCGGTCGGAAGACACCATTGTGCATAGTTTGATATGCGTTGCAGAGTTACAGAGCAACTTGCCAAGCGAATCTCGGTAAATTGAGTGAATTGCTAAGTACAGAGAGGGTGAGTGACTGTTAATTCTTGTGGGGCATTGGTGCGGCATGCAGAGTGACCCATTCATAGTACAGATTTCGAGTGAATGAGATTCACCAATCATACCGGTAACCATAGTGGAAGAAATTTCCAGTATGTCGATAGGATCATCATTGGTGCCAAAGAAGAAGCATAAGGGTCAGAAGCCTATCTCTCCGGTACCACATAAGAGGTAGATCGAAACATCTACAAGGGCAACAGAAACTATGGAGACAGGGCTATCAAGCTCAGGAGTTTTTGAGTTAGAGACTCGAACAGTGGTGTCCGTTAAGGACATCCCTGGGTATATACCTCTCGTTCGATCCGGTGCGCATCCCTGGAGCCTCACCTCGGAATAAAAAGTGCCGATCGAAGATATTAACACTACCACAAGGGATGGTATGCACTACAGATATCATGCCTGAGCTGATGCAGATGAAGTATGATGACCATGACTTGATCGCATGGGAGGATGTTGCAAAGGATTCGTATGTTTCGATGGTAGCAGTAGAAGGAGACCCAATAGAACGTATTCCGCGAGATTGGGAGAGCGGGCTGAACAAGGTGGGATTACTAGGGTTGATTAACATGTCGCATTTTGGGCGGATGAATGAGGCGAATGCCTGCGTCAAGCAGGTGTTAGCTTGTTTTCATGGTGGGACTTTGTGGTTGGACACACCAGTCATAATCACGGTAGATTTGATCTCAAACATCACGGGGATTCCAAAAGATGGGCCAAACCCCTCACAATATTTCAGAGGCAAGGATAATGATAAGAGGCTTGCAGCGAGGCTGAAGAAGAAATATGGGCTGCAACACAATGGGTGGGCGTACCACATTGATAGCATCAATGACCAGGAAGTGCGCATCGATGCACAAATTTTAGCAAGTAAAATAGTCAGGAAGAATCACCCCATTAAATGTAACTCGGGGGTGATTGCGTGCATAGAGCAATGTGCAGAGGGGGTACAAATGAAATGGTTGCTCTTTTTGATGAACCATTTGGCGGAGGATGCGGTGGCAATATAGGCAGGAGAACGAACGTTTACTTATAGTTGGTTGTTGATCTTAATCACACTGTGGTTTGGCTGGAGCCAGTTGATTACAAGGCATGGATGTAGAAGCGATGAAAGTGTGCAAAGGTGCATGTTATCGAAATATCTGGTGGGTCAAGGAACCTACAAGATTGGACGATTGTGCGATCCAATTTTGCGTCTATTAGGAAGCGCTACAAGCGGTAGCTAAGAAAGTTTCCCAGTTATCCAAGGAAGCTGCAGTGAAGTATCAAAAGATTGCGCGGTTTGAAATTGGACCACACACCATTCTCGTACAAGCACGGTGCGACCTGGACAAGCAATGGTTGCCGACGCCTTACAAATTGTATGATGCAGAATTGGAGACGATGGTTAACGATTATCTCGCAGAATGGAGGGAACCAATTAGTTTGGAAGAAGTATCAATGGGACCCCTAGCGAACGCACCTGTTGGTCCCGTGCATAAGGACGACCATCATAGTGATCAGGATTCAGACCAAGAATCGATGAAGACACCTACGAACCCAAAAGCAGAACACATGTTCAATGAGTTAAGAAAAAAGATACGCATGGTGCATTGGTATCAGACCGGATTCGACTCCACTCTTGCCTTCGTTGCTCTCACCACTCACTTCCACTCCTCTTTTCTTTTGTCACTTCTCTGCCATCATACTCCACGCCATTATCCACTCCTCCACTTCAACGCTACATTCCACTGCTTCCAATGCTGCCATTTTCCCTCTGCATCGTTGTTTCTCCTCCCACCTCCCATGTGCTGCGCAAACATCTCCCTACATCCCCTCACTTTTCCCTCCATTCTCTCGTGCTCCTCCCTCCACACTGATCCATCCCTCTCTCAAGCCCATACGACCTTCTCTTCTCCCTCACCTCGCCTTCCATTTCCCCGTGCTCCTCCTTTGTGTTCCACGCTGCACACACTCCAACCGACCTACACTCCTATCCACTCCTCCATTGCCCGTCGCCCTCCTCCATCAAGTGCACTTTTTTCGCCTCACCACTCCACTTTACTCCATGTAAAATCACGTATACCCTATTCCCAATATATATTTAATATATTACAATAATAATATATTATTATTATTATATTATATTATAAACATTCAACCTGGTTTTAATAATAAATATAACATTATTAATAATATAACATTATTAATAATTATAACATTATTAATAATTAGTATTATTGTTAAAAGTCATTGTTATGGGAAAGCCAAAATCCCCCATTGTTATTGACGAAATATTTAAAGGAAATGAAGATGTATGTGAAAGTCGCATAAAAGGAGTTGTCAAAGATGAGAGTAATGATATTGATCAAGATAGTAAGCAAAACAATGATACAAACTATCATAGTGATGAAGAAAATGACAATGGAATATTTGATTAAGATGAAGATGATCTTGAGCTAAAATGTGATGAGAGTTAAGCACCCAGTGTTGCTGACAATAACAATGATTCATGTATTGAGGAGAATGCCACAATAACAAACGTGCGAAGGTCAGATGCCATCATAAGGGATGTTATAAAGAACATCAATGAGAACAACTATGAGATTAATTGGACATAAGATAAGATTGTTGATTTTGTGAGCGTTATAAGTACAAAGATCCCTTCCAAAAGCACTGACATAGAGTATGTTGGGAATGTCATGACAATTTTTTTTTACTGTTTTCAAGTCTATCAAGTTTGTTTAGTTGGTGACAAAAATAGTTAAAAGCAGCGACCACGCAAGTGACAAAAGCATAAATGAAACTTCACCAAGTACATGCTTAATACGAATTCCAAAACAAAAGAAAAAGATGAAGCAATGGGTGTAATCAAAATTGCATGTCTCAAGTCATGAGTTCAACACAGAGCCAAAATAAAGACAACATCAATAAACTCAACTTTGATGAAAAAGCTTCTTTAAGGGGAATGCAATGTTATGAATATAAAATAATAAGTAAAAGACAATAGCTAATAATTAATATATTTAATAACATATTAAATTATAAATTAAACAAGAGGATATGACTCCTCATATCAATTGCCAAGTCATATTTAAGGAAACCCAATTATTGTAATAAAATCATCTATTCACTCACACACACACACACACATAAACTGAAGACTAGTTGTTACAAACTCATACCATAGATTATCATTTGACATCTTAAAAAAGTGGCTTTTATGATTGACTATCATTTGACAACCTATAGTGAAGGAGTTAGTGAGCTCCATGGGGGGATTGCTACTCTATCTAAAAATGTGTCAAATTTTTGCCATCATGTACATACATCAAAGTGCTCAAAAAGAGTATGCTATCAAAAATCCACCCCTACCAATTGGTGGATGATGACACTAATAACCTTATCATTTCCCATCCATCTTCTAATCCTCGTTAAACATTATTGGTAACCATTGCTTAAGAAGAAGTATGATGCTTGATCAGACTAAGTTAATGGAAGTTGCCCGTAGTTTGTTGATACACACCTTACATATTTCAAACTCCTTAACTCTTGAGAAACTAAGGCAAAAACTACAAACATTTAAAATGCCTTTACCAAACGGCATTAAGTAATGAAAAATCAAAAACCAATTTTTTTGGGTAAGTTACATGCTTTCGTATTATATCTTTGCAATTAACTAGTTAGAGGAGATTAGTTCTCATAGTAACATGCCTCTTGATCTTTCTCAAAAGTGGTGAAGAAGTAATAGTGTCAGAACTCTTTGCATCACCTATAAATGTTATCCTAAAATTAAATAGGCGATTCAAATTTGTTGACCTCATTCTTTATGATTTTAGAATTGGTCTTCCACCTCCCTTTTATTGTTCTTTCTATATTCCTCGATAGTCACCTTCCTTTAGACTTATTAATATAAATAATGATTTTCTCTTATAACAATTTTATTTTTGATTTTTTTTTCAACTCATTTGAGTTATGGTTATGTTGGTGTATACAGTCCTGCTTATTCTTTATCATTTTGTTGATCTCCCCTCTACTTATTGTATTTACGAATTTAATTTTGGGGTCATTCACTAACTTAAACCTCCTCCAATGTATCGTTCCCATTTTATTACTCCATATTGCGTTCCTTTATGTCTAGTAGCATATGATGGATTTATCATTTCTTTGTTTAACAACATTGTTTTTGAAGTTGATTTCAACTTTGAATTTTATACCCTCATCCTTTTGCAACTTGTCTAGACACAATTCGTTATGCACTTTTATTTTGTATGTCCTTCCTTGTGAAGATAATATATTGAATCCCTCTTCTTTGTTTAACAACGTTGTTTTTGAAGTTGATTTCAACTTTGAATTTTATACCCTCATCCCTTTTGCAACTTGTCTAGACACAATTCGTTATGCACTTTTATTTTGTATGTCCTTCCTTGTGAAGATAATATATTGAAGCCCTCGACATTTGCAACATTGCTCTCATCCTACCTACAATTTACCTTGATGATAAGTGAAGTGTTCACATAGAAAAATAAGGTGAAAGGGAGGGCCAACCAACCCTTTGTATTAATTTCTTTGGTATTTATATAAGGTGAAATTCGTTAGAAAGATTACATCTGGATAACCATTCATTTACTTTTTCTTTCATTTTACATTCTTGGTCTTTTTTGCACTTGTAATCTTGATACACTGAGAAAATTTTATATTCTTAATTTCACTTTATCATTAGACTTATTTAACTATATGAAGCAATGACATAATACAAGTAAGCCAAGGAAGCCCCTCAATTGGTATGCATCCTCAATTATAACATTGTATACACATATATTTAACACTATCCATTGTAATATGGGTCACATTTTCCCTCTTAACCTCTTCAAGTATATCATCCTTAGCATTTTTTTAGTGCAATGACATTTTAGAAACATTATTCTCGAATCTAGATACCATATTTGTGAAAAGTTAGTGAATATTACATGTCTAATGATCTTACATAATGAAATCCTACAACCCTTCCAAGTATTTCTAATATCATGAAGTCTTACTTAAATGCAAGGCCTCATCAACTAAAATGTTACTATTTCTTCCAACACTTGGAGGAATGTATCTCTTTTGGAGCACAATTGGCACTGAGGAATGAGGGAATGGAAACATAATACCTCAATTGTCATTTTTAAACCAATGGTATTCTCAAGTTTACCTATTCTATACACACAATATGAAGGAAATGGTTTGAAACATCCCATAAAAAAATGGAAAAACATAACTTCCTATAAATATCAGATGAACCATTACCTTAGAATCCATACAAACAACTCAAAAAGAAAAGATGAAGGTACAATAAAATTAAATCTTTTCGAACTCAATTTGGAAAACTTCTTTTGTATTTTCTTCGAAAGAACTTTTCAATTGAAAAATAAAGGAACTTCACAATTTTTGTGGTATTTAAACAAACCGCATTGTAGTGACATGCATATTATTCAAATTTTATTATTTATAACATTGATATACAATGGCATCCATTTGTTATGTTTTAGTAGAACACCCTTGATAATTTTAGGATGTACAAGAATTTGGAGATATTTTCACATTTTATTTTTGGCCCTTTTTGTGATAAATTGTCTTGTATCCGAAACAAAGAATTGATAATGTAACCTTTTATAAAATCTATGTTAAGAAAAACATAGGGTAGTTATTTATTTTATATAATTTTAATTATTATTATGGCTTCTTTTTTCTTTTCATTTTCACTTCTACATTTCATTTTTTCCCATTTTAGTTTATTAGCGTAACACATCTTATATTGGTATATTTTTTTTTCACAAAATGAAATGTTCAATGAGAACAAATCAATCTTCCTCTCCCATTAGTCGTCTCATTAACAATGACAATCCAACAATACTTTTTTTCTTCTTCAAACAATTGATTGCCAAAGAGAGTAATGATATTCTTACCTTTATTCTTTTTTTCCAACTATTTCATTCCCCTTAAGCTAAACATTCAAATTGATTGACATCTACCATTAATTTTTTCATCTTGATATTTTCTTCCTATTCTAACAATAAGTCTTACTTGTCCCTTACTTGTCCCTTGAAATACCTACTTCAAGATTAATAATGCAAATACCCATACTCATTATATGTTGTGTTATCAAATGAAATATTTCCAAAGACAAAATTTGTTCCCATAACTAATCTTATGCCTCCAAAATCACCAATTCTAGAATCCATTGCCCAAAAATCAACTTATATGCAAATTTTAACATATAATGTCATTGTGCCTTGCATTAAATTAGAGGCCTCAATAAACTTCCTTAAACTTATCCCATATTAAATAAAACAACCTTCAGATTGTCATTCAATACATTTAAATGAAATATGATCTTGTCCAAATTCTTCTTGAAGTAGGAACTTGAATTGAGTTGAACTCCCATGTTCCAATTTTATTTTTTGGAATTCCCCCATTGTTGAAATTTAAGGGTTTGTTATCAAATTTCTAGCCCATTAATATGGTTGAATAATACACAATGGACACTTATTATGAGGAGACCAAAATTAAAATCTCGTGGACTCCTTTCTAGACTTTATTTAATGTGACACCTAATCCATCGAATCCTTGGTTTGCCCTTTACCAAATAGTTGTTCAATAATGATTTTACCATGGTGTTTTTTATAACCATCTATTATCTTGTAGTTGTTTTTCATTGTAGAAGGAAACATAATTTTTCATTTCAAATCTTCTCCAAATTTTTACCATTAAACAATAGTTATTTTTGTATATTACTCTTAATCTTCTTTCATTCCTTTAAAATAGGTTTTTTAAACTAATGTGTATGAGTACTCCTTATAATATGCCTTTACAAGTTAGTATATTTACTATAATATAGGGCTTGTTAGAGTAGGGAGGTAATAATCACACAATCATGGAAGGTTTAATTTTTTTATTATAACAAAAAAGTTATAATTTGTATTTTTTGTTTACTTCAATTCCCTTTGACTTGCTGGGTGAGCCTTTGGTATGAGAATCCACAATCCAGGGGAACATAAGTCATCAAATAACCTAGGGATCGCACCCAGCCTAGGCTGCACTAACACTTAGCGTGGTTGGATTTAGATGTCGCCTCCTAGGAACAACGAGTTTTGATCTCGGGATGCCTTGCAGAACGAAACCCGTCTTGATTGTTTGCTCTACTGAAAATTGACAAAATTATAATTTGTATTAGAAATGAGCTGCAATTGATTGGTTGGCATAATAATAAAAAATGATTTTGTCACATAGTTCAAAATTCAACATTTGATCAAAATGATAAGAGTCTGATACAAAAAAGGATCATATTAGCATTCACAAAGGATTTCAAAAAGTTCCTACAAGTATAAACTAACTCTCAAAATATATACATATAATATTAATACCGTAACATAAATAGAACCCAAACTAATTGAAAACATGCTTGTTGTGCACCTCATCTTAGCCAACATTTGTGGTCACAAATCTTGGTTTTCCAAGTCCATATCTTCTAGCATTTGGTGAATAGTTTCCTCTTCTTTAGGCTTTATTAAAACATAAACCATTGTAATTTTGAGGTTTGATGCTCAATTATGAACCCTTGCTTAAATTACAAACCATATTTTGTAACAAGGAGCATTCTGCTTCTAAAGCTTGGATTTGCCTCTTTGGTTCAAGAAGAGTTTTCATTATCACTGCATTTTGATTATTATAGTTTTTTCTTGGCCATGAACTTTGGTTGTAATAGAGGATATTGAATTTCTATTTCCGTTGTTAAAGTCCTTGTGTATGTGCTATACCTTGTGGATTTCATGAATTTCCTTGGAGGTTATTCTCATGGTTTTTAGGGCTATCCATAAGCTTATGAATTAGGATATTCCCAATCAATATTACTAGAATGAAACCAAATAGTATTGCATTCAAATCAAGGGTCCAAGGGTTCCAACCAACCCACTTAGAGGTATTGAAGTTCACTAAATTCAAGAGAATAAGGGGTTCAACATCTTTGCCACATTTGTATTGAACCGAAACATTTGGCCCAAGACAAATAAATACAAAGGGTACTCAACCAAATTCTTCCCAACCATGAGGATTGAAAGACAAACATGGGGGAATATCAAAAAATATATTCCAAATCCAAACCAGGTTCATACACACAACTTGAAAGATCAACAATGTTTTGGTTAGAGGAATTGTTTACCTGGGAATCCGAAAAAGTTGAGGTGATGAGGAACTACCGAGGAGGAACCATTCTCACCACACCAAATCTACCCAACCTTTTTTTGTTTCCATAATCCCTCCTACTTTCCAACTTAACCTACAATTCGATTCAAAGTGTCAATTGCTAATTAAGAGTGGCATGTGTGAGGGTACTATTAGAATAACGATTATAGTTTTAATTCCCAATTATATTCTTTATCCCATGTTCATAGCAGCAACATGGAAGACATGCATTTGTTGTTGAACCTCATAAAAAATATTGAGATATGATGGAATGCTAACTCCCCATTTTTTGAGCTCTCTATCATTCAATTGTGAGGATTTTTATTTGCATGACCATTTTCCTGGAGATTATACTCTTCTATAACATGGAAATACTTAAATGTTATCAAAGTAGAGAGACTCATTTTGAATTATTGAAATAAGTCAAGGTAGTTTGCCACTATATGGAGTATTCAATCTATTTATAAGTTTGATTAGTATAAAAGAGTCCCTGATTATAACTATATTCTTGATGTGGCTTGAGCTGAAGATTTTTAACTATTGGAGAAGATCTAAGGCCTCTTCCAGGTTGTTTACCACAATCCCTATACCCCATTTATATTTCATTTCTTGATTTCCACCAAGAGAAAAGATGATCCCCCGCACACCTACCATCCCTTATGGAATGTTTAATTAACTCCCAATAGTTAGGTTGATTTTTAAAGGGTAAAGATAGATACAATTGCATGTTTTCAAAAAAAACAAAGTATTGATGGATGTCAAAGCAACTTTGGTGAAATAATTGGGTGGATCATTGCACCACAAGGAGAGGTCTTGCTATAATGCTCATCAACTTGTTCTTAATAGTCTTGCAAAGAAGTATGGGTAACCATGTTGGCATAAGAAAACCAATCTTATAGGGAAGGTATTGCATCAAATATGGTTTTCATTTTGTGAATCATGTGTCCTAATTTTGGAATCTTTTGTCCATAATTCAAGTCCAATAAGATCATGGGATAATTAAACATAACATCTCTATTTATTATTATGTATTTTTCATAGGGATCCAATTTAAATATAGTTTGAAAACTCTAATCAATATAAATCTATAAGCTTAGCGTTTATAAATTGCAATACTATAGTAATAAACGTCTTCAAATATATTTAGAAGGTTGAGATCATGATTTGAAAAATTAAAAATATGATTTAAAATATTGCTTGTCTATTGGAGTTTGACATATACAAAGTGATTTAAGTGCCCCATATAAAAAACCCAACTAACTATTGATAGTCCTTCCACCATTCAAGGAGGTCTCAACTTAGCTACCCTCTTTCAATGTAGGGGAATACTATTCATTCCTTATACATGTTACATATTTATTTAGAAACAAAGGGAGGAAGCCCTAACTCACTAATGCTATCAAGGGAAACTTCAGAAAGAATCACCGCTATCACCATAGTGCTAATTTCCCATTTTTAGGCCAACTCTCAAAGGCAAGGGAGGCTTCCTTATAAGTGAGATTGGATTTTATTTAAAGAGAGCTAAGGTAATTGAGGTCAAATTGATTATGATGTATATGTTGTGTTCTTTAGTTGATTTCCCAAATAAGCATTTAACCATTCAATATATGCAATATCCAATAGATCAAACACTTAGAAACTTCTCAAGAGTATGACATAAAATGCACCATGAAAATTAATTAGTAAACATTAGAAATAATCAATATCATATATAAAAGAGATGCAAAGTCGAGAAAGAAATAAAATTCCAAAAATGGTTTATTATTGAGTTAATGATGGTGTGATTTAAGATTTGTAATTAATCATTCACCAATGAATACTTTCCAAAATTACCATAACAATTACTTAGTCAATGCAACATAGACATTTTATCCAGCATCAAGTAAGTAAACTTCAATTTCTTCCATTGTAATGCACCATCAATTATGATAGTAGATTGCACAAAAATATTAAAATTAAGAATTCTATCCACGCAAGTCAAACCAACAAGTTATTCCAGAAATTTTAGTTCACTTTTTATCAATGTGTGAAGAGTCTATGCACTATTAAATCAACATTAACCAAACATGAAATATCAATCAATCTTGGTGTTCATAGACAACTCAATAAGCCAAAAAAATCCATAAAAACTTTAGCACTTCAAAATTGCACTTAGATTATTGATTTAGTGCATTTGAGGTGTCAGATTAGACTTTTAAACTTTAAGCAATTTCTAGAATTAAGTCACATAATAAGAAAGACTCAAATTTTCAAATTTCTACCCAAAAATTTGTTGCAGAAAATTTAACCCAAAAATATGAAATTTATATGCTAAATGTGCCCCTAGAATTATTTTTAGAATTATGTTGTTTGTTGTTATAATTTCCAGAATTAAAAAATTAGCAATTTCAACCATATAACTTACTAGAAAATAACATAAATATACGAAACTAGTGCCATGAATTTCCATCAATATTAATCTATAGTAAAAAAAAACTATTTAGTGATGATTTTTTAGGGCTGATTTTTCCATAAATTAAATGCAGAAATTAAACCTAGGAGCAGATAATACAACTAAGCTAATTTAATCCAAAGAAAATTTCCTAAACTATTCTAAAAATTCCATTTATTTTTGGATTTTTGGGGTTAGATCTAATCTAGAAACTACCTAAATTATACTAGAAAACAAGTAAAAGACAATTTTGAAATAAAATTTACGGTAACTCTACCCTTGAAAAGCAAGGAAATATTGATAAATTTGATATATTTTTTGGCAAAAGAAATAGGAGAGAGACTAATGCCTATAAAACCTTGGGCTATGGTGTTTGGGATCAAATCCTCCAAGTGGCATCGTATGTAAATTCTTGGTTGAAATCCCTGCATAACACAAAATAATTTTCTATCCCAATCTATTGAAGCTTTATGCAAACCCTCATAAGGAAGAGTAGTCATTACTACACACATAATCAACTAATGCCCTAGCATGTACCCTAGCTTATGCCACCAAATATACAACCTCTACAAAGGTAGAAAAACTTCAAACCTACACAAAACTAGACCATAAAATAATAAAATCATTCCATTGGAGCAAACATGCTCTTCCATTGAACTAGGAGTATAAACCTTACAATTAAGAAGATATCATGCTACCTCAACAAGAAGAATTACCAAGTTATGCCAACCATAGAGGAAGACCAAGAGACAACCTTTAGATGTAAAGCGATAGTGTTCCTCTCCATTGATCAACCATAATGAGAATGAGAGGTGAGCTCTCTTATATATAGAGAAAATACCAACCTTCTCTACAATAAAATAATAATATTGTTCAAAACCCTAGATTAATCCTAGGGATTCTAAAAAATACCTAAAGTAATTCTTAATCCTTGACAAACCCTCAAGGTGAGAGGACTCTCCCACCCAAACATGGTCAAATGGTGATAACTGGTACAAGAGATGGCCCAAGAAGGATTGTGCTCCATCACAAATGGTCCAAAAAGCCACACGTGACAAGATTATGGTGCAACACTTTAAACAATAGTTCTAGATTTTCCAACTTTCTCAAAATTGATCGGATTTTCTATTATAACCCCCTTTTTAGAAATCTTGTGGCCATTCTGTATCCAATAGTGTTGAGATGGCACAATTATGGGCACTCTACCAAAAGATAAATGTTCTCAGAGTTAGGACGCCCCTCCAATTGTTCTAGGAACATGACAAAGTGTAGGTGTGAGGACCCTACAGCAAACAAGTAATCAAAATACACGATATAGCAGCAGAACTCAAAATCACTTTTATATTAATCGCAGGCCACTTCGAGGGGGCAACCTCCTTTGAGCAAGCTCAATACAAAATAACTTCACGGTGCCTTCCTTGGCCTCAACAAACACTTATATACTAAAAAATGGCGCCAATACTATGGGTCAAAACCATGGGCCAATATAAACTATGGATCAACAAATACTACAGGCGGCTTACAAAGCATATGCGCCCAACAACAATAACACAAACTATGGATCAACAATTACTATGGGACGACTTACAAAGCATATGCGTCCAACAACAATATACTAACACGATATAGAGAAGGATTGACATGGGTTCCTAACATCCCCTCTCCCTTAGAAAAAGCTTTGTCCTCAAAGCTTTAGATGTGGAAATTGTCGCTGAATTTGAAGGAGTGGTTCCCACATAGCATCCTCGGGCTGCATTCCGTGCCATTGAAGTAGGACCTCTGTGATAGAGCGAGAGCGAAGCTGACGAGGGTGCTGATGGAGGACAGCCTCCGGCTCCAAAAAGATGGATCCTTCATTATCCAGTTCTGGTAAAATAGTTTGGACTTTGAGGTTGGTGCCAAGAACTTTCTTTAGACAAGAGACATGAAATACTGGATGAATGCGGGAAGAAGGCGGAAGTTCCAATTTATAAGCAACAGACCCAATCGTTTGAAGAATCCTATATGGCCCATAGAACTTTGGAGCGAGCTTATGACGCCCTTTGAGTTTTAGTGAGGATTGCTTGTAAGGATGGAGACGAAGAAAAACCATATCACCGGCTTCAAAAGTACGCTCAGAACGGTGCTGATCAGCTTGTTGCTTCATGCGATTTCTTGCCATGTGAAGGTTTTCACGCAAAATGCGAAGAACCTCATTGCGGTTTCGAAGGACCGCGTCAACTGCCCGAACTGGAGAATTGCTAGGGGTGGAAGGAAGAAGAACTGGCGGTGCCTGACCATAAACTGCTTCATATGGAGTCATTTGAGAGGCA
>LPNX010292861.1:20241-36019 GCA_001517045.1 Pseudotsuga menziesii | reverse complement strand
TCACAGTCTTCCCTCCAGATTTAGGGAGCCCTTCAATGAAATCCATAGAAATATCTGTCCATATCCGGGTAGGTATGGGCAAGGGCTCGAGCAATCCCGGAAGGGGTATTGTTTCACCCTTATTGCGCTGGTAGGTATCACATTCAGCCACCATCTGTTGAATTGTCCTTTTCATGCCCTGCCAAAAGAAGTTGCGCTGTGCCCGTTCATACGTTTTGAGAAAACCAGAGTGCCTGAGATACTCAACTTCCTTTTGGCCAAAAACACATTTAGACTTTTTGGCATGGAGATGAGGATTGGAGAAAAGTTGCATTACAAGAGCCAGATGCTGGAGATGTTCAGCCCATGTTTTACTGTAGATGAGGATATCATAAAAAAAAACCAGAATGAATTTTCGCAAATAGGGTCGGAAGATTTTATTCATCAAGGCCTGGAATGTGGAAGGAGCATTAGTGAGACCAAAGGGCATGACCAAAAACTCATAGTGGCCATCATGTGTGCGGAAAGCTGTTTTAGGGATATCATCCTCATGAACCCGAATTTGATGATACCCAGAGCGAAGATCCAACTTGGAGAAAAATTGAGCACCATGAAGCTCATCAACAACAGGAATTGGAAACTTATCCTTGATGGTGAGGTGATTAAGTGCTCGGAAGTCAATGCAGAGGCGCCATGACCCATCTTTTTTGTGGACAAGAAGAACTAGCGAAGAAAAGGAACTTGTGCTTGGGCGAATAATACCTTGCTTTAGTAAGTCCCTAACGAGGAGTTCAATCTCTGTTTTTTTGGTGAAATGGGTAGCGATAGGGCCTGATGTTGGGAGGAATGCTGCCAGGAAGGAGCTGAATACGATGGTCCTCTGGTCGTGAAGGTGGAAGTCCTACTGGTTCAGCAAAAACACCTGTATATCGATCCAGAATTTGTTGGAGATCCAAAGGAGTAGTGGGGGCCGCTGATGGTTGCATTTGAATGGAATGGAGCTGAGCGATGACACCATGGGAACTATTATTAAGGAGTTTTTCCATGCGATGTGAACTGATGATGCTGAGAGACCCTGGTTGTAATCCTTTCAATGTGTGTTTGTGTCCATCGGGGGAGAACTGCATCCAAAGTTCAGCAAAATCCCATAATATGGGGCCAAGTGTGCGCAGCCATTGAGCACCCAAAACCACATCACATCCGCCGAAGGTCAAGGAAAACATGTCAGAGCGGAGGTTATAATCTCCCATAGAGATACGCACATTACGACACTTCCCTTTGCAAGGTAAGGTGCCCCCATTGGCAACCATGACTTCAAAGTTGGAGCAAGGATGGATAAAACAATCAGCTTGTTTGGCGATCCAAGGGTCAATGAAATTATGAGTGCTACAAGAATCAATGAGTATTGTAAGAGGAAGATTCTTGAAGTAACCGCGTATCCGCATTGTTTGGGGGGCAGTGACTCCAACTAAAGCATGGAGGGATATCTCGGGCTGGTCGTCCTGAGATGGAGGGTTAGTAGGTGGCTCCTGAGTGTCAACCGGAGCATCCATTATATCGGAAGCTTCTTCACCAATTTCAGAGGCAGGTGGAGAATCCACATCCAAGAGATAGAGCTATTGTTGAACACATCGATGTCCCCGACTGAATTTCTCATCACAATTATAACAAAGCCCTTTTTCTCTGCGTGCCTGCATCTCTGTTTCAGACAAATGCTTGATTGGAGGTGAGCGAGGAGCTGGCGGAATGGGAGGGCGTTGAGAACCCATATTTCGGAAGGGAACAAAAGAGGATTTGGAGCGATGTTGGGCTGCCATCTTGTCTTCTGCCAACTTAGCCAACCCTAGGGCTTCCATCATTGTGTTGGGGCTGAACATTTTGACCTCAGAGCGAATTGCATCCTTTAGACCACTGATAAAACAACTCCGGTAGAAGTCATCAGGTAAGCCTTTAGTGTGATTAGCTAGTTTCTCAAATTCAGTTTGATACTCTTTCACAGTGCCAATTTGGCGAAGTTTAGTGAGAGCTCCTGTGAAGTCATCAAAAGCACTAGGACCAAATCGTTGCAAAAGGAGCTGGCAAAAATCAGGCCATTTTGGCTCTTCATGAGCCTTGATGTACCAACGATACCATTGAAGAGCTTCCTGTTCCAAATGAAAGGAGGCAAGTGGAACTTGGTGGACATCAAAAGTATTATGAAGACTGAAATGCTGTTCTGCACGTTAGATCCATCCAGTCGGATCAGTACCATTGAAGCGAGGAAAATCTAGCTTCGGACCGCGAAAATTGCTGGAAGAAGAGAACCCATTGTTTGATGAAGACTCGGACTGTCGTCTGGTGTTCATAGCTGAATGCTCAAGATGGAGACTGAGAAATTTTTCATCCAGTTCCTGGAGTTTGTCTTGGATGGCTGTAAGTGCTTCCTCCATGGTTTTTGCTCCTGTGCGGGTGACAACCATAACCAGGAGTTTTTTTTTTTTTTTGGGAAGCGGGTAGAAAAACAAAAACAGAAACTGTTTCATTAGAGGAAAATATGGATTTGGGAAAAAATCGGAAGGGTAATTTGGGTTTGAGTAAGTTTTGGACATTGTTGAAAGGACAGGGAAGCAAAAAATGGGGATTTTAGGAGCGGGGTGAAAGAATGAGAAAATTTGGTAGAGAGGGACAAAGAAGCAGAATGAGGAAAGGAATACGGTGGCAAAATTTGAAGGCGTTTGGGTGAAGATCAAAAAAGTTATCGCAAACCCTAAAAATAGACAAATGTGGGATTTCAGGTTTTGGGAAGTGGAATTTGGGATAGGGTCGTCAGGAGTGAAATATGCAGAATGGAATTGCAGAGGTGTTAGTGAAGTTTCAGGGAAAACAGAGTTGAAACCAAGGAGATATGGCCGAAAAACAGAATTTTATACTTTTTAAAATTTTTTTTTAGGAAGGGATCTGCAATGGCATGAAAGTGATCGGAAACAGTGGAATCTGCAATGATGCAAAATGGATCGGCAACAAATGGATCTGCAACGACGCGGAACTGACCGGCAATAGTTCTGGACAGAGGAAATCTGCGATTGTGCAACTGAAAATAGATATGGACCCCAGGTATGTGCAGCTTCCTATCGGTTCAAGGGATTCACTCGGCCACCAATGTTGTCTGACGGCTTGCGTATTGGGGTAGTACCCCTCACTCGACGGCTCAGGTAAAACTGATAACCGCTTGGACACAAACGACAGCTCTTGGTTTACCTCACGGGTGGGAACTAGTCAATCAGGTAGGGGTCGTTGCCTTTTTCGCTGGCAGGTCCTCTCAATGGGCCAGCTACTTCGGGGTTCCTGTGGTACTTCTCACAATGAGTTTTAGGGCTTATGCCCAAGTACTTCCCATAGTTAAGTGGATAGGGATTATTCCCAGATCCGAACCTGCAACAGAAGCGAAAAAAAATTTGGGCAGAAATTTCACCCAACGAGCCCAAGAAAGCGCTCTGATACCAGATGTGAGGACCCTATAGCAAACAAGTAATCAAAATACACGATATAGCAGCAGAACTCAAAATCACTTTTATATTAATCGCAGGCCACTTCGAGGGGGCAACCTCCTTTGAGCAAGCTCAATAAAAAATAACTTCACGGTGCCTTCCTTGGTCTCAACACACACTTATATACTAAAAATAGGCGCCAATACTATGGGTCAAAACCATGGGCCAATATAAACTATGGATCAACAAATACTACAGGTGGCTTACAAAGCATATGCGCCCAACAACAATAACACAAACTATGGATCAACAATTACTATGGGACGACTTACAAAGCATATGCGTCAAACAACAATATACTAACACGGTAAAGAGAAGGATTGACATGGGTTCCTAACAGTAGGGCTCTAGATATAGGTGCCTAATGATCATCCAAGGTACCAATCAAGTTATAGCATGTGTGTAAATAAAATCACTCTAGTGTAATAAAGATAACCATCATTAAAAATTAGGAAAATGTTAATCTAATATGACAATAATTCTCAAGGTATAAGTTACAAACACGCTTTATCTAATAACTTAATGAATAATTTTACCCATCTAATTCTAACATTAAGCCAACATACATAGCTTATATTGTCTAACTCAAGTGAGGGTGTATGATGTGAACTACATATGTAGGGGAGGAAGGGTGTATTTTTGAAATTATCATCCTATTACATGAGGTGTTGGTCTATCCTTAACTTTAAAGAGCTGGTATTTTTAATGTTTCTTCCATATGTGTGCCTAGGGAAGTGTTGTGACCTATCATGGGTCATCCATCCTTATGCCTTCATATTGTGATCCCTTTTGTTTTAAAATTTCCTTTGAAATTTTATTTAACTTGTATACCTTTCAATGACTTAGTCCCTTTCTCTTTAGACATGGCTTAGATAATTTGGGACAAGGGAACCTAGATTTTGTGAAGGGGAGTGTCTGCAATGATTGTTTCCCTTTAAATTTTTGTAGTTAATGTATTCAACAAATCCTTTCTTAGGAGAGTACAATACTCTTTAATTTGGGGTATTCATACTTCATAATAGTAATGAGACCATGTATTATTACTAAAGATAGATCATTCACAAAGAGAAAATATGAAAGGGGTGGGTCAACTGATTAGCGAGACAAAAAAATGGCTACATAAAGTATGATTAGATGGATGAAAATCACTTGACTGAGTTCACCAAGGTACAAAATAACCTCGTACTAACATATTTATTAAGCTATAAGAACCCCATATACTAATAAACAAGAAACAACATGTATGTGAGTCATCATAAAGCATACATGTAACATCTCATGCTAACATAGTGTCATATCATAGAACATGCTAAGATTAATTAAAGGTTAAAACATATCACATCACTAGAGGATCAAGAACTGTCTCCTTCTAGGAATATCAAAGCACATGGACCATTTGACAAAGAACATGGACCATCTAAAAAGGTTGGAGGATCTCATACGCATGATCAATGGTGAATCCATAAATCTCACATCAAAATATTTGATCAAAGTCACCCCTGTTCAAAAGGCGATAAAACGATGATACACAACTTTCCATCATCGATCCTCCCTACCAATTGGGGTCATATTAACCACCTTCTTCAATTCTTCAATGTGTTGTTTCGATGTTATCCTTGTCGAATTGAATGTAGAATTCAATATGGTTGTCATCCTATATATCTTTCCAATTGCCTCTCCTTTCCTTATCTTTGTTGTCTTCCCTTCCTTATATCCATATTTGTTTTATATTATAAATATCAGAGATTGGATTTCTTGAACCTTCAATATTTCCATTGATATGCATCCAATTTTGGGATTAAATTTTGTATTAAAGGCATCATTGGCATGGCTTGCTTCCTATTTAGGGTCATTGAAACATGATTATGCTTTGTGTATTTTCTTTGTTAAAAATGGAATATGGGGTTAAAATGACATGTTTAGCAGGTGGCAATGAGCCCTCAACTAGAAGATACATGATTTGTATACTTGGAATCAAATTTGAATATGTCATCGTAACAAGTGTGTGTGTGTGTAACGACTCTTCTTTTTTCGATGGAATACACATTGCAGGAAAACCTTTGAGTACTTCCCCTCCTTTCTGGGATGGTACCTGGGTAATCGTTGGTTGCAATTTTGGAAACCTAACTTGGTGGGGAATCGAGTGAGGCCGTCAAGGAAGCCATCCCGAGGACTTGATACGATGACTTCCTACTTGCAATTCACAACACTCTACCACTTTGTTGATTTTTGTACCTAGGAAAGTGTTCCCCTAGTATTTTTGCCTAAGTCACTTAAAAAGGGAAAATAACTTGACCCTTGCAATTAATGATTGAGATGAATTTTAATTTTCACTTTAGAGATTAAAGTGATTTTTTGATAAATTTACATGAGGTGAGTGAAATTAATTTTGGAGAGAATTAATTGTGCATTTAATCTCATCCATCCATCTAACTCATTGTGGGCCCTTGGATTAGATGACCATTCAACTTCCTCATTTAGACACCAAAAAGGAAAGGGAAGGCATGCGAGACCAATTCTTTTTTTATCCATGAGTTTTGGAGAGTAGAGAAAGAGGATAAATTGAAGACTAAGAGAGAGCAGTAGTGGGCACAATTCCCAAGACCATACAACAACATAAATACAATTATGTATAACACACATCTCGAGGTATATTTTTGGGCATGATTTTCAAAGTATGTACAACATTGGAAGTCTAGAGAGCCAGTGCAGGAGGAACGACAAGTCCCCCCATCTAAGGAAATTTCATAGGTACCTTCAATACAAAGTACATGTTCATAGGTTTCTAGGGTTACTGAGCCACATGTTACAAGCACATGATCTTTAGGTTTAGTGGTTCAATCAACAGGTACTTCAGGGATATGTTTTGGTTCTCAGGTCACATGTTCACCATACATATCTACCGGATCACAAATTTCACCAGTTGTTGGTTCACCAGCTCTTGGTACACAGGTTTCTGGGCCTTATACTTCTGGGAGTTCTTTAGATGATGACATATCAGTTTTGGAGAAACTTTCAGGGAAGAGGAATCCTAAATGGCTTCATGATACCTTGAAGGAAGTTAAGGATTGTGGAGCGCCCAAGGAACTAGTGAGGACTATAGTGATGTCAGATAGGATGGGTGTTGCCTTGGTTGCTATTCTTCGTGATTCAGAGCCATCTACTTTTGAGGAGGCCTCTCACCATCATGTTTAGAGATATGACATGATGGAAGAGTACCATTCCATCATGAAGAATGATGTTTGGGATATTGTTCCGAGACCTGAGGGGAAGTTAGTGGTGAGTTCTCGATGGATTTACAAGGTAAAGCATGTTGCAGATGGCAGTGTGGAGAAATACAAAGCTCAGTTTTTTGCATGAGGTTTTTCACAGGCAGAGGGAGTTGATTATGATGAGACGTTTGCACAAGTTGCTCGTTATACTTTTATTAGATCATTGATTTACATTGCTACGGAAATGGGATGGAAGATCCATCAGATGGATGTGAAGACTACATTTATCAATGGAATGCTACAAGAGGAGGTTTATGTGGAGCAACCACAGGTATTTGAGATTCATGGGAGAGATTCTCATGTTTATAGGCTAAAGAAAGCCTTGTATTGGATGAAGCAAGCTATTCAAGCTTGGTATTCTAGGAATCATAGACTCTTACTTACCGTCGACGGGTTTTCAGAAGAGTGAGGCTGATCTGAATCTCTACTTCATCATGGTTGGAGATGATCCGCTCATTTTTCTATTATGTGTGGAGGATTTGTTTATCACCGGTGAGGAGAGACCTATTGGAGTTTGTAAGAGAAATATTAGTTCAGAGAATGAGATGACTGAAATTGGGTTGATGCATTATTTTTTTGGGATTGGAGGTTTGGAAGGACAGTGGTCATATTTTCCTGTGGCAGGGAAAGTATGCAGTAGATATTTTGAGGAGATTTCAGATGGAGGATTGTAGGCGAATGTATATACCTATGGTCACCAACTAGAAGAAGCTTCATGCTTCTAAGGAAGAGTTGGTGGATCCTACATTATACCGCCAGCTCATAGGTTCATTGATGTATCTGGTCAACTCTAGGACAAATTTGTGTTTTGCAGTGAACACTCTCAGTCAGTTCATGGGGGATCCTAGGAGAGTGTATTGGGTTGCCAAAAAAAATGTGTTGAGATACCTTGCAGGTACATTGGATTATGGATTGAATTATAGGAGATCAAATGGAGTTAGTTTGATTGGATTCACAGATTCAGATTGGGCAGGAAATGTAGCGGACCAGAAGAACACTTCCAGATGTTGTTTCAGTTTTAGATCGTCAACAATGCCGTGGTTTAGTCAGAAGCACAATTCCTTTGCTTTGATTTTTGCTGAGGCTGAGTACATGGCAGCCAGTCAGGCTAGTTGCGAGGAACTATGGCTTCACAAGTTGTTGGTGGACTTATTTGATCATGAGTTGAGGCCTACGACGATTTAATGTGACAATTAGAGTTGCATCCAACTCTCTAAGAATACTGTATTTCATGATAGGTCAAATCATATTGAGATCGGGTACCATTTAATATGTGATTATGTTCAGAGAGGAGCGGTGGAGTTGCAGTACATTTCCACTGATGAGCAGGTTGCAGATATCCTAACAAAGTCTCTTGGAAGAGGTAAGTTCATTCATTTCAGAGACAAGTTGGGTGTAGTGCATAACACCTTCCTCCGTAAGAGGGAGTGTTGATTTTTATACCTGGGAAAGTGTTCCCCTAGTGATCTTTACCTAAGTCACTTAAAAGGGGAAAATAACTTGACCCTTGAAATTAATGACTTGAGATGAGTTTTAATTTTCACATTAGAGATTAAAGTGAGTTTTTGATAAATTTAAGTGAGGTGAATGAAATTAATTTTGGAGAGAATTAATTGTGCATTTAATGTCATCCATCCATCTAATTCATTGTGGTCCCTTGGATTAGATGACAATTCAACTACCTCATTTAGACACAAAAAAAGGCAAGGGAAGGCCTGAGATAACATTTCTTTTTTTATCCATGAGTTTTGGAGAGTAGAGAAAGAGGAGAAATTGTAGAGTGAGAGAGAGAAGCAGTGGGCACGATTCCTAAGACCGTACAACAACAAAAATACCTTTCTGTATAACACGCATCCCAAGGAATTTTTTGGGCACATTTTTCAAAGGATGTACAAAAACATTAATTGTTGTTTTGTACAACAGTGACATGAAATTCTAGGCAAGGTTAGGCACAAATTTTGAGGCAACTCGTATAGTTTTATGGGTGCAAAAATCGAGATAGTCCATACATCATGTGGGCATGAAAATTGAGGTTTGTATGGTACAAAAGGTGGGCACAAAAATCGAGGTCCATACGGTACGTACGGTACAACATTGGCCACAAAAATCGAGATAGTCCGTACATTCATTTTGTCACATTTTTCGAGGAAGCTAGTTGGCAGAAAATTTGATTGTGAAATTTCTGAATTTATTCAACTTGCTGAGCACTGTGGTGGAGATAAGTTTATATCTTTTTTTTTGTATTTTATTTTTTTAAAGAAACAAAATTCTCTCTCTCTCTCTCTCTCTCTCTCTCTCTCTCTCAAGAACAGGTTTTACTTGGAGGTTGGGGTTTTTCCTGGTTCATTTGACCAAAAAATTTTGAGTCTGATTTTTATGTGTGTCTGTGTTTTTATTACTACTCTTTAGAACTTGTAAAAATTCTTCATGTGTTTTAGTCATTTTTTTTATGAGTAAATGACTTAATTTGCCGCTGAAAATAAATTGGGTTGGGCATTAAACAATGTTGAAAATGGTGGTTTGAAACCGGGTTGGGGACACACTCAAGCTAACCCATTGAGATTTATCTTCAAGGACTTTGCTTTAAGTTTTTTTTTTTGTTTCAGTAGGAAAATGGTAATGAACATATATCCTTTTTTTTTCTTTTTTGCAAAACATGGCACCATATTCCATGTTTTGTGGACTTGATTGTCATAGAGGTTATTCATTTTTCCACCAACATTCACCTTAAGAATCCTCTCTTTTGATTTTTGTGAAGTCCTCTTTAGCTTATGCTTGGGAACACTTGGATGATCTTTTCAATTTTTTGGATTACAAATTTGAGGCCTTTCTCCTCATATGAAAACAACTTTTTCATTATATTTATACTTTCCTATATGAACATATAAAATCAAATAAGTTGGAAACTTAAACCATGTCACCTTATTAAGCTGTAAAATGACAATTATTGTAAAATGGTCTTTGACATGGTTTATTGTGCACCTTCAAACTACACTATTTCCCTTAATCCCTATTTCATGTAGACACTCATTTACTCATCATTTTCATATAAACAAGAAGTAATATTTATATGCATACTCCTCAATACATGCCAATTCAATTAGAAAATACATTGTTATCTTATTGATTTACTTTGTTGTTTTGACATGTGATTTGGCTCCAAAAGAACAAAATTTAAGAAATTATTGTTTATGTATGTTACAACTTTTATCTTATACATGCCCCTTTACCTCGTTCCTTTATCCTTTTATTCACATGTTTTGGCACTTCTAAATTTTTTGAATATGGAATTACTTGGTTTTATGGATTGCATAACTTATTGCACTACTTCAAGTTTGATAACCATTCTTTTAGGCATTGACACTTAATGGTCAAGAAATAGGTAAAGTGCTTATAGGTACATTGATAACAACATGCATAAGGTATAAGGTATAGTGAGGTATTTAAGTGCTACTCTACAGTGGTCTATAATCACTTTTGCACCATTACTTGTATTTTCTGCAAAATCCTAACCAACTATTATGGTGGTGTTTTTTAATGCATTATTTCCATGAATAGTAACATCGAATGATTGGAATCACCTATCTCCTCTTTCATATTTGATTTTGTGTGGTTTCTACACTTTAAAGGGGCTGTAACTTCATTGTTAAGCTTATTGAATATGGGAGAAATCTATTTTAGCTCAATCTCCTATATGACTCGGAAAAGCAACGTCTTCCTTGCAAATTTTAATGTTGGAAAAATCCTATCGTGTTTACATGAATATTACTATAATGAGTGATTGTGTCTATACAAACATAGTATTACTACTTCGTGTGTGGGAGGTTGTATTTTTTGGGAACGTAGATCCACCTATTATTTTATGTTTCGTTGAATGTGTTTTAACTTTTTGTTTTACATCTATTAATATTTCGAAGTTTTGAAAACTTATGTCAGAAGTTCTTGAGATGAGATATTTGTACATATATTACACACAATTAAATCATCCGTCTTTTTGTTCACAATACTACTTTTTTATTCTAATCCTTTTTGTTCTCTAGAAGTGTAGAAGTGTCCTCGAGCGTCTTAAGAGATAAGATAAACACCAGTCTCTATAAAAGTTTGAGTTTCTAGTTTCAAATAAAAAACCCAATCCCTTTTGTCTAAGTAGGAGGATTGCATAGATTTTTTTTTTGATTTAATATTTCCCACACACATTCATCATGGTCCACACACTACAATGACCTTTCATTCAAAGAAGACACCTCCCCATTCCCCTTTCCACACCCCTACCTCCATACCCTTGTGTGCATTAACTCCACCATACAGTTTCCTACACCACTTTGTCACCTAGCCATGTCCAACACCTTCCATGCCTATGGATGAAAAATGCAAAGACATGTTACTTCACCTATCCACTATTTGCCTCCATGTACATGATTTGTGATCAATTTTTTTAATGTTGTAGTCAAAGTTTCAACATTTTGTGGTCTCATTGCATGACTCTAGATCATTTGGTCCTTAGTTTTATACAACTGAAATCAATGGTATTAAATGTTGACCTAACTTAAACTCACTTTCTCTTTTACTGCTTGAAGTTTGTGTTGTTATTGTAGTATGCCAAGGAATTCAAGGACTTATTCAAGGAGGAAGCTAATACCTATTTTATTTATAGTTGAATTAAGAAATGCCTCTTCTAAGTAGAAAGAACCATTATTTGGTGACACTATCAAGTCCTTAAGCAGTATCTCCAAATAATTCCATTGGTTGACAACATACAAATTACATTTGGGATAACCAAAGGAATAGTGCAAGAAAAATGTGTTGTGGACATTAGGGTTTGTAGTAGAGGTTTAGAATTTTTGAGGGGTTGTTGAATGGTGTGTTGAGAAGTTCAATTTCAAATATAGGGTTATAATAAGAGACAAAGAAATAAAGTTCCAAAATCTGCAAAGTTATACCAGGTTGATATTCTATAATTGGTTGATTGCTATAGAGAGATATCATGGTTGTTTTCCTACTAGTTGGATATGAATCCATAAATTGCATGTACAAGTATGTGGTTTTTATCGTCTATTATACTCTACACAAAAAGAGGTTTTTGGTTTGGGTAATAACTTGGTTTTGAATAAAATTCACACCAATTTTCGAAGTACCAAAGAAACAAGATATTTTACATTTCCTCGTATCTGATTTTTACCTTGGTTCTCAACAAGACTTTTGAAAACTTATCAATTTGGATTTATGTTAAACCAAACATTAAGCATGGACAGTTATGGTACCCTTTTTTCTAGAAGCATTTAAGGCGTGTTGCCACTTTTATGAAATGCATGTATGTTTCTTCAATTAGGGTTATTTCACATATATGAGATTGTATGAAGTAAAAACATTTCTACTTTCCTAAGTTTTTATATGACCATTTATTTTTAGTGGAAGTTGTCGAGCAATATGCAAAATGGGGTAATTTTCTCTTCATCATAAGAAAAAAAACAATTCTTGATTGTGCCTTTCCAATTTACTAGAGTATTTATGACAGATATATTTGTTGATAAATCTAGAGTTTTGAATTCATTTAAACTAAGAGAGACCTATATTGTTCCTGGTATAATCTAAATAAATTATTTACAACACACTTGTTATCCTATGGTTATATTAAATATTTTTTTATTATGAAATTCTTAAGAAGGAGGACGTAATGAGAATATTTCTATTGACGAAAATGTTGATGGCCAAGCTAAGATTACATGAAATTGTTCCCATTTGTACTGTGAAGAGGTTTAACCTCCTTGAAGTATCCTATGCAATCATAAGTCCAAATGCCAAATATACATTAGGAAGAGATATAAAATGGTCATCAAATGAAATGAAAAATAGAATTCTGCCATTAGACAACACCATTAAAGAGGGAAACCAAATTTTGGTTCTAAAATAAACTATTGTGACAAGTTACCTCATAAATGTTTTCTATCAACTTAGAGGACTACTTCTACTTCATCTATAGGAAGGAATAAAAAAAAATGAAGTGGGTGGAGTTGTCGATGATGGAAATGATCCTTAAAAATATACAAGGGAGAAAGAACACACTGCACCTATTCCTCCAAATAGAATGAAACATTATAAATAACGAACAAGGAGCATTATGTTAGGAAAATCCTAAGGATAATGTTGATATTTCCAATAATATGGAAACATTTAATCACTAAATTTGACCTCTTTTTGGAGAAATAACCCAAGTGATAAATGTAAAAGTAATTGGAAGTGACTCTGGTGCAGCTAGAGATTCCCATATTCAATGATATTTCTATCATTTTGCACCATTCTAATTATTGCATCGAAGAGGTGCATTTTACAACCCAGTAGGGGAGAGATGTGTAACTCCTTCTATCATTCATCCTAAATTTGACACACGTCTTTTATAAACAATAAGAACATATTATAAAAAATAACTTGTCTGCTTAAATTAAATTTAAATTATTTAGAATTGCATATATATAAAACAACATAAATTAGATAAACTAAAACCATAAAAATTAGATTACACATTTCCACTCTAAAAAAGGGTCTGCACATTGAGAAATTTGATCCCTCTCGGTGCTTAGTAGATCCCCTTTTAGATGGATATATACTAGTGATAAACAAACTAAGAAGTAGACTTACAAAGTGAAGATTAAAGGGGACAAATAATTAAAAAGAATGAGTTTTATTTTGTTGATAAAGCTATCAAATATTTGATGCTTTGAGGATGCATAAGGATAATAGTAAAATGGCATAACATTTTGTGGATGAATAGGAAGAACATATACACAAACTAAGAAAGTTAATGAAAGAGTTAGAGATGGTGTTTATTTTTTAACCCTTGTTTACATAGCCTCTCACCACACAAATGTTGTTAATCCCTATGTATTGTCACATTAAATTTACATTATTGTATTAGTGTTGTCTTTATTGATCAAATGGTCTCTTTATTCTAATTGTATGGTAATATATGACCTTAATTGTGAGTGTAACCTTTGTCTTCTATATACATATATCAATGAGACCTAGTATTAGGTTCACCTCATTTTCTATTGTGAATTTGATACATTGTATAAGGAGTTTTCCCCCTCAAAGGGGCTAATTCATCTCTTTATTCCATTCTTAAGTGGTGGATTACTCTTTCTTTCTATTTTTATGTTATTTTGGGAATTCGATGTATAATATTTAGTATTAGATCCATTTTCACTATAATTTTTTTGGTGGTTGAGTCAAATGTTGGAATCTTTAGGAGCCTTGGAATGAATATCTAATTACACATGGTAAAAATTCTAAGACATGGTTTAGTTTCAGTTCAGAGTTACAATGTTTGAAAGTTAAGGTTTTTGTTTAGTCCATAAATTAGTCTAAAAAATGTGTTCAAGGTAAATATGTTATATCTAAAGCTTGAGAGATCTCAATTGAATACTACCTATTGAATAAGAATATATACAAACCATGGTGTTTGTGGTAAAAATACCAAAATCAGAATAAGAAAATTAGGCATGTGTCATTCCTTACAAACTCACTCTCCATGGATAAAAACAACAAGTTTTTGAAAAAAGTTTCCTTAACTCTCTCTTGGCACATCAAAATTGGGTCAAAATTATGGGATTATAGAGAATAAATTACAATATATTCTAGGATGTAATTTTAAGACTCAAAGGGTCCAAAATTTTAGAGATAATTTAGGATCAAGGTCAGCTACAAAGACAACCTACAAACCATGGTTTCTAAAGGTAGGTCAACTTGAAATTTGCATAACTTTTGATTGGAATATCTATTTTGGGTGATTAAAAATGTGTGATAAAGAGGAAATAGAGGAAAGTTATAGCTAAATATTAATTTGGGCTTACATTGCAAGGGGTTTTTAAAAAACAATTCATCGTTTAAACCTCTAGAGAGCTCATGACTCATGAAGAAAATGAAGAAATGTGTAACCAACTATCCTATTTGGAGGACAAAGTTAAGTAATTGAATGATAGGTTAGTGACACTAGTTCAATTGATAAACACAAAAAGGGATATAGAAAATGAGTTGAAAAATATGGATAAAAAATGTCTAGTAAAGAGGATCTCAAAGTTATGAAGGGGGTAATTTTGAATGAGATGAGACATATCTTTGCTTATAATTCATCTCCTCAAGAAGAAGATAAGGATAACAAGAAGGAACTGTCCCAATCACATATTAATAAAATTGAAAAATAGTTGGATAACAACATGAACCACTTATACTATGTAATGAGAACATTATACTAAGAACGAGAACTCTAGCCATAAAAATGATGATTTTTGCATAAAAAACACCAAAAACACCTCCTAAATAGAAAAGTGTTGATACCAGTATACATGTTTTTTTTTTTCGGGGTAAAAAATAGAGCCATGGCTTAAACATCACATACTGTTGTTTACAAAACTTTGAAATCAACCCCTAAATTGGGAAAATATTTTTTTCTTTAATAGATAAATTACAACTTTTTTGAAACTTGCATATTAAACCAAAAAAATTATTTCATAAATAATTTCACTACTATAACCATAAAAAATCAAAGAATTTATGATGCCATTCCTAATGCAATCATATATTAAACTTTAAAAAACAAACGATTCATATAATTTTAGCCCAAAAAAAAATTTTTAACCCAATTTTTTTTAAATAAAATAAAAAATTATGAAAAAATTATAACAAATTATATTTTTTTTATGAAAAAAAAATAAAAAAATAATGTTTTAACTATGTTTGTGAGTGAGTTTTGTATAAAAACACTTTAGCAAAACTCATATTTTTAAACTTCTATTAAAAAAAAAAAATTATAAAATACACACGTTACCAATCCCAACGTACTCCCCACTTTACCTTTATACCTCCCCGTTACTGCATGTAACACATTATATGTTATATTATATAATATGTTATATGTTATAATATAACATATAATGTGTTACATATGCAGTGGACGGGAGGTATAAGGAGTGAGTATGGAGGTATAAGGGTTGAGATCGGAGTAAG
>LPNX010292861.1:2942-20157 GCA_001517045.1 Pseudotsuga menziesii | reverse complement strand
AATTTGTTATTTGTTTTTGTGGTTGGTTGTTTATTTTTATGTGTTATTTGTTAATTTTTTTTTATTTGTTATTTGTTTTGTTTATTATTGTTTTTTTTTTAATTTGTTATTTGTTTTATTTTGTTTTGTTTTAATTTGTTCACTTTATTTGTTTTTTTAATTTACTTTATTTATTTATTTATTTTTTATGAAAATTATTTTTGTATTTTTGTTTTTAATTTTTTTAACATTATTTTGTTTGTTTATTTTTTAATATTTTTTTTATATATTTTAGTTATATGTAAAAGTTTAATATTCTTGGCTTCATTAATGAGAGTTATGAATATGTTTTAATAAATGAAAATAATGAAGGTAAACATAGTTAGATGTTGAATTATAATGGAGTGGTTAAAAACTTAAGATACGAAAAAAGGGATTTGAAAGGAGTGACATAAAAGACCCAATGGAAGACAACATTGATGTCCCCGAAGTAATCCAAGCTCTATAAAATTCCAATTTAGATGAAGAATTTGTCCTACATGATATTGTTGATTATTTTCATTTCTTGAAGAAAATGTTAAATTTAACAATATTTTGATAAGATATATTAGTAATGTTTTGGCTTTTAGACTTTATTTTAGAAATAAAATTTCTATATATAATGTTTTTAATATGTCATTTACAAATATATGGTATAGTTTTTCTTGAATTTATGTCAATCGTCACCTTTTGGAAAATAATATGGAATAGTATCATTTTTATAAAATAAATCTCTCAAAATTCATTGAAAATGGTTTTAAATGTCTTTATTTTCTGGATTTTTTTACAATTTTGTCAATAATCTTATTTTGTCCATAAAAATGTTCTATTTTAAAAAAAAGATTGCAAAATGTATATGTTTTTCATTATAACTTGCTTCTAAATGTATGTTATTTTGTTAAATTTCTAAAAAACACACTTGAAAGTAGAAATTAAAAATATTTTACAACAAAGATGATTCAAAGGCCTAAAAAAATGTCTCCAAATGAAAATGTGTGATACTGGTATCAACCCTTTTTGAAATGGAGGTAAAAATAGCTACTAAAATTAGGAGAGAGAAAAATGAGAACTGTGAGGTTCGATTCCTTAACATTTGATCATTCATCACTCCATGTTCCACATAATCATGGGTTCAAATCGATACCAAGGAACCGTTTCATTCACAAGATATATATGAAAAACTTTTATGGTAATGATCCCATAACATGTATATTCTAGAAGTAACAATTCTTTGATCTACACAAAGTGCAGAGTTTACAAAAGGTTACTATTGCATCATTGTATCTATAACCCAATCAATTTGTGTGGTACCAATGGCTTTGTGATCGTAAATAGGAATCTATTATATCATGGCTTGTATTTACAGATGAATTCCTAACACATTATGGGGATATTAATAGAAATATATTCTTTATCCAATTAATAAATCTCAGACTTTATTTTAGACATAAAATTTCTATATATAATGTTTTTAATATGTTATTTACAAATATATGGTATAGTTTTTCTTGAATTTATGTCAATCGTCACATTTTAGAAAATAATATGAAATAGTATCATTTTTATAAAATAAATCTCTCAAAATTCATTGAAAATGGTTTTAAATGTCTTTATTTTCTGGATTTTTTTACAATTTTGTCAATAAAAATTTCTTATTTTGTCCATAAAAATGTTCTATTTTAAAGAAAATATTGCAAAATGTATATGTTTTTCATTATAACTTGCTTCTAAATGTATGTTATTTTGTTAAATTTCTAAAAAACCCACTTGAAAATAAAAAATAAAAATATTTTATGACAAAAATGATTCAAAGGCCTAAAAGAATGCCTCCAAATGAAAATGTGTGAAACTGGTATCAACCCTTTTGAAATGGAGGTAAAAATAACTACTAAAATTAGGAGAGAGAAAAACGAGAACTGTGAGGTTCGATTCCTTAACATTTGATCATTCATCACTCCATGTTCCACATTATCATGGGTTCAAATCGATACCAAGGAACCGCTTCATTCACAAGATATATATGAAATTTTTTTATGGTAATGATCCCATAACATGCATATTCTAGAATTAACAATTCTTTGATCTACACAAAGTGCAGAGTTTACAAAAGGTTACTATTGCATCATTGCATCTATAACCCAATCAATTTGTGTGGTACCAATGGCTTTGTGATCGTAAAACGGAATCTATTATATCTTGGCTGGTATTTACGGATGAATTCCTAACACATTATGGGGATATTAATAGAAATATATTCTTTATCCAATTAATAAATCTCAGGAAAAGAGGTCTAGTTTTTTTTTCAATGTGGTTCACAAACCCCTCGGAGGGCTGCTACATCCATGGGAAGAGATCACGGGGGTCCCACCCAAATGGGACTCACCCCTCGCTTTGAGTATAGAGATAACCTAGTGGGGACATCAAGTGAGGCACTTATATATCAACTTATAGCCACCCAGGGATTTGACCCAGAGACCTTCTGTCCACAACTTACAGTACTCAACCACTTGAGCTAGTCCATCGGGATAGGAAAAGAGGTAGTTACAAACAAAATTAATGACTTTCAAAAGCTGATACTTAAGGTGAAAAACATCTTAGAAGATAATTTGTTGTATATATTTATGGGCACTTTAAAGGAGAACATTTAACATGAGATACACCGCTTTGAACCTAAATCATTGGAGAATTCTTTTAGTTTGGAAAGGAAAGTTGAAAGTAAAAATATGGCTACTACTAACACCTATAGATAAGGAAATATCCCCCCCTCCCCAACCACACTCATAATACAAGGTTGATGCCTCAACAAGTGGAGTAAAGAAGGGAAAAATGACTTTGATTCAATTGTGACAAGTACAATAAAGGGAATAAGTGCAGTGAGAAGAAATTATTCTACATAGATTATGAAGAGGAAGAATATCCAAAATTGGAACAATCCCAAGAGGCCAAACTAGAAGATACTACCCCAACCATATTGTGACATACATTGGCTAGCATTAGCACTGAAATACAAGTATAGAAGGATATATCAAAAATAAAAAAAGGTAAAAATGTTGATTGAATTTGGTAGTAATGATAAATTCATTAATTGCAAATTCGCCAAAATTCTCAATCACTTTATATATCTAGCACCAGAGTTTCAAGTAATGATTGTAGATGTCGGTACCATAAATTATTCAAGGAAGTGTCATGGTATTAAGCTTATTACGGGGGAGTATTTATTGGATATATTAAATAGTGCAATCCAGATGGGTGGTGTTTATGTTGAAAGTAAAAATATGGCTACTAGTAGAATGGATACTACTAAAATCTATAGAGAGGGAAATGTCCCACCCCTACAAAATCTCACTCAACTACAAGGTTGATGCCTCAAAAACTAGAGGAAACAAGAGCAGAAGGACTATGTTTCAATTGTGACAATAAGTACAATAAAAGGAATACCTGCAACAATAAGAAATTATTCTACATATATTGTGAAGAAGAAGAATATATAGAATTGGAATAGTCCCAAGAGGTCATACTAGAAGACACTACTCCGTCCATATCTTGACATATATTGGATAGAATTAGAATTGATCAAACTACCAATATAGAAGGATATATCAAAAATAAAAAGGCAACAATGATGATTGATTTTGGTAGTATCAATATCTTCATTTATTGCAAATTAGCTAAACTTCTCAATTGGGTTATATATCCAGTGCCGAAGTTTCAAGAAATGATTGTAGATGTAGGTACCATAAATTGTTCAAAGAAGTGCCATAGTATTGAGATTATTATGGGGGAGTTTCTAGTCATTTCATGGCAAGCCTTGGTAAGGGGTATTGGAATGCTATGAATTAGTTACTAAGATATTTAAGGGCCAGTTAAGATCTTGCTATTTGATATGGATTGACATATTTACAATTTAAAGGTTTTGCATATTTTATTTTGGTGGAGATAGATATGGACGAAAGTATACCACATGTTTTACTTTCACTCTTTTTAGCGGAGTTCTAATATGGAAATCTAAGTGGTAGTCAGTGGTGCCCTTATCAACCAGTGAAGCAGAACATGTGGCAGCAAGTGAGGCCAGTAAAGAGGCAATATGGCTAGAGTGAATTATGTATTATTTCAATATGATGTAGGGGAATACCACTTTACATTTGTGACAATTAAATTGTTATTCACCGAATTAAGAATCCAACATTTTATGATCATACAAAGCATATTGATAGTGAGTACCATTCCATAGGGAAAGTGGTGGAAGAAGGTAGGATACTATGGGAGAAAATTGGTACTGAAGACAATACTTCAAATATGCTTAGATATCCAATTAAAATTGAGAAGTTTGAATGGTCCAAAAATTCTCTGAGCTTTCTGAAAATGTGATGAAGGCGTCATTTGTAAATGGAAAGTGAGTAGAAAACATAGGCAATGAAATTCATGTATATAAACTTCAAGTGGGATAATTTTAGGAGGTGAAGTCAATATCCATATCTCTAATTTTTTTTTGTATAGTGGTACATGACTATCCCATTGCATGATTCACATGTGTTGGGAACACAAGGGGGTCACAAGGTGGGATAGTGGTGCCCCTTCTCTAGGAATGTGGGGGCACAGTCCCCAAGTTGAAAATTTATAGACCCTTCTAGTGTAATCTGGTTACTTCTAGAACCTTCATATGTATTGTATAAAAGGAAAGTGACTCCTAGCATTATATTACAAGAGAGGAAAGCATTGTAAGTTTTTTGTTGAGTAATAATAAAAGATTAAAGTTGTCATTGAGTCATGGTTTTACTTGCACATAGCAGGGTTTCCACACAAATCTTGTGCTTGATTGTTATCATTTATTGCTTTTGTTTTTTTTTTTTATATATATTTTTGTAACATCAAAAAGTCTCAGAGAACATGTTGATTCAAGTCAGTGTTAACCCAAATATTGTGTGTATAGTTATGGTAACCTTTGTTTTAGAAACATAAGGCTTAGTACCATTTCAATGAAACCCAATACTCTGTTATGAGGAACATGAAACATAGGTTTCTAATAAGAGAACTTGATGCTTCAACCTTTGAAATGAGAATTTTCTTAAAGGGGCAGGGCAAGTTTTTTTTCAGTGAGCCTAATTTCACCTACATTATATTGTGTGATTTTCAGGGAAAACCTTTCCACTTGTCGAAGTTTGTTTGTGACCATTTCTTCTTATGGAAGTTGATAGATTATATGTGAAATTGGCTAATTTTCTTCATCATAATAAGATAGATCAATTGTTTATAGTTCCTTTTTCGATTTATTGAAGTATTTGTGAAAGACATCATACAAATAACTGAAGAAACCTAAAATTTGGATTCATTTAAAGTAAGAGAGGCCAAAGTTATTCTAGGATATGATCCTGAGAATTTGTTTATGACACATTCTTTATCTTTTGTTTATGCTAAACGTTTCCCTTAGTTTGAAGTTATTAAGGAGGGAGGATGAAATAATGAGTATTTTATTATTGAAGAAAATGTTGATGATTGAACTAAACTACTAGAATTTGTTCCCATTTTTAAGGTGAAGAACCTTAACCTTCTTGAAGGGTCCTATATAATCATAAATTCAAATGCTTACATGGACACTAGGAAGAGAAGGGAAGGTTTCCATAAAAAAATTGAAAAATATACTTGGATACCACTACAAATCACCATGATAAAGGGGAAATATGTTATGTATCTAAAGAAGGTGTTTTGTTAAGTTCTCTCATAAATATCCTAGTGTCAACTCAAAGGATTTCTTCTACTTCATTTGGAGGTAGAGAACTATTGAATTGGGTGGAAATGATCGTAAAAAGTCTACGTGGGAGAAATAACACACCACCCTTGTTCCTGCAAAGAGAAAATGCTTGTAAGTAAGGAACAATAATAATCCCATAACATGAAATTTTTTTATGGTAATGATCCCATAACATGTATATTCTAGAAGTAACAATTCTTTGATCTACACAAAGTGCAGAGTTTACAAAAGGTTACTATTGCATCATTGTATCTATAACCCAATCAATTTGTGTGGTACCAATGGCTTTGTGATCGTAAATAGGAATCTGTTATATCATGGCTTGTATTTACAGATGAATTCCTAACACATTATGGGGATATTAATAGAAATATATTCTTTATCCAATTAATAAATCTCAAACTTTATTTTAGACATAAAATTTCTATATATAATGTTTTTAATATGTTATTTACAAATATATGGTATAGTTTTTCTTGAATTTATGTCAATCGTCACATTTTAGAAAATAATATGAAATAGTATCATTTTTATAAAATAAATCTCTCAAAATTCATTGAAAATGGTTTTAAATGTCTTTATTTTCTGGATTTTTTTACAATTTTGTCAATAAAAATTTCTTATTTTGTCCATAAAAATGTTCTATTTTAAAGAAAATATTGCAAAATGTATATGCTTTTCATTATAACTTGCTTCTAAATGTATGTTATTTTGTTAAATTTCTAAAAAACCCACTTGAAAATAAAAATTAAAAATATTTTATGACAAAGATGATTCAAAGGCCTAAAAAAATGCCTCCAAATGAAAATGTGTGAAACTGGTATCAACCCTTTTTGAAATGGAGGTAAAAATAGCTACTAAAATTAGGAGAGAGAAAAACGAGAATTGTGAGGTTCGATTCCTTAACATTTGATCATTCATCACTCCATGTTCCACATTATCATGGGTTCAAATCGATACCAAGGAATCGCTTCATTCACAAGATATATATGAAATTTTTTTATGGTAATGATCCCATTAACATGTATATTCTAGAAGTGACAATTCTTTGATCTACACAAAGTGCAGAGTTTACAAAAGGTTACTATTGCATCATTGCATCTATAACCCAATCAATTTGTGTGGTACCAATGGCTTTGTGATCGTAAAACGGAATCTATTATATCTTGGCTTGTATTTACGGATGAATTCCTAACACATTATGGGGATATTAATAGAAATATATTCTTTATCCAATTAATAAATCTCAGGAAAAGAGGTCTAGTTTTTTTTTTCAATGTGGTTCACAAACCCCTCGGAGGGCTGCTACATCCATGGGAAGAGATCACGGGGGTCCCACCCGAATGGGACTCACCCCTCGCTTTGAGTATAGAGATAACCTAGTGGGGACATCAAGTGAGGCACTTATATATCAACTTATAGCCACCCAGGGATTTGACCCAGAGACCTTCTGTTCACAACTTACAGCACTCAACCACTTGAGCTGGTCCATCGGGATAGGAAAAGAGGTAGTTACAAACAAAATTAATGACTTTCAAAAGCTAATACTTAAGGTGAAAAACATTTTAGAAGATAATTTGTTGTATATATTTATGGGCACTTTAAAGGAGAACATTCAACATGAGATACACCGCTTTGAACCTAAATCATTGGAGAATTCTTTTAGTTTGGAAAGGAAAGTTGAAAGTAAAAATATGGCTACTACTAACACCTATAGATAAGGAAATATCCCCCCCTCCCCAACCACACTCATAATACAAGGTTGATGCCTCAACAAGTGGAGTAAAGAAGGGAAAAATGACTATGATTCAATTGTGACAAGTACAATAAAGGGAACAAGTGCAGTGAGAAGAAATTATTCTACATAGATTATGAAGAGGAAGAATATCCAAAATTGGAACAATCCCAAGAGGCCAAACTAGAAGATACTACCCCAACCATATTGTGACATACATTGGCTAGCATTAGCACTGAAATACAAGTATAGAAGGATATATCAAAAATAAAAAAAGGTAAAAATGTTGATTGAATTTGGTAGTAATGATAAATTCATTAATTGCAAATTCGCCAAAATTCTCAATCACTTTATATATCTAGCACCAGAGTTTCAAGTAATGATTGTAGATGTCGGTACCATAAATTATTCAAGGAAGTGTCATGGTATTAAGCTTATTATGGGGGAGTATTTATTGGATATATTAAATATTGCAATCCAGATGGGTGGTGTTGATGTTGAAAGTAAAAATATGGCTACTAGTAGAATGGATACTACTAAAATCTATAGAGAGGGAAATGTCCCACCCCTACCAAATCTCACTCAACTACAAAGTTGACGCCTCAACAACTAGAGGAAACAAGAGCATAAGGACTATGTTTCAATTGTGACAACAAGTACAATAAAAGGAATACCTGCAACAATAAGAAATTATTCTACATATATTGTGAAGAAGAAGAATATATAGAATTGGAATAGTCCCAAGAGGTCATACTAGAAGACACTACTCCATCCATATCTTGACATATATTGGATAGAATTAGAATTGATCAAACTACCAATATAGAAGGATATATCAAAAATAAAAAGGCAACAATGATGATTGATTTTGGTAGTATCGATATCTTCATTTATTGCAAATTAGCTAAACTTCTCAATTGGGTTATATATCCAGTGCCGAAGTTTCAAGAAATGATTGTAGATGTAGGTACCATAAATTGTTCAAAGAAGTGCCATAGTATTGAGATTATTATGGGGGAGTTTCTAGTCATTTCATGGCAAGCCTTGGTAAGGGGTATTGGAATGCTATGAATTGGTTACTAAGATATTTAAGGGTCAGTTAAGATCTTGCTATTTGATATGGATTGACATATTTACATTTTAAAGGTTTTGCATATTTATTTTGGTGGAGATAGATATGGACGAAAGTATACCACATGTTTTACTTTCACTCTTTTTAGCGGAGTTCTAATATGGAAATATAAGTGGTAGTCAGTGGTGCCCTTATCAACCAGTGAAGCAGAATATGTGGCAGCAAGTGAGGCCAGTAAAGAGACAATATGGCTAGAGTGAATTATGTATTATTTCAATATGATGTAGGGGAATACCACTTTACATTTGTGACAATTAAAGTGTTATTCACCGAATTAAGAATCCAACATTTTATGATCATACAAAGCATATTGATAGTGAGTACCATTCCATAGGGAAAGTGGTGGAAGAAGGTAGGATACTATGGGAGAAAATTGGTACTGAAGACAATACTTCAAATATGCTTAGATATCCAATTAAAATTGAGAAGTTTGAATGGTCCAAAAATTCTCTGAGCTTTCTGAAAATGTGATGAAGGCGTCATTTGTAAATGGAAAGTGAGTAGAAAACATAGGCAATGAAATTCATGTATATCAACTTCAAGTGGGAGAATTTTAGGAGGTGAAGTCAATATCCATATCTCTAATTTTTTTTTGTATAGTGGTACATGAATATCCCATTGCATGATTCACATGTGTTGGGAACACAAGGGGGCCACAAGGTGGGATAGTGGTGCCCCTTCTCTAGGAATGTGGGGGCATAGTCCCCAAGTTGAAAATTTATAGACCCTTCTAGTGTAATCTGGTTACTTCTGGAACCTTCATATGTATTGTATAAAAGGAAAGTGACTCCTAGAATTATATTACAAGAGATGAAAGCATTGTAAGTTTTTTGTTAAGTAATAATAAAAGATTAAAGTTGTCATTGAATCATGGTTTTACTTGCACATAGTAGGGTTTCCACACAAATCTTGTGCTTGATTGTTATCATTTATTGCTTTTGTTTTTTTTTAATATATATTTTTGTAACATCAAAAAGACTTAGAGAACATGTTGATTCAAGTCAGTGTTAACCCAAATATTGTGTGTGTATAGTTATGGTAACCTTTGTTTTGGAAACATAAGGCTTAGTACCATTTCAATGAAACCCAATACTCTGTTATGAGGAACATGAAACATAGGTTTCTAATAAGAGAACTTGATGCTTCAACCTTTGAAATGAGAATTTTCTTAAAGGGGAAGGGCAAGTTTTTTTTTAGTGAGCCTAATTTCACCTACATTATATTGTGTGATTTTCAGGGAAAACCTTTCCACTTGTCGAAGTTTGTTTGTGACCATTTCTTCTTATGGAAGTTGATAGATTATATGTGAAATTGGCTAATTTTCTTCATCATAATAAGATAGATCAATTGTTTATAGTTCCTTTTTCGATTTATTGAAGTAATTGTGAAAGACATCATACAAATAACTGAAGAAATCTAAAATTTGGATTCATTTAAAGTAAAAGAGGCCAAAGTTATTCTAGGATATGATCCTGAGAATTTGTTTATGACACATTCTTTATCTTTTGTTTATGCTAAACATTTCCCTTAGTTTGAAGTTATTAAGGAGGGAGGATGAAATAATGAGTATTTTATTATTGAAGAAAATGTTGATGATTGAACTAAACTACTAGAATTTGTTCCCATTTTTAGGGTGAAGAACCTTGACCTTATTGAAGGGTCCTATATAATCATAAATTCAAATGCTTACATGGACATTAGGAAGAGAAGGGAAGGTTTCCATAAATAAAATGAAAAATATACTTGGATACCACTACAAATCACCATGATAAAGGGGAAATATGTTATGTATCTAAAGAAGGTGTTTTGTTAAGTTCTCTCATAAATATCCTAGTGTCAACTCAAAGGATTTCTTCTACTTCATTTGGAGGTAGAGAACTATTGAATTGGGTGGAAATGATCGTAAAAAGTCTACGTGGGAGAAATAACACACCACCCTTGTTCCTACAAAGAGAAAATGCTTGTAAGTAAGGAACAATAATAATTTTATAAAGGAGATGTTAAGGCTTAAGTTGATCATGTCAATAAAACTCGAATTTTAAATAACTCAACTAGATCTGTTTATAGGGAAATATCCCAAGTAGACAATGTAAAAATAGTGGGAAGGGAAATGTTGCAACAAGGGATGCCCATATTTTATGATGTTGTTATCACTGTGCTCCATTATAACAATAATAATAAAAAAATCTATGAATGTCTAGTGTATTAAAGTGGAGAATATAGTTGAAAATAACGAGGTTTGTTTTGATGCTAAGGGTATCAAAACATTTTGTGCTTTGGGGATAGACAAGGCTAATGGTAAAATGTTGGCACATGTTGTGGTTGAACATGAATAATAGATACAATAAACAAGAAGGGAGTGGTAGAGCTAGTAAAGCGTATTGTGTCTTGAACCTTTGTTTCCAAATCCTTTCACCACCCAGATGCCTAAAGAGTTTCGAGGAGAACGTCCACAATGACCCAATGGAGTTAGAGAAATCCAATACTTTTTTTATGGAGTGAGAAAAATTATGTCGAGTAATGTAGACGAAAGGATGGACTTATTATTAAATATTTGGGAAGCTATAAATATTGCCTCTACTCTATCCATGGGGATTCTTATGCTCAAATAAATACTAGAAATTGAATTTAAGAAGGATGCACCGTTTTTCTAAACTTATGTAGATACTTTTATTAATATGATGATAACTATAAATGATCATCAAATACAAAAGGAAAATCCTCCTTATGATAAAAAAATATCACAAAGATATAAATAGAATAGGACAACATGATTGAAACCATTCAACAATTGATTGTGGTTTTTTATTTCCTTTAACATGATATATCAAGTACTCTTTAAAAAGTTTGAGGTCATCAATAAACAAGAGATCTCAACCCTTAAACAAAATGTAATAGCTCTAATCTAGATTGTGTTTGTTATCTCTGTAGGAAACTGCTCTAGGTTGCAGCTCGAGGATGCTTGGTAACTTCAATGTTTTTTATGGTTTTCTAAATGGATAGAGTCAGATGACCTAAAGGACCTCACACACTTAAGACATGCGTAAAACTCAATAAAAAAGATAAGGGTTCTAACCATCAATGTTCAGAGGGTTGATAATAAGGTGAATAAATGGAGAACTCACTATGTTGGCACATTCATATATAAAGCAATCACATATGAATGGCTAATCATAACAATGAAAGATACTTGCAATTCAATTCATCAACACAGAGATAGGATGACGGCTATCTGGTATTAGACAAAAATAATAAACCTGAATCAGACATCCAAGCACAAGCACAGAACAAAAAAGAAATGGAACCTGAACATATAATGGCAAAAGAGCTTATATTAAATGATGAATAACATGAGAAGCTTGATAACAATAAGGGTCTAAAAGTCTCTGAAGTCGAACCCTTTGCTTCAACATTAGTCACAAGCTTTATAGCCTTTACAAAATTTATTTCAGATGTCGAAAAGTTGGATCGAATTTACTAAAAATAGATAACATAACTATTTTTACAAAAATTAGGTCAAAAACCCTAACTTAAGTGCTAATCTATCTAACTCTAATACTTGTTCACTCCTTGAAATTTTTAATGATTGCAGTGATCACTGAAATAAAACTAGGACCTGTTATCTGACATATAAGTCACGATTTGTCAAAAGTAGGTAGGGTTTGTGACCCATTTCACCTTGCTGGCACCCTCAAAACTGGAACATACCCAATCTACTGGTGCCTTTAATTAATCTTCATCTTCATAACTCATCCCTAAGGTGTTTGGATCAATCAAAATTGGTTCTGTATGGAAGCATGTCTTTCTGCATTGTTCTGTGCTTTCGATGGTTAAGGAAACGAAATTCTGGGTCTATAAGCTGTCGAAAGCTCTGCTTTTGGTGGCTAATGAACAACTTCTGCGTTCACCTATGCCACCGAAAGCTCTGTTTCTACAGAATTTAATTAGTATTTTAATCAACCTTTTACAACTTCACTTCTAACCTTCTGGTACTTCTTCAATCTGCATAAGATTTGGAATATTAGTAGCATCATGGGCTGCCTCTGGATCCTGAAAGCTTATTGCTGCCTCTACTAGGGTTTACAGGGCAAGGTGTGTTTTAGGGTTAGGGTTTGGATTTTCCTTCTGCAACCTCGACAATATGATAATCCTGTAGATCCTGGAGTTGTCCTTCATTAATCTCATATTCATTTTTGCAGTAGGATATACATCCCTCTCATTTCTAGAAGTGAATTATGCAATTTAGTATTTTTCTTGGTTAATCTTGCATTAGTTATTTTGATTTCTCTCTCTAAGACCTATAGTTCATATAATTGCCCTCATAGCTGGTTGATTCTCTGGGACCTAGGTTTACTAGAGGAAGTTTCTACCATTGGTTCACCCTGGTCCTCCTTTGGTGTGGGTGATGGAAACTCCTCTTGCCCTACCTGAAACTGTTCTACTAGGTTATCTTCTTGTTCCTCTTGATCTTCTGAGTCTGAGTAAGGTAGGTTGAGTATGTTTATGTCTGGAGCTGAAATTTCATCTACCTTTTCACTGAAATATACATTAGAGGAAATTTCAACCCAAAATGGGCCTTTTAACTTTTCACCCAAATTCCATGTCATTATGCATTAGCCAATCAAATTGCTTTAAAAATCAAACACCGTATAGGTCTTAAACAATATTTTATTACACAATCTCATAATAATGGAATATTTCAATATTATAATTTTCTTGGAGAGTGAAATAATATCTGCCCAAGGTGCCCCAAATTGTCTTGGAAAGCGAAATCCAATATGCACGCCTTCTCCACATATTGGAGAGTTATTAATGGATCAAAACATGTTGACCACATTAATTACATTATTATTTTTTTTAATTAGATAGAGGTTTTTTTTATACATAAATTTGTGGGTTTATTACCTACCACAATATTCAGGCACCAACATTTTTTTATAAATATTGAAATATATAGAATATAAATAAAAAATTATTTGAAAATAGATTTATTACCTACCACAATATCAATTGCACCTACAATTATATATATATATATGGAAATATATAATGATATATATAAAAAACATATTTCAAAATATATAAACATAATTAGAATTTTTTTTTTTTAACCATGTCCTTATGAGTTTATTATATGTTATATAAAAATTTATTAAAAAATATAAAAATATATAAAGATATATATTAGTAATTAAATGTGGTGTTTTTTAAGCCAAGATAAACATGACCAATATTTTTTTATATATACTTAACTATATAAAAAAACTACTATTAACATATTAAAAAATATATAAATTTATATAAATCTATATTTGAGTAAACCCTACAACCAACTTCTTTTTTAACTACTCTAATGGTTAACATTAAGTTCATTAAATTGTTTATTTATATTTTTATTAAATACATATACCTAGGTGGAAAATTTTTAATTTCAGTAAATGTTTTTTACAATAGAAGCGGGCCAATGCTGTGCACATCAAAATTTTGCAAATCAAAATTTTGAGAGATGCCCGCCAATGCTATGCACATCAAAGACGCCAGTGAATGCTTTGTTCAAACATCTTCATTACTGATATCACTGGAACATTTTACCTCACCCATTGAGAAATATCTTCATGCTGGATTAAAAGCTGAGCGCATTCTATGGAGTAATGGGGCTGGGATTGCATGGGCCGCATGGGATGAGCATCTGCTGGAAAAGATGGAGAGCCAAATCTGAAATACAGCTCAACCAGAGCAAAAGCAGCATTAAGGGAGCATTATCAAAACAACCCAGCAAGCCATCTGCGAACATCCAGTGAAGTTTGGTCCTTCTATTCATTGGTCTACTAGATAGATATCATTCTTAGGTAAATTCAATACTCAATGATCTTATGTTAAAAATTTGGGCAAAACAGAAGTAAAATTTGGTATCTCCTCTTTTATGTAACAATTTTGTTCCTAAGAGTCTCTATTATCCATTATCTGAGTGTGGTTTGCTCTGACCCTGTGGTTTGTGCATTTCTGATTTTGAAGAATTTCAGATCTGGTCACCTTACATGTTGCTCTTGATTCACTGGGCGTGTAGATTGAGGAGAAATGTAGAAAACTGCACAGCATTAAATAAAAATACCCAATACTCCTGTAGCAATTCGTTTTCTTCCCAATGATCACAATAATGACTCAGCTGCAAATCTAATCTGATACCCAGGGTTGGAATTTCAAATGACGGACACCCGTCAAAACTGCTGGTAACAAACAAAATGTTAAACGTTTTCTGTATTCCAAGCCAGATTTTGACGGTCTAGGCAAAAATTTTGTTGTATTTGACGAGTAAATTGACCCATGAAGGGCATTTACCCGTCAAATTCTATCCCTGCTGATACCTCTTTCTCAAGGGTGCCCCACATGATTTATCAACGCTGGAACTGCCCTTTCTTGCTCCCACGTGATGACAGAGAGAAATATAAAGTTGGAATTTCAAATGACGGACACCCGTCAAAACTGCCGGTAACAAACAAAATGTTAAACGTTTTCTGTATTCCAAGCCAGATTTTGACGGTCTAGGCAAAAATTTTGCTGTATTTGACGAGTAAATTGACCCATGACGGGCATTTACCCATCAAATTCCATCCCTGCTGATACCTCTTCCTCAAGGGCGCCCCACATGATTTCTCAACGCTGGAGCTGCCCTTTCTTGCTCCCACGTGATGACAGAGACAAATATAAAGTTGAGGGTTTTTTCATAATGTAATTAATTATGCATCGTCCCTTTTATTAATACGGGTAGCTCTTATATTTAGTCAGACGGTTCTATTTATAAAGATGGCCTAGATTGAGGCATAGATAACCTGCAGATAGCCCTTCTATTTAGGCTAGCCTTTCTTTTAACGCAGATAGCTCCTTATTGAGGCAGATAGCCACTTTGATTTAGGCTTTTAAAGACGTAAAGTGAGGCAAAACTCTATGTATGTCATAATGCTTGGGAGGGCTTCTATATTATACAGGTGAAAACACCCCTTGAGATAAGGCACTTTAAGGCTCTTACATTTAGGCCGGCTTATAGGCTCAACATCATATATGTAATAAGGCTTGAAAGGATCTTAACTTTTAGAGAACCCAGCCCCCCTATATTTAGGGAAACTAGAGCCTCCTTACTGCTAGCATGACACATAATTGAACTATTGTTCTCTCCTACTAGTGTGCTAACGTGACATGCCTGGGCAATGTTTGCTGTAAATGACAGCTAATGTTTGTTAACATAGACTAGTAGATTATCCCTTGAAGGAGCTGCTGCCTTCCACAAATTCCCAGCCAACTGATCAGTGAAGTAGTGGGCACTTTATTTATATAATAGCTGAGCTTAACAAGGAAAAGTGCCCTTCCCACTGCACAGATTTCCAGAATTACTCACTAACAAGTTGCTCACAAATTTCTTGAGTGTGTATGGTGGTCTGTATCAGTGTTATTGGAACCAGACCGGAACCGGAAAAATCGGCCGGTCTGACCAGTTTACAGGGTTGGCCAGTTCGATCAGCAAAAAAATTTCAAAAAACCGGATTTTTTTCCAGACCGGGTACGGAACCGGCCAAAACCGGCCGGTCTAGACTGGGGACTCAGGAAACTCAATTTTTTTTTTTAAAACTAGAAAATAAAACTTTGCTGATGTACTTTGGAGCCTCTTTGTTAATGTATTTTGGTTCGGAACCTCAGAGATGTATTGCACTTGGTGCTACTTTGGATATTTGCACCCATATTTGCTCTATATATGAGAAACTTTGCATATTTTTGTATTAATGGTCTGGATTCATATGTATGCACATGAATATATATATGTTTTTTACAAAATATGAATATTTTATGTATTTTTTAGTCAGCTGGTTTTTTACCCAGGTTTTTGACGGTTCCGGTCCGGTTCACATTTTGGGCTTTACTGATTCGATGACCGGTCCGGTTTCCGATAACATTGGTTTGTATATGGAATATGAAGCCAACAACTTGTCCTTGTATTTTGTGGACACTAAAACCCAACAGCTACGAACTCTTGCAGCAGTTGAATGTGAAGTAGAGTATATGTTCACTGATAAAATAGATGTGAATCTTCTTCCCATTAACCAATATTGACCCCCTGAATATGAAGTTCATTATAAATATGAAGTTTCTTGATAACATTTTCCTATGGATCCTTTGTACCTTTTTTGCAGTGAAATGGGAACTTGTAGATCTTCAAGAAAGTTGGAAACTATTGTAGTTGAGAATGCAAAGGATGAAATGGATAATTGGATCACATTACGGGTGTCCATTGGATCTTGGGTTGCTTTGCAACCATCAAGGAACCAAATTTGGGAAAAAAAAGAAGACTAGATAATTTACAATCCCATTGGAAAGGTGTAGTAAGGGCATTTAAGCGGATCCAACAGGGTGAAAAAGTGGAGAAGGTGCTCATAGCTCATGTATATGAGCGCAAGGATATCCTCAAAGACTCTATTTCCAAACAAGACAATTTTCCTCAAATTGGACGAAATTGTAAGAACTTGTCATTTTATAAGCATTGAATATTTTTTCTTAATTTTGCATGAGTATTAGAATATGGATGCCCTAG
>LPNX010292788.1:401315-440741 GCA_001517045.1 Pseudotsuga menziesii | reverse complement strand
TCTGATACCTTTGAGGGAGGTCATCAATGGAAGCGTCAGGGATGTCTAAGGTCAACCTCTCCAGGTTTTCCTCTAACTCCCTGGTCACATCATTGCCCTGTGATACAAATTGGGATTTAGCTATTCTATCCAATGCGGAAGCTCCCCTAGGTTGTGCTGCTCCAACGTCTACATGAAAATATTCAGTTCTTGTTACTTAACATAAAAAAATATAAAACATTAAAAAACATAAAAACATTATTTCCATTTTAGGGTTTCTTTCTTCTTACCGACGTCACCCCACTATCCACCAGGTGGCAGTGGTAGGTCAGGGTTTCCACTAAATTCCATACCCAAATAAGCATAATCCTCCACCATGAGGATCTGATCTCTGGGTCATCTAAAGAACGGGTCACCAAACTTCACCTTCCCATTGCCCGCTCCAGTATGGGTCATAATCTGGACCAACCTCTGCATGCAAGGCTCCCGCGCTCTCAGCTTTGTGAATACCACCTAGGGTCTCATCTGTGGTACATGCTCGAAGAAGAAGTAGGCTAGAATGGAACCAAAGCCTAAACTACTTCAATTCCCCATGCCAACACTTAGTCAGCTGGTCCTTGAATATCGGAAGCAGGGCTTCCACCCACTTGAATATTGTAGGTGCCATGGCCTCTATTGCATATAGCATGTGTTCCCTAGAATCCTGGTGCACTCCCTGGCTTCTGGCCACTCTCTACATCATAAACAAGATAGTCTGTAGAGGTCCATCCATCACTACCTTTATGGGGATTTTCTTCCCCAATTTCCTCGTCCTTGGGATACAACGACAATTTATCAACTCTTGTGTGGTAATATCCCTCCTCGAGAACCTATCAGCAAGTTGGGGGCACCTCGTCTCAAAATTCCAGTCAAGAAGTAGATATCCTTTACCTCTACTGTCAGAATATGATCCCCAACTATTATGAAGAGAAATTCTTATGGCTTGAGGTACCACATTAGACAGCTTGACTCCATAAATCAATCCTTTCCTATATGCAAGAGAAACCAAATATCTAACACTAAAGGATCTCGATTCATACCTTATTCCAGATGGTTGATGTAGATCCCCATTGAGATTTTCCAATCTCGCTTGTATTAGCAATTTGCTTCCTCAACATTCAACAAAAAAACTAGCATGCCATATATAATTGTGTTATACCTACTATAGCATATATAACCAATAACATATAAGCATATAAAAGCATCCATGGATCAAATACTCATTTAAATACACATTATTGGACAGGAAAAGACATTTCTATTGATATAAAATAGATATTAGAATAGTGACAACCTCTGTCGACACGTTTGCGAATCGGGGAAACTAAGTCCCCCACTTGGGCCTCCACAAATTCAATCCCCCATCTCTCGATAGCAATCTCACAAGAAAAAGGCAAGCTTGGGAAGAACACAAAGTGTTCCAAGGGACAAAGGGATGCAGACTCAAGTATAAGCTCTAGCAACAATGGACTATAATTTTCTTACTCTTCAATTCCTCCCCCTTCAATATATCCAAAGGGTTCCTTATATAGTGCTTCAATGGGGTAATGGAAGGTCAAATCCAAGCGACCTCAAGGCATATGGAAGGCCAAGAGACAAGTGATTTGGATCCACATCAAGGAAAACTCCAAAATCATTTGGCCTTTTGTACACATCCCAATGTACGCAGGTTTAAGGGTCAAATCCACGTATATACACGAGAAAGGGTTTAAAAGTCGCGTATGGAAATTATTGCATGTTTTTAGGGTTGATTTTGGAAACATCAAAGGTACAAAAATTGTCCATGGAAAGGAGTCTATAGAGGGACAAGGAAGGCCATAAAAGTGTGATCCACCATGTGTGGTAAAATCAGCTATAACAGATTCCCCCTAATGTGTGAGGTGAGAGGGGTCATATGATGACCGAAATACATTATAAGTCCATCCCAGAAGTGGAGTGATGAAAAACCCAGTGGAAGAACCAACCATCCAATCAATACAATACAATCATCAAACTATGCACATAACTGCAAGTAAATGTAGCAGTCCTGGATACATAAGAGTACAATGGCCATGAATATGCATGATACAAAATATGACATGTGTGGTCATTGCCACGTACAATATAGATAGCTTAGAATATCCATGATGAATATATTCATAGGATCATGATCTCCATGAAGGCTAAATATATATAATGGATCAAGATCTCCATAATGGCTGGAAATATCTGACATATACTGGAATCAAGTCACAAGAGCTGAAATCTCATGAACAATGGCACGATCAAGGAGGTAGCATATTTAAGATTCCACCAGTCTGGAAGGTATTCTACACAAATCGCTATGAGTACATGTCCTACTATGTGAATAGAGGTGTCAAGGTTGAATATAGTAGTCCATCGTCTGATTACTGGTCATTGATGTATAACGTTAATAGACGTGACATCACCCACTGATAATGAAAATGGGAATCAAGGTACTAGAATTCAAACTAACAAGTGTGAATAAATGTCTTGAGGTCGAACACTTGAGAGAATCCTTCGATCAGGGGGCATTGATGTATTCCCAAAAACCTGTTGATGGCAAGAGAACCTACCACTAATGACTGCAAGTCTCAAGGCACTCAAAAATGACTCTAGATTCCTATCCTAGAATAAATGATCTGAAGTCAATGGGATGAAATCCACTAGAAGGAGGGAATTAAGGCATCTCCCATCATCCAACATGAGGTACTCAGCAAAGATGTATAATGCAGAAGGAATCGATCATAATGTGCATGAACTAATAACTGTACCGGGAATGGCTAACATGCAAAGTCAAGATAACTGAGGAATGGCCGACTCATGTTTCAACTTCCTTTGAACAAGAGCATAACGACAAATGATGACTGAATGCAGGCAGCATAGAATTGATATACAAAATTGGGACATCTCTGTGACACAAGAGGCATCGACAAAGGCTCCATAGGGACTGGAAGTTTAACCAGTCGATGGAGATAAACTCATAGAAATGAGTACAACTACTAAAGTCAAACTATTACCCAACCAACGGATGTGATATACAGTTCTCTATTCGAAAGCGACACAATTCAACTGCTACCAAAGATAACATCTTTTCTTATCTGGCTTTTTGGTTTTTTGATTTTTTTGGACTTTTTCAAATATTTTGAAAAGATTGAAAAGGAATAAAAGTGCTTTATAGTTACAGACTAGGAGGAGACGAGTGTCAATGGGAAAACAAACTAGTTCCAAGCAGCAGAACATACCTATGCTCAATGCAAAGACACATGTGTAGGATAGCGACACTTGGGGGAAAGTCCCATCCTAGTAAAAATAGGGAATCAAGCTCCAAAGGATATACAAAATGGCTCTACGTGGATAGACATGAGACAAGCTCGAGCTCTATGGCTAATACTCAAAGTCGGGAAGCTGGCATAAGGCTCAATGAGGCAGGCAATCTCATGAAAATTCAATTACAACTTGACATAAGGGAGTCCTGGGAGAAATAGTCCAACAAAATATTAAGAGGAGTATGAGGCTGTTGTGAAATGTCATGGCGATACTATACAACGGACTCCCACACCCTAAAGGAAAAAGTGTCACCATGGGTGCCAAATGCGAACAAGTAGTTAACTAGGGCACCATGTAAAGTCAAACTCTACCATTCACATCATGCCACTTCTAAAACAACAAGAAGGTTCTGTGACAGGATAGAATGGGTTTGTACCTAAGGTTATAATGAAACGGTCATAAGGTCATGCAAAATGAAAATAGAGGTGAAATATAACCTATATGTCAGTTTAAACATCATACCTGAGATCGGCACAAACGAGTCAAAACAATGGTCGAAACGGCACTCAAAACGGTCTCCTACATCATCATATTAGTCAAAAACGGTCCAACACGATCAGAAACGGTTCAAAACTATAGAAAGGGGGTAAAAAATTTCAAAAAATTGAATTTTTTTTTTTTTAAATAGTAAAAAATCAAAACATTATATATCATTTGAAATTTTTACCCAATTGAGCTCAGAACTTCAAACGCAAATTCTGAGAGTTTAGTCTCGCAGAATTTGACACCGTTTTTTCCAGGTAACTTCCCATGCCCTACTCTTCCATTTGCATGTAACTTTTTTCAAATTCCATGGTCAAAATCATTTTCTAGGCCATTCTAAGATATGCTCTTCAGCCCATGCAAAAATTGGGGGTTTTTCCACGTATAGGGCTAGCTATACGGGGAAAAAAGGCCCTAAGTCGTTTACATACATAGCTATTGTACAAACAGTCGTGTATGCGGCCACATTCAATGTTTTTTAGGACAAATAATGACCGAAATTCAATATAAATGTGCAAGATGGTTCTAGAATGGAGGGAGAGAGAACACGGGGATGTATAAGAGGTTATATGGGGTGATCTAATGGCTCAACAAGCTCCTCGTGCATGCGAACTCTACAAGTTTTGGTGTCTTGGGGGCTTACGGGCCAAACTAAGACTACTGCAAATGATAGTAGACTACTGGGATCCTGACTTAGATTATTTCCAGATCAACGGGATGTTCCTCACTATAGAGGCAGAGGACATATACTTCATTACAAGATTGTCTCGATGGGGGGAAGTGGTGAACCTATGTTCTCGTGGGCCCAGAGGTGGCCTCACCATTGATGAGTATATTGTTGTATACTGTTATCCAGACACAGAGAAGGTTGGGAGTCACATCCCAACAAAATCCATACAGGTACTGGGCCTAAAGGCCATACTACTAACACTCGAAAGGATAGCATGGCTAGCCTCACTCCACCAGGCCTCGCTGCCCTTGATGTTCTATGCAGTGGAGTGCATGAGACCCATAGTTTACGAGTACTGTGCTATTGAGTAACATGAAGCAATAGCGCAATGATTGCAAGAGGGGAAGGGTATGAAACTTTGGCTTCAACAGTATACTGAGCACGTTCTTCTTGGAGAATGTTCCAGGAATCAGCTCTAGATTTGACATTCCTCTTCACGGAGTTCGAGATCCAGTCCAACGACGTTAAGAAAATGGGATGCATAGACTAGGTGGAGGTAGGGTGTCCAACCCCTACCCAGCTGATTTCTTTCCATGGTGGCAGCAGTAGATAGTTGCCATCGATGATTACCCCTATGCGGGGATATATTTTCAGGGAGATATCGACATGCCCCTACCACCAAGATCAGCATACAGTGACATTGGTAACGAATCCCAACCCTCTTTTTAAAGTTTTTTGAATTATTAATTTTTTTTTGTTTTTTGATATATAGAACCAAAAGACATGTTTTTGCATGACGACACATAGTGACATCCTATCATATGTATGCAGATGTAGGACCACGGTGGCCTGAAGATTTCCCTCGTCATAGACAGAGGGGATGAGGTGATGACATTATGGGTGTGGACATGGAGCGGATTCTCCAAAGCATCCATACAAACTCTGTGCAGCTAACACATAGGGTACCCATGGCGCAAGTCAAGGACTTTCTTGAGGCCATGCAGCGTCAGGTGGTGGGTGTACCATGAGCATGGGTGCGGTTGTTTCAATAGCTAGCTAGAGCCTTGGTGACTTTCCATGATCATAACCCCCCTCCTCATCCCCAAGATTAGATACCTGGTAGTGACATATTTTTGTACTACCATGTATTATATTTTGGTGGCCTGAAAGCCCCATTTTTGTACTATGACACTTATGTATTATCACATTTTGAATGTTTAATGAAAAACTTTTATGATGATGGATTTTATTTATTTACATGTGTAAAAATGTATGTTTGTGATGAGCTTATGGTCTGTGAAACAAATGCCAATCTAACACATAGTTAGCATATGGGTTAGCAACTTGATTATAAATCCTTGGAACATGTATGTATGTTATGTTGTCAAATTGTCGTTCTAACAATCTCACATGTAAGAATCTTCGTAATAATGTTGGATCCCTAACATGATATAAGGAATTCAGCTGTGACACTATTAACTATGAATCAAGATGTACCTCAAGAGAGAGAACACCATGCAAAATGGCATCTCGTAGAAGCTCGATAATGACACTATATTCGGAAACATTATTTGAAGAGGGCCATAAACATACACCTCCTAAGACAATATCTGACCCATAGGAGTATAAATCACCCAAGCAACAGAGGTTGAGTGTTGAGTGTGATAGCTAGCACCATCAGCGAATCCTATATATATGGAAGACTCCATTGACATCTTCCATAAGAAACAAAAGCTAATAAACAACCCAATCACCATAAGAAAAACCTAACTATGCAAAATACTATACAATAATATACAATAATCAGCCCTGGCTGAGAATCATGCATAGTACTTTTTAAGATAGAGCCCATTTCTAGGCTCTACCAAGGCTATCCCTTGGTAATCTACTAGCTCATAAGTTCCCTTCTCTAACACACGTTTGACAACGTAAGGACCATGCCACATGGGGTTAAGCTTTCCTGCCCCCAAGCGTTCTTTAGCTTGATCCCACAAAAATACCAAATCTCCTTCACTAAACTTCCTCGGACGGATAGATTTATCATACTAGACCTTAACGTGATGTTTATTTACTTCTAGAGCCACTAAGGCATCTCGACGCTACTCATCAAGCTTCTCTAAGTGGACCAAATGTTCCTCCAATGGGGAAGTGTTTGGTAAGAGCTCTATGGCTAGCTTCAATGAAGGGATTTTGCATTCAACCAGGAAGACAGACTCCACTCCATGTACAAGATGATATGGAGAAAAGCCGATGGTAGTCTTAACTGTGGTTCTATAACCCCACAAAGCAGGATATAACATGATATTCCAGTTGGTCTTGCTTTGTGTGATGGTTCGTTGGAGAATGGAATTAAGTGATTTGTTCACTACTTCAACCTGTCCATTCGCTTAAGGGTAATAAGAAGAGGAATGCTCCTGCTTATACCCTAATTTCGAGGCCAACTCTTCCATCATCTGATTCTGAAAGCGCCTACCATGGTCAGTGACAAGCTCCTTTAGAATTCTGAACCGAGTAATGATCTGGTTGAATACGAAATACATGGCTGTCTCACCATCGGATTTAATCGTGGGCATAGCCTTAGCCCACTTCGTGAAATAGTTAACAACCAATATAATATGATGATGCCCCCAGCTGAAGCTGGGTTGCAATCCATGAAATCAAGCCCCCACTTAGTGAAGGGACCGGTGGTGATAATCAGATGTAACAGGTGAGGATGTGAGCGCATATTGCATGCAAACACCTGGCAAGGGTGGCACTTCTTGACCGCATTGACATAATCTTTAAATATCGATGGCCATAAATAACCTACTCTCAATATTTTTTGGGCTGTAGAAATCCCAGATAAATGACCACCACACGCCCCTCCATGGCAATCATTCAGCACAAGCTCAACCTCCTCATGAGTTAAACAATGACGTAAAATGGAATCTACCCCATGGCGATACAATGTGTTATCCACTATAAGGTAGTTCTTGGATACGTGATGTAACCGTCATCATTCATCCCGTGAAAGGTGAGTAGGGACCTTCAATGTTTGTAAATATATGATGATATCCCCATACCATGGATCCAAAGTTGATATCAGGAAAATGTGCTCATCGAAAAACGTATCTTCACAAACTTCCTCCTCCTCTTCACTTGGGAAATCAGATATAAACTCAGCAAAAATCAACGATTTTTTCGATTTTGCCGAAACAAACTTGAGATCGAATTATTTCAAGATGAGAATCCACTTATTATACTTTCCCCCTATCATCCTTTTAGTGAGGACAAACTCAAATGGATTGACATGGGCTACCACCAAGGTCTGGCAAAGGAGAATATAGTGTCTCAATATTTGAACTGCATGAACGATAGCTAAGTAAAGTTTCTCCACATGGGAATAATGAATCTCTGCATCTATAAGGTTTTCGCTCAAATAATATACGCCATGCTCATGGAGCTCCTCGTCCTCTTGAACAAAAACCATACCAATTGTCTCCATGGATGATGCCACATATAGAAAAAAGTCACGGCTATAGTTGGGTGGACTAATCACGAGGGCCGATGCTAAGGCTCTTTTAAGTGCATCATAGGAATTCTGGGCTCGCTCATCCCAGCAAAAGGTAGTGTCCTTCTTCAAAAGACGCATAAAGCCTCTAGTCAAATTGGCAAAATTAACCACAAATCTCCACAAGAAATTTTCCATGCCTTGCAAACATTGAAGATGTCTAATGTTTCTCGGGGGAGACAATTGAATTATTGCCTCAAACTTTAAGGGATCAACTCTTATACCCTCCCTGGAGACAATGAACCCTAATAAGCGACCAGACTTCATGCAAAAGATGCATGTATGAGGATTTAACCTAACCAAATAATGGTGGCATCTTTCGAACACTAATCTCAAATGGTAAGGATGACACATCCTATGACAAGAATGAGAAACAAGGTCATCCAAAAAGACTTCAATATTTGATTTGAGATCATGGAAGATCAAGGTCATAGGATACTAAAATGTGGCTCCGGCATTTTTAAGTCCAAAAGGCATCTTTCGATATGCAAAGGTACCCCAAGGAGAAATAAATGCGATTTTATGTTGGTCCTCAAGTTTGATCTGTATTTGATTGTATCCCGAAAATCCATCCATAAAGTAAAATACCTCGCTTCCCGCACACTCATCCAAAATTTGATCAATAAACAGTGTGGGAAAATTATCCTTAGGACAGCCACGATTCAAGTCATGGAAATCAGTGCATATATGGATTGCTCCCTGCTTCTTATCAACTAGAATGGGGTTTGAAACCCACTCCATCAAGGGAATGGGATAGATAAAACTAGAATTTAACAGCTTTTCTATCTCAGCCTTAATCATAGGTGCTTTTCTAGGATTCACCGCACGTAAGAATTGTCGAACAGGCTTAGCATTGGGATAATTTTTAATCTCATGTTAAAAAATGCAAGTGTTGATATTTAGCATTTCCTTGTATGACCAAGCAAAGACATCACGAAAATCTTTGAACAACTCGGTATGCTCTTGAATCTTAGCATGGGAACACTCTACCCCAATATAGACATTCTCAATCTTACTAGGATCGCGAGAGATATTAATAGGGATGGTAGGAGATATATTCACCATGTTTCCATCAGCCATCGGACCAGGAGAGCTCAATGGAACCACGGGACTACCAATTCTCTCTCTAAGAATCTCCCTAAATTCTTCACGCTCCAAATGGTCAAGCTCAGGAAAAAAATAAGATCTATGATGTAACTCTTCCCAAGGTGGATCAACCCTAAACATGGCCTCAACAATAGATTCATCTGATGGAAAAACACTATCAAGGAAATCATGTGCGTGAGAAGACTTAACTGCCCATGCAGGTAGCACATATGGGTCCTTATCCTCCATCCGCGAAGAGGAAAGACTAGGCTCTGCAACACATTCAAGATTCGCTTGATATGCTATCATTGCTGTAGGCAACGGCATGTCTGTTTCGATAGGCTTACTCAAAGGACTGCGTGTAGGAAGGATCCAAGGATATTCCATAGGGGTAGTGCGAAGCCCCACCAAAACTAGACCCTATCATAAGAATGGGTGCAGGACAACTAAAAATTCCCATAAGGGATGGATACATGCCAACACCCACACTCCTAGTTGTCGGCTAAGAATGATCGATAATCGAGATAGAAGCTCCCAATGATGCAGTAACACTTGGATTTTTAAATGATGTCTGATCAATCGTAACAATATTCCCATTAAATGGAAAGCATACAGTTTGAAATAGATAAGAAGCTATGGCTTGCATACTATACATCCAATTCCTACCCAGTAACATATTGTAGTCAAGGGGTGCATCAACCACCTCGACCTCAATCACAATGGTCTTCCCTCCCAAACGGACCTTAACAGAAAGAAGAATTCCATGGGGCCAAAACGATCTACCATCAAAATTAGTCAACATGGTAGTGGATTTATACAGCTTGGGGGAACCAAAAACCTTTCCAACATGACAAAGACATCATGGAAGCAGCAACACCTTTGTCAATCACAGTGTGCTTGATGGTCTTGTTAAGACATTCTACATGAATCAAGAGAGACACATAGTAAGGAAAGTGAGGCTATAGTCCTGTGGTTTCAAATTTGATAATGGATGAAGATTTATCATCGTTAACACCAAGAAAAAAAATCAAAGCCTTCCATTGCGAAAGACAACTCTGAAGTACTTCAAGTGTAGACATCACACAAGGAATGTGGCCCAAATCCTCAACAGTTGAATAGTTATGGGCGGCTCAGGAATTAGGATTGTGTCCCGATCACTTTCGGAATCACTTAGGAATGCAAGGTGCAACTTCAGGTTTATCCATAGGGTTTTCAATATGCAAAGGACTCCCAGGTGGAGCAGGTTCCTTTCCAAGGTCTGGTTGTGACGAACCATATTCCTTCACACGAGTCACAACCTTAGTAGCACACACCATATTGATGCAACCATGACCATTACTGGCTTCCAGTGGATCTTGATCTCCACTAGACTAATCATGGGTCCTCAAGTTCATGTTTTGATTATGTGCTAAAGGGTTGGTCAGTATAGCTGGGCCCTGTGTTATGAATCTTGAGGCGTATTCCATACAAGGGCACAAGTGAGTGAGGTGGTCATCCTTACACAACTTGCAAGGAAACTTAACCTTACATTTAGAATTCTTGTCCCCCCCAGCATTGTGAGTGTTCTTGTCATTAGAATTGGCATTTTCATTCCAATTCCCACCCTTACGATTGTTCTTACCCTTTTTCTTATTCCTTCCGAATTGTTGGTTACCCTTTTGGTCTAACAATTGCACTGAAAGCATATTCACCATTTGGGTGGGTTGAGACAAAGCAATGGCTTGTCCCAAGGTAGATTGGATGACATACATTTGACTCACCTATTTCACAACCGAATCCACAGGTTTGGTACTCATACAATCAACAATGCCATCGACATGTGGTCCAGGTTTGACCTTAGGGTCAAAACTAGAACACGAAGCATTAGGACTGATCTCATATAACAATCCGGATTGAGCATAAATCAAATCCAATTCCTGTGCCCTAAAAATGGCTTGTTCCTCATTCTGAAATCCAGACGTAGAAACATCCTTTGCTATATAATGCAGTAATTATTTAAGGAACCACTCAAGGAGAAAATTCGGTGGTATGAAAGATTTAATCAATCTCTTTCGTCTATGCCACTCTTGGATATGATCCGAGATATGTGTGGCTTTGTCTTGCTGAAATGTCAACAAGAGTTATGTACCAATGTCGTAACGCACTGGTAGTTGGAAGTGATTAATGAAATTCATAGCTAGGTCATCAAACAAAACGAATGCCCCCCTAGGTAACTCTATGTAGCGTTTCACTGCAGGCACGGTGAGGTGCGTTGAAACAACCTTAAACGGATCGAATCATCATGTAAGGAATTAGAAGAGCACCAAAGGTGAAATGTAGTAACATGTTCACTAGGATATTCTCTTGGGTTGTTCTTGAATTTGGGAATGTCCAAGAGAATCTTTGTAGGGACAGCCGACCAAGATGGGTCATAAGATACCGGATCGTTCATTAGTCTCGATAAGTCAGGAAAATTTAACATTGTGAGGAAAGGGAGCCTAGGTTGATTAGGTTGATGCCATGCTCCCTAATAATGTTGGTTCACATAAGACTGATTACCGTAACCACCATGGCCATGGTCATAGTATCCTCCTCCTATTTGACCTATGTAGGGTGGCATGGAAGCACCATAATGTGGTGTACCATGACTATTTGGAGCTACAAAGCCATAATTTGGGGAGTAAGCGGGTTGTTGATACCTGTACCCATAAGGTGAATAACTCTGTCCATACTACAGTCCATAATATTTTCCATGAGAAGCTCCATAAGATGTCCCATGGGATGTCCCATGAGAAAATCCATCAATAAAAATATGGGGAACTCCCTGTGATAGACCATAGGATGTTCCAGAAGTAGGAATATGACCTCCCAAGACAACAGGAGGTACTTGACTCTGAGACACAATTACGTGAGTAGCAACAGTATGAACATGACTAGTAGCAACATTCCAGCCCAAAGTACCATGTGAATGAGGGAGAGGAATAGCATTCGAAGAACTAGGAATAGAGGACGAAGGGACATGAAAAGTGATGTAAGTGGTATTCCCTATAGTCATTCGTCTTGGTTTTGGTATCCTAATAGGAATACTAACACCAAGTCTAGGATGAACATGTGATGTAGCCTCCACTGCTGGGATGGAGGGTGCAATGTGACTCGTGCTCCGAAATATCTCCACATGGAAAGGAATAGAAGTGCCCCCAGGCGTAGCGTTAGGTTCAAAATTTGACTCGGCATGGTGTGCCGGATCATGTGCAGGGATACCATACATGCCATAACTAATGTAATTAGTGCTCGCAGGCTCATGATGAGTCTCGTTTCCCAGCATCCAATACTGGTGACCTGCGAATGAGGGATCATACCTAGAGTGTGTAGGTATATCAGGTGAAGGATCATATATAGGAGTAGGATCTTCTTCCCCAACCTCATGAGGTGGAGAAGACAACTTAAGAATTTCATCTTCATGATCTCCCATCGTGTGTGAATCAATGTGAGAAGTAGTCCGCATGGATCGTTTGTTTCTCTCTCCCAAAGGAGGAGGATATGTAGAAGGTGGAAGTCCTGCTAAATGACGAGAATAGCGAAGTGCCACACCCAAATCCACAATGACTCAAAAAATGAAAAAGACTCTTCTAATTATGCAAACACTAAGCAAGGTAGTGTGCATAGAGCATACAAGTATATAATCTAAATCCAATCATAAGCAAACAAGGGTAGGATGTGTGAGCTCCCGAATGAAGCAGGTATTTCTCACCTAGGAGAGGCTTGAGACTCCCATACACAACAAGCGGAGGTTCGTAACCAATTATTGTGGCCCTCAACTTCAATGCATATAGAGACTGTGCTGTTCGACCCCAACCTGGTCGGGACACCTACAGAATAACCCCTGCAAAGTACCCCCTTGATAACCTAAGTAAGGAAACTAAGGTCACCTCGATATAATCAATGCTCAAGCAGACAGTCGTAGGCGCGATTATGGGTAGGGTATCAAAGCCCAAAAATCTCGAAAGAATGCCCAGATATGAATACAATCCTAGAAATATCTCCGATGCTACTCAGTTATGACTAGGGGTCATCCCAATCAATAACCGATCACACTGCCTCGTGCTTAACTCCCTTGTAAGAGGAGGATCCTGAGAAACACTAATTATACCAAGGAATTTCACACTCTCACCTGGACAGACACATACATGTTGTTGTTTAGTGGTATTGGATAATTTACTCACAATGAACTATTCCAAGACCCTAAAACCTAATCTTGTTGGTGTACCCTATAAAATAAAATAGTGTAATCCATTTTAATTAAGCATTGATTTTATTTGTCTTATTATTCAAAAAGGTAGATGATCCTACAACCAATGGTGTTATGACACAACATGAAGTAAAATGCACACCTAACAACCAATGCAAATCCATTGTGTCAAATGAAAAATAGGGCATGCTACTACGTGAAATGCAAAATTTTCTTCCAATGGCAAATGCAATCATTCCTATATGAAAGCCTGACTAATACTTCTCTAAGCAAACCTAGTGCAAGTACCATGCAAAATGCAAAGTGCAATGATGCATAATAATACAAAGAAGTAAATATTTTTTGATTTTTTAAATAAAAATGAGATAATAAAGAGAAAGAATGACTCTACCAGCCCTAGACTCTACAAGCACTATTCAAATATTACCCACGCAAAGCACTAAGGTAAAAGATACCTAATGCACTAATACAAAAACAAAAAATCAAAAATGCAATGACAAGAACATTCTTAAAAAAAAAACTACCCTAAAAAGCGTCTCTGGTTAGAAACAGAGGTGTATACAGACTCTAGAAGAATCTAAGGAGAATAAAAAATCATCAAAAATCACCCAACAACACTCAATCTTCCTCTAAAAGGAAAAAATCAGGGCATATGCGATTGTGTACAGAAAACCCGCGTATATACGCAGATATCTCAGTCAAAACCACGTGCACATGCTACTGTGAGGAAAAATCTCGCGTACAGGAGGAAAAGAGATAAAAATGAAGGAAAACAGATAAGTTGAGACAAAATTCACTCCTATCAGACACTACCAAGCAAACATGCCTCCATACCCAACTCAGAAATAGAGAAATCAGAGCAATTCAAGAACATTGAATGCCGATAAAAAACCCCAAAGGAAAAATGACTAGGAACTCCCTAGCGGAGTTTCCAATTTTGTTACGGAGAGAAATTCCTATGGCTTGGGGTAACACAATAGACAGCTTGACTCCAGAAATCAATCCTTTCCTATATGAAAGAGAAACCAAATATCTAACACTAAAGGATCTCAATTTGTACCTTATTCTGGATGGTTGATGTAGATCCCTGTTGAGCTTTTCCAATCTCCCTTGTATTAGGAATTTGCTCCCTCAACATTCAGCAAACAAGATAAGCATGCTATATATAATTGTGTTATACCTACTCTAGCATATATAATCAATAACATATAAGCATTTAAAAGCATCCATGGATCAAATATGCATTTAAATAGACATTATTGGACATGAAAATATATTTCTATTGATATAAAACAGAGATCACAATAGTGACAACCTCTATCGGCACGTCTACGAATCGGAGAAACTGAGTCCCCCAATTGGGCCTCCACCACTTCAATCCTCCATCTCTCGATAGCAAGCTCACAAGAAAAAGGTAAGCTTGGGAAGAACACAAAGTGCTCCAAGGGACAAAGGGATGTAGACTCAAGTATAAGCTCCGGCGACAATGGACTATAATTTTCTAACTCTTCAATTCCTCCCCCTTCAATGTATCCAAAGGGTTCCTTATATAGTGCTTCAATGGGGTAATGGAAGGTCAAATCCAAGCAATCTCAAGGAATATGGAAGGACAAGAGACAAGTGACTCGGATCCACATCAAGGAAAAATAAAAAATCATTTCGCCTTTTCCACACATCCCGATGTACGTGAGTTTAAGGGTCAAATCCAAGCATATACGTGAGAAAGGGTTTAAAAGTCATGTATGGCAATTACTGCATGTTTTTAGGGATGATCTTGGAAAATAAAAGGTACAAAAATTTTCCATGGGGTCTAAGGAGTCTGCAGAGGGACAGGGAAAGCCATAAAAGTGTGATCCACCATGTGTGGTAAAATCAGCTATAACACCAACCTCAAAGTGTTGTTGCTCTGGATTCCACATCTAGAGTATATGCTCAAGCAATCGCTTATGTGATACCATACTAGGAGTCCAAAATAATTTTAGGAGTCCATAGTCTCATAATGTGGTGATGCATCCCGCATTCCTTTTGACGAAAGTGTCATTGTTATCATGTTGTCTTTCCTTCCATATGACCATTTTTTATCAGTAAGAGCCTACCAAAAAAAATCATAACACCTATTAGAATCATTCTTAATCATTCAAATCCAAAGAAATGATCTAGTTTTGCTTGTGTTAACAATTTTACATCTTCACGGCCGGCACCTCCTATGCACCATTGAAGAAAGGCGGTGGCACCACCTATGCGCTTTGTTTTTGGTGCGGTTCTAGTGAGGTACCGCGTATCCCGTAAGGGTTAAGCATGGTTCCCATTCCCATGGTTTTAGGGCTTTCCTTATGTTGAGGCCTGGAAAATTGCAGGTAACAACAGTTAGGGATTCTCCCTAGTAAACATTCCCAACTATCCCATTACTGTTTGGTATGGGGAATCCGTCCAGTTTACGGTCCGGCTACCGTAGGTCAAGTAACAAAAATAAAAAGTTTTACCGGTTATGGCCTGGTCCACTGTGTATGTTTTTATTTTTTTGTATTTAAGTAAGAGATGCAAGTGCCTATCTAAAAATGCAGATTGATAGAGAATATGAGGAGCGATCACAATGTGATGCGCAGGTTCTTACCTGTCATCTTAACTCACTCGCATCTAAACCACACATAGCAAGAAAAAACTAAAACTAACTATCTAACCTATCCCTAGGGAGCAATATTATTATTCATCAATGAGTAATGTATTTTCTGCATGCATTAAGAAAATTCACAGATAGTTGTTACTTATTTCAAAACACATGAACATTTATAGATATATCAACAACTAGATAGCTAATTGTTTATGAACAACATTCATTACTCACAGTGGAAATTTCATAGAATAAACTAGAGTGCATTCATAACAAGAACATAGGTTCAAAGAGTTAGAACGATCTCATAGTTGATGGATAACAGCTGAAAACAAAATAGTTCACATTCAACAAATCCATAGCACAACATTTGAAACCTTCCACAAAGCTTTCTCCAAAAGGAAATAGTTATTCTTACATCATACTCTCACAAATCTATCTAGGAAAAAGTCCTTTTCTACAACTAACTCTCCTATATTTATACAAAAACAACCAAAACCTTTGGGTTGCCCCTCGGGTGACCTTTGGGCTTCCCCAACCATTCAATTCCACAATCTTGTCTTTTAGTGGGTGCTCATGATTTATACAATACGTTACATTTATTGAAATTTAATAGCACTTTTATAATAAGAGACCAGCTTGATCAATGGTAAACCTTTTCCAAGCTTGGGCCTCTGCTGCTATCAAATTCGCTGGTCCTTTTAAAGCTTGATGATCTCAGACCTTCACTTTATCCTTCATTTTCTATCTTACTTCTTTATGCTTCAGCCCCTTCTTCTCTTGCCACCTCCCTTCTACTTTGACTTTTAGACATATCTTGCTTGCAGTAGTCACCCTGTTATGAACATAGCATATTTTAGACCATCTAGCATTTAACAAAGTAACACAACTGCACTAATACATGTATTTTGTAAAATGAACTATAAACAAATTTAATGCATGAAAAGAAACATGATAATGCAAAGAAAATCCTACAAGTTAGTATCTTGAACTCCGCTAAATCCACTGTCCAAACTAAAACACAAGTCTGAAAAATAGACTCTCTATCTTAATCTGGGCAGCATTTGGACCAAATCGACATATTCCAAAGAAAGCATGAAAAAAAACAAAGTAACCGCCATCGAAAACAGAATAAATGCACACGAGAAAGGCGGGAAAACCCTCACCGACGAGAAAAATACAAAGCATTGGGCAAAAGCAAAACCCTCATCGGTGGGCGGAAACACTATAAGTCAGGTGGTAAATTAACTTAAGCCTCTGCAACAGTGGAGACCATATAGACTAAAGGTTCCGAGACAAAATAAAACGTCAACGAAATAAAATACTAAAAGTTGCCATATAGGCATCGGAGATCGAAAGGACTAATCACAATGCATCGGCAAAATAGATCAATACACAGCCGCAATGGTTGAAGGTGGATAGACAACGGATTCCATAATAATAGGAATTATCGATGATCAAAAGCTTCGAGGAGTATGTATCAGCGACCAAAGGCTCAATGCTGTCGCCGTGTCGGAAACACAAAAGACTAAAAGTCCAATCAATCATCAACACCGTTCCGATAGTGAAAACAAAAACATTGCAAAGTAAAAAGTTTGATCAATAAAACAAAGGCATCGAAAAAAATCAGAACTGTCCATTGGAACGTTTTCCATCTGCCCTCCGAAACAGCGACAACTTAGAAGACTAAAACACCAATAGTAAAATGAAACAAAAATCACATCGGCGAAAAACTAGACTTTCTTTTGGGACATTTGTAATTTATCTTCCGCAACGATGACTGCGTAAAGAACTACTGCCCTGATTCACTGTTCAAACAACCTTCGACAGCGATTAAGGAAATCAATCCATAAGTCAAAAAACTTCAAACTTCATAGTCAAAAGCATTTGTAGACAAAAAAAATCATTCATCCTCCAAAAGCGGTAAAAAATTGAACTCAATTCAAACTCAAGAAAATTGAAAATTGTAGCAAAGGAACAACTGAGTTCAGGAAACCAATAAAACTAGGGAAGATAAAATCAATAAGGAGGGTCCAAAATTTTAAAAATTTGGGAAGAAAGTTGCAGCTGCAACAGTTGGCGACTATTTGGTGAACCCAGATCTCTAGAAAACTTCTTCTTTGAGCAACAGACTGTTTTGACAATAAATACTATCATGCTGAATTCCTCTAGATGTCTGGATTTCCCAAATGACAAATGTATGTACTTTAATCGTTGATATCAGTCCAATTTAGGGATCATGGGAACCAAGATTTAAAAGTCCAGATAACTCTGTTAAGGCCAGGAATATGAATTTCATTTTTTTACCTCTGTCTTTGGGTAGTTTCCAGCTTGAACACCACAGGATTGTAACATATGGTAAACAGAAATATTCATTTGTTCCTCATTCCCATGCCGTTTTGCACTTTTTGTGCTTTTGGACTTTTTTCCTTTCTTTTGAGTCCCCCTGCATGCCTTTTTTTCTGAATTTTTTATTCAAGCTCCTCTATCCATAGTGTCCTTTTGTGTGAGAGATGTATTTAATTTTTAGCTCACGAATGGAGAAGAACTTTCGCAATTTTGTACTCATTTGGTTTAGTACTTTGTTTTGATACATATTACTTTCTTAGGATATTCTTGACTCTTATTTTCCTTTTGGCTTTCAATTCTTGGCATGGGATTATTTATATAATATAATGTTTACCTTGCTTCCTTTCCATGGGTCTTTTGCTGTCACCCACAAAGAAATTTTTTAAATGTGAGATGGATGGAGCCTCGAAAGAGTATTCGAGACCGTTTGATCCTGAGTTATTTTACAAGCATTAAGTAGGACTTCAATGTGTTCATAGCTATTTAGGAAAACTGCTAAACTAGAAGAAATTCTTTCAGATAAAACAAAAGTACACAATCTTACAGTCAAGGATTTTAGTTAATCCAGAATTTTGATGCTCTCCATGCAACCAAAAGTTTGCTTCTTTTATTTAAATCCATCAAAATTTGAAAAACAACAGAAATAAGGTAAATAAAAAATAAACAACTAAATCAGTTTATTTATGTACAAAACAAAAAAAAAATCAGGAAAAATAAGGTTTGAGAACTAAACCATTAACTGGTAAGTTCTCTTCCCACCCCTGTAAATCTTGCAATTTGTAGGTTGAGGGGCCAAGTTTTGCTGCAATCTGAAAACGGTCTACCCATAACTGTTGAAACTTTGTGTGTTTCCCCTTTTCATCAAGAGGGTGATTCCACTTAAGAACCAGGTCTCCCACTTGAAATTCCTTTTTTCCAGCTTTATGTTTATCAAACCACCATTTCACTACTTCCTATTGATGTTTAAAACATTCTTTGGCCCTAGATCTAGACTCTTCCACCTTCAAAAGATTATAGATTCTAATTTGCAGGATTTCGTTATCTGTGCCTCTAGACTCTTGGGCTATTATGGAAGATGGTAGCATAATGTTAGGAGGAAGGATAACTTCTTTACCATAAACAAGGGTATATGGTGACACACCTAAGGAATTCTTGGGTGTGACCCTATCATCCCAAAGAGCATTCGGTAATGCTAAATGCCAACTTCTCTGATTTTCTATCACAGTCTTTTTTAAGATCCTAATCAAATTCTTGTTTGTATATTCTTCCAAACCATTCCCTTGTGGGTAGTAGTTTGCAGAATAGTGCAACTTAATTCCTCTTTCATGAGAAAAAGCAGTTAATCTAATAGAAGAAAAAAAAGTAGCATTATCAAAAACTAGGGAAATTGGAACCCCAAACCTGGTCATAATATGATTGTGCAAGAAATCCATGACTGCATCTTCATTCACTTTGCGTAATAGAATTGCCTCGACCCATCTAGTGAAGTAGTTAGTTGCCGTTAAAATATATTTGTGTTGCAAGGAATAATTTGGTTTTATCTCGCCAGTGATATCAATCCCCCATTGCTCAAATAGTTCTGTTATCATCACAGGCTTCAATGGTCCTACTACTTTGACTTGTCTTCCTCCACACCTCTAGCAGATATCACACTTTCTGACATGGGCGTACGCATCCTTAAACAGTGTGGGCCAATAGTATCCAGCTCTGAGAATATTATGGGCTGTCGTATCTCCAGAAAAATGACCTCCAACAGGTCCATCATTTAACTCTGTTATGACCTTTTTTGCATCTTCTTTCTCTAAGAATTTGATAAGGACTCCATCATAATTCTTCCTGAATAAAATTCCATCAATGATCTGATATGAAACTAATTTAAGGCACAACGCTCTTCGTTGTTTGGCATTCCAATGTTCTAGAAACAATCCTTCGTAAAGGTAATGAACACGGTCTCGGTACCAAGAATCTGGAGCTGTGAAAAGAGGACATACATCTATCATATGTAATTCCGCTTCATTTTCCCAATCATTTTCTTCATTGTTTTTACCTTCAGCCATTAGTTTTCACAGTCCTTACCCTTTAACTATGGGTGTTGGTTTGAATTCAAGGTCATATTATTGTAAAGTTGTTATCCAGTTGCCTCTTCTTTCACCTAATTCCTTTTGTACAAAAGGATACCTTACAGCTAGGTGTGGAACTATTACCTTCATTTGGTTCTTAAGTATGTACGGCCTGAATTGTTTTACCTCTTTGAAGAATGCATAAGCTTGTTTATCGACAGCTAGGTAATTCAATTTGGCTCCCTGTAGACTGGTGCTCATAAATGATATGGGGTACTCATCTTGCCCATCTTCCTTTTGAGTAAGCACCGCTGCCAATGAATCGTCAGATGCGAAAGTGTACAAAATAAAATCTTTTTCAAAGTTTGGACTTTTGAGAGATGGTGCACGAGTAATAGATGTCTTTATTTTACTGAATGCAATCTTCACTACATCAGTCCACTTGAATTGTACACTTTGTTTCACCATTTGCTCCAAAGGTTTAACAATTTCAGCGAAATCTGGTACAAACCTTCGCACGAAATCTATTGTCCCCATGAATGATTGCATACCTTTTTTGTTATGGGGTAAAGGGATCTGTTCTCTGGATTTTATCCTTTATGGGTCTATGGAGATCCCCTTTTTAGAAACCACATGACCCAGTAGCTTTCCTTCTATAACCGCAAACACACATTTCCTTGGATTCAGTGAGATGCCATATTTTCGACAACGCTCGAAAATTGGTTTTAGATGGAATGTGTGTTCTTCTCTATTCTTTGAAAATATTGTGACATCGTCGAGATATACTACAACGCTACAGCCAATTAGACCGTGGAAATCTATATCCATATCCCTCTGGAAAGTAGCTCCAGCAGTGATGAGTCCAAAGGGCATCCTTCTGTAAGCAAAAGTTCCCCATTTTGTTCTAAATGTAGTTTTTAGTCCGTCTTCTTCAGCTACTAACACTTGATTATAGCCAGAGAATCCATCTAATAATGAAAATAACTCAGAACCCAAAACCATCTGCAATATCTGCTCCATGGGTGGGACTGGATAGTTTTCTTTATCCGAAGCACGATTTAGGTTTTTGAAATCCACACATAGCTTGATCTCTCTAGATTTCTTCCTTATTGGTACCAAATTTGAAACCCATTCCGAGTGTCTAACTTTGAATATAATTTTGGCATCCAATAATTTTTTCACTTTACTCTGAATTAAAGGATCCAGTTTTGGATGCATCTTCCTCAAAGGTTGATGATAAGGCTTGACTCCAGATATAATAGGAATGACATGTTGTATAATCTTGGTGTCATATGTTTTAAGTTCTTCATATGTCTAGGAAAATACATCTTTGTACTGTTTGAACAAACTAATGAACTTATTTCTTTCACCCAGGGAACAACACTTTCCCAAATTTACATATTTGGGTTTAACTTCAGTTCCCAAATTTATCAGCTTGAATTGCAAAGACGAGCTATGATTCTTGACATTTGCTGGTCTTCTAAATTTTCTATCTAAATCAAACATCCGCTCTAAGGTCCTGACCCCTTTAGGAATGAAGTTATTAAATTTTAACTCAGCTTGGTGTTCTTCGTCATCGATAATTTCCCCTTTGAAAGTTTCATCATTCATCAAACATTCCAGGATTTGTTGATCATCATCAAAAACTCATAGATTAGTAATCACGTCTGGAACCGAAGGCCTGAAAAGTAATTCAATAGAACACCTGTTATTTGAAGGTACAAGCCCTGCAGCTGAGGTAGATAACAAGTCAGCTGCTGCATTCTTAATTCTAGGAATGGATACAATATTAAATGCATTAAAATTTGTCAGCAAATCCCACACTTCATTCTAATAAGCTTTTAAATGAGGTTAGATGCAATGTATCTATTTTCAAATTTGCTTTGCAATTATTTCAGAATCCCCATACACTTTCATATTTTCTACTTTTAATTCAATTGCTTTTCTTAGTCCCTGAACTAATGCTTCATATTCAGCTGTGTTATTTGTACATTCAAACTGTAATCTACATGAAAGAAAATGTTTATTTTTCTTTGTATCAATCAGGACACAGCCAGCTCCTGATCCTTCGAAATTTTTAGATCCATAAAAAAAAGTGTCCAAAAACTATCTACTTCTACTGTACTTGAATAAAAAACTACATCTGAAACTAAGTCCACTATTTTATAGTCAAATTCATTAGCCCGTGAAAATTGAAGGATATCGGGCTGTGTGTCTGGTGTACTACTAGATTCTTCTGCTTGGTAATTCCTCGATTAAAGCTCAATAAAGTAATTTCCCAACACAGAATTCACTGGTTCATTCTTACCCTCCAACTGAGTAACATTGTGCTTTATATGGGGCTCTCTTAATACTTTTATTTGATTGGGACTTCCCTTATAAGGAAACCACAGATGTGACCAATCTGATGCAAAATATCCATTTAGCTTTGCTGACCAATCCCAACTCAAAACAAGTCCATAAGCCTCGGGTATGTCTGCTACTACAATATCGATGAACTGACATACCTTTTCATTTGAATAAAGTCTAATCAAAACATCCTCCATTTCCCCAATTACCTTCAAAGTTGTTCTGTCTAACTGAATGACCTGCCAAGTAGATGGTTTATCCATTTATCTTCTTAAATACTGAAAGTGGCATAACATTGACTGATGCCTTTGAGTCTACTAAACAGTTGTGCACGTTATGGTTGAAAATGTCAAAAGTTAGGAGTAATGGTGGGGTTTTTCATTTAGACTTACCTCCCACACTTGCTTCACCAATTTCTTCTTTTTCAGGTTGATTGTCAATGGGAAACTTTTCCTCTGGTACTTCAAGTGCCTTTAACAATTTTTCTTTCTACTAAGGCATATTACACATTTCAAACAGTGAGATATTTGCCTTAGCCCTTTTAATATCTTCCACAATATTATATTCCATCTTATGTTCTTCAAGGTTCTTCTTTACATTATCATTTTTTTCTTCGACGGTCTTAACAAGCATGTTAATTTTCTTTGGATTTTGACTCGTAATGGTGAATTCGGGTATTTTATCCACTGTGGTGCTCTTCTGAATTTTCTTTACATTCTTTCGAAGTCCCTTGATTTTCGGGAGTACTGTTCTGTCATCTTTTATCAAACCTTGACTTCTTGTTGTCACGTTTGTTTCTGATATCTCCTCCTATTTCAGATAGCCTTCTTGTTCGGTATCAAACATCAAGACACAATCCCATAAAACCAAACATCCTCTTCTTGTTTTTCTATGTATTTATTTCCCTTTTCCTCTTCATCATCAGCTTCTGTTAGTTTAGAGCCCAGTAGCTGATTTATTACTAATGTCATCGAATTGATCCATTGAGGTAAATTTTTTTCAGAATGAGGCTACTAATGAAAGGTGCACAAATTATCCATACCCACCTCAATTAAATTCATTGATGCGGGGCTGTGTGGAGGATGTTTAGATTGATTGTTGTCCTCTCTCCTTTTATAGTAAGGCTTATAAGATTTATAAGATTATTTTTCCTTTTCCAAATCTATTATTCTGTTAGATAGTTTCTGCATCATTTTCAACATTCCTTCAAAGTCATGTGACTGCTCCTCCTTAGGCTTAAATAGTAATAAGGATTTCTTACCAAAAACTTTTTCTCCCGACTGCTCAGGATAATCTTCTATGCTCTCTTTTTCAGCTTCTTCATAAGTTTCTGACAACATAGGTTTGACTTGCATATTATCAAACATGGCCAAGTCAAGCCCTAGAGCTGAAGTATAGTATTCGATCATAACTTTATCAAAAGGCTTATTAGCTGCAGAATTTTTTTAAAGATAAACAACAAACCTTTGGGTGAAACTATGCACTTTTTCTTTTCTTTCTTTCTTTAAAGTGCAAAACCCTTTCATTAGATATGCATGAGTTTTCTGGGCTATGTATTTACTTACGAATATCCTTTCAAATGTGTCCCAGTCTGGGATTGAGTTTGCAGGTAGAGAAAAATACCATGAGGCTACTGCTCCTTTCAGGGAATGTGGAAATAATCTGCAAACTACATCTTCATGTTCTCTAGCCCTTAGTCATTCTATAGCCAAGTAAAAGATTTGCAAATAATCATCTACCAAAATATTTTCACTTGGGTCAAACTTGGGAAGCATTTTCTCAAAATCCTGAGGTAAGCCATGTAAAGGGGGTGCTAGCTTTAAAGGTGACCTAGCCCTCCAAGCAGGTGGTGGATTTGGTGGATTGGGTGGCTAATTTTCATTCACGTTTGCCATGAGTCTGGGTGGAGAGTGAGGTGGTGAGTGAATAGGGGTATGAACAGGTGAACAGTAAGGTGTATCTAGGCCCACTTGATTCAAAGGATGAACAACTTCGTGTAAGGCTGTTTCTACCAGTTCTTCAAAATCTCCAACCAACACTGCGTCTTCCAATATAGGACGGTCTTTCTTTCGATATTCTCTTCTGGGTAAGACATGAATAATTGGTAATCCTCCAATATTCTTCACATATGCCCTAGTATGTCTTCTCAGATCATTAACTACTTCGTTATCGACTGAATACAGATGCTCTTTACCTTTCTCTTCATGAATTGGATTGGGAAACAGACTACTTTCAGAACTATCATCGGTGGAATAATCTCGAGAAAATAAGTTTCCTTAGCCAACCATGCACTGGAGGCCCTCCTTCTAGCACCAAAAACTATTGAGGCTTAGAAAATTACAGGTAACAATAGTTAGGGATTCTCCCCAGTAAACGTTCCCAACTAGCCCATTGCTTTTTGGTCTGGGGAATCTGTCCGGTTTACGGTCGTGCTACCCTAGGTCAAGTAACAAAAATAAAAGGTTTTACCGATTATGGCCTAGTCCACCGTGTATGTATTTCATTTTTTGTATTTAAGTAAGAGATGAAAGTGCCTATCTAAAAATGCAGATTGATAGAGAATACGAGGAGCGGTCATAATGTGATGCACAGGTTCCTACCTCTCATCTTAACTCTCTCGCATCTAAACCACACATAGCAAGAAAAAACTAAAACTATCTAACCTATCCCTAGGGAGCAAGATTATTATTTATCAATGAGTAATGTATTTTGTGCATGCATTAAGAAAAATCACAGATAGTTGTTACGTATCTCAAAACACATGAACAATTATAGATATATGAACAACCAAATAGCTAATTGTTTATGAACAACATTCATTACTCACAGTGGAAATTTCATAGAATAAACTAGAGCGCATTCATAACAAGAACATAGGTTCAAAGAGTTAGAATGATCTCACAGTTGATGGATAACAGTTGAAAATGAAATAGTTCACATTCAACAAATCCATAGCACAGCATTTGAAACCTTCCACAAAGATTTCTCCAACAGGAAACTTGTAATTTCTTTATGCAAAAGGAAATAGTTCTTCTTACATCATACTCTCACAAATCTATCTAGGAAAAAGTCCTTTTCTACAACTAACTCTCCTATATTTATACAAAAACAATCAAAACCTTTGGGTTGCCCCTCAGGTTACCTTTGGGCTTCCCCAACCGTTCAATCCCACAATATTATCTTTTAGTGGGTGCTCATGATTTATACAATACGTTACATTTCATTGAAATTTAATAGCACTTTTATAACGAGAGACCAGCTTGATCAGTGATAAACTTTTCCCAAGCATGGGCCTCTGCTGCTATCAAATCCAATGTTCCTTTTAGACCTTGTTGATCTCAAACCTTCACTTTATCCTTTCTTTTCTATCTCGCTTCTTTATGCTTCGGCCTATTCTTCCCTTGCTTCCTCCCTTATTCTTTGACTTTTAGACATATCTTGCTTGCAGTAGTCAGCCTATTATGAACATAGCACAGACCATCTAGCGTTTAACGAAGTAACACAACTACACTAATACATGCATTCAGTAAAATGAAGTATAAACAAATTTAATGCATGAAAAGAAACATGATCATGCAAAGAAAATCCTGCAAGTTAGTATCTTAAACTCCACTAAATCCACTGTCCAAACTAAAACACAAGTCCAAAAAATAGACTCTCTATCTCAATTCAGGCCGCATCTGGACCAAATTGACATCTTCCAAAGAAAGCATGAAAAAAAAACAAAGTAACTGCCATCAAAAACAAAATAAACGCACATGAGAAAGGTGGGAAAACCCTCATTGACAAGAAAAATACTAAGCATCGAGCGAAAACAAAACCCTCATCGGTGGGAGGAAACACTATAAGTCGGGTGGTAAATTCATTTAAAATTCTGCAACGGTGGAGACCATATAGACTAAAGGTTCCAGGGAAAAATAAAACATCAGCGAAATAAAATACTAAAAGCTGCCATACAGGCATCGGAGATTGGAAGGACTAATCACAATGCATCAATAGAATAGATCAATACACAGTCGCAACTATGGAAGGTGGACAGACAACATATTTCATAATAACAAGAATTATTGACGATAAGAAGCTTTCAGGAGTATGTATCAGTGACCAAAGGCTCAATGCTGCCGCCGTGTCGGCAACACAAAAGACTAAAAATCTGATCAATCATCAACACCGTTCTGATAGCAAAAACAAAAACATTGCAAAGTAAAATGTTTGATCAATAAAACAAAGGCATTAGTGAAAATCAGAATTGTCCATTGGAACATTTTCCATCTTCCCTCCAAAACAGTGGCAACTTAGAAGACTAAAACACCGATAGTAAAATGAAACAAAAAGCGCATTGGCGAAAAACTAGACTTTCCATCGGGACATTGTTAATTTATCTTCCACAATGGCAGCTGCGTAAAGAACTACTGCCCCGATTCACTGTTCAAACAACCTCCAACAGCGATAAAGGAAATCAATTCACAAGTCAGAAAAATTCAAACTTCACAGTCAAAAGCATTTGTAGACAGAAAATAATCATTCATCCTCTGAAAGCGGTAAACAATTGAACTCAATTCAAACTTAGGAAAATCCAAAATTGTAGCAAAGGAACAACCGAGTTCAGGAAACCAATAAAACCAGGCAAGATAAAATAACCAAGGAGGGTCCAAAATTTTAAAAATTTGGGAAGAAAGTTGTAGCTGTAGCACCATACAAGCCCAAAACACCATCCAAAATCAAAATTGAGACTATGAAAAGGAAGACTAGGGTTTGAACTATTACCTGGAAATGACGATGCTCGAATCTGACAGTGAAAACTATCGATATCAGCAACTGAATATCTGACTAAGAAAGTTCTCCAAATCCTCTCCACTATGGGTAAATAGTAAAATGATTTGATTTTTCACTATTTACATGGATTTTATACACATTTATGGGTTTGACATGCTATAGTTTTGATTTAAAATCACTTATTATTCAAAGTTTATCTGTCGTAATCCCTTAATGTTAGTTATTGGGGCATTTAACACTTGTTTTGAGTCATTGTAGGATAGAAAAACAGTAGCAGTAAAGTCTTGGGAGTTCGTTTTTTATTTTTTCATACTACCATAAAACAGAAAAATTCATTTAGCATTTATTATGACACTTTGGTCACGCTCTTGAAACTCAGTATCAAAGGTTCGAGTTTGTTTTTTATTCTTTTTAGGCTTGTAAAATCCCTCATAGTGAAAAGAGACCTAATGGATTCTTATTTAAACTCTTTTCGGGCTCCTTAAATACGAAAATATCGTCGAGTGATCTTGTCTTCTTCACGCTCGTTAAAGCATTTGAAGAGTCATCTCTCTGACGATAGGTTATCTCTTTTTCAATTCAGATGGACTATTTATGAAAAGGGAACACTCCGGCCAATCATGACTGGAAGAGTTCTCTAAGGTATGATTTTACACTTTTTCGAGCCTTAGGGACTAAATCACATGAAAAATGACCCTTTGGAGTCTTCTTCCATGGTCGTTCAGACTCTCGAAACATGAATGATACCAAGTTTTCTCATTGGACTCGTTAAATTAAACATTGAGAGACCCAATTTTGGGAACAAACCCCTCCTCTCTCAGGTTCGTAAAACATATGAGTTTGGACTTGTCTTTGGGCAAGCTATATCGAGTGTTTGTTACCCTCTTTGAACTTGTAAAACTGAAAAGAGGCACTCACCAATCATGATGGTGAAAATGGGAAGGGAATCATTTTTGCAAGTAAATGACAGTGGTTTGTTGTTACTTTTGAACATGGCACTTGTCTGCATATCATTTCAGTCAATTGAGTATTCAGCTGATCTCCATGACGATCCACTTTCATGAGTCATGCCACTCATTTGAGTCTTTCAAAAGAATGCATTGTCCACTGTCGCATTGTATATTTTTCCTGTTTAGTCATGTTGTCAAGTCTTTTGTCATGCCACCTGATGTTCAAAGGGAATTTGAAGAATTTTTTTCTCTACAGTCAAAATGGTCTCTGTGTCAGTACTTTTGATTTAGTCCTATGGTTACTACATTCAAATCATTCCATAACTATGTTCCTAGTTTCGTGTCATCGATGTGGGACTCATCATGGCCCTCCTTTGACGAGACTATCCCCGTCGACATCATCTCATCATCTGGGAAATAGTCTTAGAAACAAAAACTTAGTACCTTGAGATATGTATGCCTTAATGAAATATTCTCTCACTCTCGACATAGGTTCACATCATTGACCTTTGATCGATAGAATCAACTGGGTGTTCAACATAAGTACATCTATTCACACCCGGTAGATTGTACTAGGGTACCTTAGGAATAATTGACATCAATGGTGATATCCCTCGCACTTGTTAACGGTTCACATCATTGGCTGGTAATCAAGTGGTTTCTACCATGTTCAACTTTAGATCATTGTAATCACATGGATAGAATTGTACTTTGTGGAAGATGAGACGAATACCATGGGTATTTGTTTAAAGTGCTCATTGCTTTTCCCCAGGTTGCGATGGAGTTTTGTATATCTAGCATGGATCCACATTTGTATGGTCATGGCTATGCTCAAATTTGCATTCGTATGACATAGATCTGCGTTGTATGTCTGGTAGCTATGTCCAAGTTTGAGTCCTCTATCACATGGATCTACGTTGTATTCTATTAGCCATGCTTGTTTATTCCTCCCATGGATCTGCCTTGTATTGGTCTACAGCCATGAGTTGGTTACATGTGTCTTTGAGTAAAAAATATCGATGTTCCATAGATTCCTACTTGACAACATGCTCCGATCGAGCTGACATTTTCATCTCGAAGCGACAACTTGTTCTCTCAAAGCTCTCATTTATCGTATCCCTCTAAGACTCACTCTTTGGGGAGCATTTTGTTATACCAAAATCCTGTCACCACCATGTGATAATACCTTTGACTTACATACTTGCCCTTAATCCCAGCACTTGGAGTGGAAACCCATGTTATTTGTCACTTCTACATGAAAATACTCAGCACCATGTTCTCCCTGTGAACCATGAGCGGTACCTTGCTCTCACCGCATTCATCCTATTTTCCATAAGCGGTGCCACCACCTATGGCATTTGGCCCATAAGCGTTTATCATCTAAATTGCTTTGTCATAAGAGGAGAAAAGCAGTACCCTAGGTAAAATGGAAAAAAGAGAATTTTCTCGAGGCTTATAGATCATGAGCCTTGTGTCCTCCCTTATCCCTATCATTATGGGTCAGTTGAGCTCGAGATCCCCCATCATAGGATATTAGAGGCCACCTCATCCACAAATCTCTCAACCATTTCTATCCATTGAGCCTTATAAATATAAGCTCATGTACATGGTTGAGGGAGAGAACTATAGAGGTATTGTTATGTTGTTGGATTGACCACTTGGCCCAAGCCATTGGAGAGCATAGAGAGAAAAGTTGGAGCTTATGTGGATGAAGTATTTGTCTCATGGATATGCATGTCGACACTAAGGCTTGATTGGTTGTAAACTTCTCCATACATCTTAATGCAAAGTTGATTTTTGTCCCACATTACTGTTGTTTTAATTTCGCATGTACATGTTGTTAGATTCCTTAGTCACTAACATGTATAACTAAATGATTTTATGGTAGCTTTGATGTGTTTTCATGTTTGATCTATTTGTAGGTACACAGGTTCACTATCGAAGCAGCATTCCAGGTGTCTACGACATCCAGGGAAGGTCTTCATCCTTTGTTGTTCACTCATTTGTTCTGGATCTGAACCATTTAGACCAGAGGAATAACTTATGTTCGTAGAAGGTGAAATATTCTTGGTTACAACATAGAGTCAGACAGGAGAGCTCCTAAATATTTCAAGGGGAGTTTACCTTCATTGAACTCCAGGATGCAAAAAATGTTATGTTTTGTAATGTTGCAAGTGTTGAAGAAAAATATCTAGGATTTTTTATTGTTTACTTCCAGTCTACTTTCCTTGAGGAAGGTATTCAAGCGGTCTTTTATTATTCGAGATTATTGGAACTAAGCCAAACAACATGGTGTCATCCATGAATTGCTGGTGGGATTGGGGTTCCAACCCTGGGTGCGGGGTGAGACCTTTGAGATCTTGAGATCTAATTTTGGCTTTTAGCAGGAGGCCGATACCTTGCATCATTATTACAAACTAAAAGGGGGGGAGGGGATACCCTTATCAAATTCCACAATACGGTTTGAAAGTGGAGGATGGAGAGCCATTAACTAGAATAGAGAAAAAATCCAAGGAGTTGAGCCTTAAGATCCAACTCACCCAAATAGGATCAAAGACAAAGGATAAGAGGATTTTTTTCATGTAGTTCCCATTGAAATTGTCGAAGGCCTTTGAGAGGTCCAGCTTGATCAGGAGTCCAGTGATTTTAGTGTGTTTAAGTGAGTCAATAACCTCATGAGAGAGAATGATTCCATCTCATATTTGGCACCCTTCAACATAACCATATTGTTCTTTTGATATGAGACCCGAGAGAAGGAGCTTGAGACGGTTAGAAATGGTTTTAGTAATGATTTTGAAAATGACATCATAGAGGGCTATGGGTAAAATATTACCTCGAGTATCCACTCTGTGTTCCTTGGAGATGAGAGCTATGGAGGTCGAGTTGAAGGCTTTAAGGAGATCTCCAATCTGTCTAGAGTGTTCCACTATCACCAACTCTTCTTCTTTTATGGTTTCCTAACATGCATGAAAGAAGTTAGTGGTGAAACCATCTGGACCGAGTGCCTTGTCATCCTTTAATTGCTTTATTGCTTCTTCCAATTCCGCCATTTCTATCAGTCACAGCAGGACCTGGTTCTTTTCTACCATAACTAATGATGGAATGTTCTCCATGAATTTGTCATGTGCCACATTTTGATCAATCTGCAGCTCATCCATGATTTTTTTTAAGTGGTCCAGGAGAGAGGCCTCTATTTCATTGTGATTCATTAGATTATTACTGTTATCATCTTTAAGCCTTGCAATTCTGTTAGTGTATATGTTCTGTATAGTGGTTTTGGTAAAGAAGGTAGTGTTCCTTTCCCCTTCTATTAGCCACTTGTTTTGATCCTTGGATTCCCATAGCATTTCCTCTTGTTTTCCCATTATTTCCATCTCCTCTTGAATTTTTACCTCCTTTGCCTTGGTTTCTTCTTAGTATCCTTCATGCATGATGATTCTTTTAATACATATGACTTGTTCCTCGAATTGTGCTTTTTCCTGCTGAATATTTCCAAAAAAATACTTATTCCATATTTTAACATGACCTTTAATATATTTCAACCTTTGTTGAAATTGGTACATGGGTGTGCCATTTGGTGGCGTAAACGCCTTCCACCATTGCTAAAGGAGGGGCTGGAATTATTTGTGGGTGAGCTAAAATTTCTCAAAACGAAGTGTCCTTCTTAGTTGTTCATCCTATCTGCGCCATTGAAGACATATGGGCCAGTGATCCAAGCCTGTTGTTGGGATCACATGCACAGCCATGTCAGCTCCTCCAACAAGTATAGATTCTGAACGAAGGAAAGGATCCAACCTAGAAGCAATGTGTTTATCGCTAGACTGTTTGTTGGTCCAGGTGTGCTAACCATTTTTAGTGTTTATATCCATGAGGTGTACGTCATTAATCATACTGTCAAATTCATTACTTGATGGGCTTAGGGTTCTTATACCCCCTTTCTTCCCCTAAAGATTGTGTATGAGATTAAATTCACCACCTAGAATCCAGTTTCTTCACCCTACAAAGTTTCTAATGCTATTTATTGATCTGAGGAAGAGCTACTTATCAACCAACGTAAAACGTCCATAAACATTAGTGAGGAAACCTTTGGTTTTGGTACCTAATATGTGAAACTCAGTGTTACGGAGAGAAACTTCCTATAGCTTGGGCTGTACCACAACATATAACTTTGACACTAAAAATCAATCTTTCCCAGTATGCAAGAGAAACCAAACATCTAACACTAAGGGATACCGGACCGTACCTTGTTCCATACGGTTGAAGTAGATACCTATTGAGCTTTCCAATTCACGCTTATGTTAGCAATTCAATCTCAACAACAACAAACAAGACAACCATGCTATATAATGATGTGTTAGACATACTCTAGCATATATATTCAACAATGCATAAACAATTAAACACATCCATGGATTCAATATTCATATTCAATTGCACATAATTGGACAGGAAAATATATTTCTATTAATAAAATCATAGATTACAATAGTGACAACCTCTGTCGGCACGTCTACGAACTAGAGAAACTGAGTCCTCCACCTGGGCCTCCACCACCTCAATCCTTCATCTCTCAATAGGAAGCTCATAAGCAAAGGCAAGCTTGGGAATAACACAAAGTGATCCAAAGGGACAAAGGGATTCGGACTCAAGTCTATGAAAACTGTGGCGACAATGGACTATAGTTTACTTTCTCTTCAATTCATCCCCTTCAATGTATCCAAGTGGTTCCTTACATAGCACTCCAAAAGGGTAATGAAGGGTCGAATCCAAGCATTCTCAAGGAATTTGGAAGGCCAAGAGTCAATTTTTTTGGAATCCTATGAGGAAAACTACAAAAATATTTGGAATCATCCACACATCCCGATGTATGCGGGTTTGAGGTCAAAAGTCGCGTGTACATGCGAGTATGGGTTTAAAATTCACGTACATCAATAAACAGGGGTTTTTAAGGGATGAACTTGGAACATCAAAGGATAATATAAGTACATGGGGTCTAAAGAGGTTGTAGAGGGACATGAAAGGCCATCAATATGTGATCAACCATATGTGGTAAAATCAACTATAACAGATGCCCCCTAATGTGTCAGGTCAGAGGGGTAACATGATGCCCAAAATAAATTATAAAATCCATCCCAGAAGTGGAGTAGTGAAGACCCAGGTGGAAGAAACAGCCACTCATCAGTACAATAATAAATATCTGGACATGACAGTAAATACATAGAGAGGTCCCGAATACAAAAGAGTACAATGGCCATGAACAGGAATGATATACAAAATGTGACATTTGTGGTCATTGCCACGTACAATATATAATAGATCAAAATATCCAAATTTGATGAAGATGTACGATAGATCAAGATATCCAGAATGACTAAAGATACACAATGGATCAATATCTCCATAATAGATGAAGATATATGGTATACACTGGAATCACATCACGAGAGCTGAAATATCATGAACATTGGCACAATCAAGGAGGTAGCATATATGGAATGCCACCAAGCTCGAAGGTCTTCTACATGAACCGCTACATGTACATGTCCTGCTATGTGAATAGATGTGTCAAGGTTGAACATAGTAGTCCATCGTCTGATTACCGGTCATTGATGTATACCATTAACAGACACGATATCACCCACTGATAATGAAAATGGGAAGAAAGGTATAGAGTGCAATCTAACAAGTGTGAATAGATGTGTTGAGGTAGAACACTTGGAAGAATCCATCGATTAGGGGACATTGATGTATTCCCAAAAATTGTCGATGGCGAGAGAACCTCCCACTAAGGACTTTAAGTCTCAAGGCACTCAAAGGACTCTATACTCCTATTCCAGAATAAATGATCTAATGTCGATGGAATGGAATTCACTGGAAGGAGGGCATTAAGGCATCCCCCATCAACCAACACAAGGTACTCAACAACACTGTATAATGTGGAAGAACAATATGTGCATGAACCAGTAATAGTACTGGGAATGGACGACATGAAAAGTCAATATAAGTGAGGAATGGTCGACTCAGGCTTCAACTCCCTTCGAACAAGAGCATAAAGGAAAATGGTGACTGAAGGTAGGTAGCATGGAATCGATATGAAAACTGGGACACCTCTGTGACATAGTAGGCATCAACAGAGGCTCCATAGGGACTGGAAGCTTAACCATTCAATGGAGGTAAACTCAGAGTAACGAGTACAGCTCCTAAAGTCAAACCAATAGCCCAACCAATAGATGTGATATACAGTGCTTTGTTCAAAGGAGACATGACTCAACTACTTCCAAAGATAACATCTTTTCCTATCCATATTTTTGTTTTTTTAATTTTTTTGTACTTTTTTAGATATTTTGAAAATATTGAAAAAGAATAAAAGTGCTTTCTAGTACAAATCTAGGATGAGACAAGTGTCAGGGGGACAAGCAAACTAGTTCCAAGCAGTGGAACATGCCTATGCTCAATGCAAGGATATATGTGCAGGATAATGACACTTAGGGGAAGGTTTCCTCCCGAAAAAGGGGATGATCAAGATGCAAAATATGGCTGATAACTCAAAGTCAAGGAGCCGGCATAAAGCTCAAGAAGGAAAGAAAAAATCATGAAAATGCGATTACAACTTGATATATACAAGCGAGTCCCAGGGAAATGGCCAGCATAAATTTCTAGAGGAGAATGAAGCTCTTGCTCAAGGACATGGTGGGACTAAAAGGACTCCCACAACCTAAAGCAAAAATGTCAGCATGGGCACCAAATGCAATATGGGATGTAACTAGGGTACCCATGTATGGGAAAGCTCTACTATTCACACAATGCCACTTCTAAAAGCAACAAGAAGGTTTTGTGACATCATGGAATGGATTCGTACCTAAGGTTAAGATGAAATGGTCATAAATTCGTGCAAAATGTAGGTGGATGTGAAATCCTAACCTATATGCTAGTTTAGACATGATACATGTAATAGAAATGAACAGGTTGAAGTCTCGGTCAAACCTACCTCAAAATGGGCTCCTACAACATCATATTAGTCCAAATAGTCCAAAATGGTTAGAAACTGTCACAAGGTATAGGAAGTGGGTAAAATTTTCAAAATGTTTTCTATAAAATAGTGAAAAATTAAAATTTTTCATACCATTTTGAAAATTCATCCACCATAGTGCATTTGTATCCAGAATTTCAAGAGCTGATTTTGGGAGCATCGTCCGGTGAAATCACTTCGTGTTTGGTACAGGTAATTACCCAAGCCCTTCACTTTCACTTTGATGCAAATTTCTTTAATTTTAGTGGTCAAATTTTTTGTTTAGGCCACCCAAAAATCTGTGTTTCAGCCCATGTAGAAATCGGGTCTCTTTTTGTGTACAGGTTGGGTATACGCAAAAAATACCATGATACCCACGTACATATGTGGCTCTTTTGAAAATAGTCACCTATAGGGCAGAAAATGTGATTTTCAAAGGTAAATACTGATGAAACTCAAAAACATTTTTGTAGGATGTTGCTAGAATGGAGAGAGAGTGAACATGGTGATGTTGAAGAGGAAGTACAAGGAGATCTAATGGCTCAACAAGTGCTAAGGGCTTATGGGTTGTATAAGTTTTGGAGCCTCGAAAACTTAAGAGCCAAGCCAAGGCTACTCCAGATGCTAGTAGACTATTGGGATCCATATTCTGAGACCTTTCCGATAGATGGGATGTCAGTTAACATCGAGGTTGAGGACATATATTTTATCATAGGTTTGTCCCGGAGAGGAGAGATAGTGAACCTCTGATACCGTGGGCCAAGAGGCGGGATGAATATAGAGGAATACATAGCTGTGTATTTCCTTCCTGACACAGAGAAGGTTGGGAGTCGAATCTCGACAAACACAGTGCAGAACCTAGGGCAGAAAGCCATACTATTGGCATTGGGTAGAATCGCAGGTTTGGCGTCACTCCACCAGGTCTCAAGGATAATTATGTTCTATGTAGTAGAGTGCATATGACCCATGATATATGATTGGAGTACCTCACTTCTAAGAAACATGAAGCAACAAATCAGTGATTGCAAGATGGGCAGGATATAGAACTTTGGGTTCGGTAGCATACTAAGTGCATTCTTTTTTGAGAGAGTACTAGGGCTAAGCCCTAGAGTTGAAATTGCTCCACACGGAGTTAGGGATCCATCTCAGCTATGTTGGGCCAATGTCATGCATAGACTGGGAGGGGGAAGAGTGGCCAACTCCTTCCCAGAAGACTTCTTCCTCTGGTGGCAGAGACAGATTGTGGCCATAGATGACTAGCCCTATGCAGGGATAGACTTCCACAGAGATTCAGATATGCCCCTACCACCAGGATCAACATATGGAGACATAGGTAACGAACCACAACACTCTTTTATTTTTTGAGTTATTAATTTTTTTTGTATTTTTTGACATATGAAATAAAAAGACATGTTTTTGGTGTGACGAAACATAATGAAACTTTGTCATGTACATGCAGATGTGGGACCATGACGGACAGAAGGACTTCCTCGTCATCGATGGAGGGAAATAGGTGATGAGATCATGGGTGTGGATGTGGAGCAAACACTCCAAAGTATCCACACAAAATTTGTTCACTTGACACAGAGGGTTCCCATGGTGCAAGTCGAGGACTTACCTGAGGCTCTACAGTGCCAGGTGGTTGGGGTACCACAGGCATGGGTTCGACTATTTTTTCGGCTAGCTAGATCCGTGGTGTGCTACCATGATCAGCACCCTCCTCTTGCTCAGTCTTAGAGACCTGGGTGTATAGTTTGTATGACCATGTAGTATATTTTGGTGGCTCGAAAGCCCCAATTTTGTATATAAAACTTATGTATTATGACGTCACATTTTTTGGACTTAATGAAAAATATTTATGATGATAAACTTTTATTCTATTTACATGTGTAAAATTTTTTTTTGAAATTATTAAGGTTTGTGAAACAAATGCCAATATAGTACATAGTTAGCATATGAATCAACAGCTTGATTAAAATTTCTTGGAATATCAATGTATGTTATACTCTCAAATTGTTGTTGTAGAAATATTACACGCAAGAATATCCCTAGTAATTTCAAATCCCTGACATTATACAAGCCATTAAGTTGTGAGACCACTAACTATGAATCAATACATACCTCAATAGAAATAACACCATGTGAAATGGCATCCCGCAATAATTCAATCACAACACTATATTCAGCAACATTGTTTGATGAAGGCCCTTAACATATGCCTCCTGGAGACAACACTTGACACATAGGAGTATAGATCACCCTGTGGAAATTGAACCCATGTGTTAGAACAATTACACTCACAAAAATTGCCAATTACACATGCAAATTACACACAAAGGAGACTGAATATGGAGCTGAACACTAATCTGTATTGAATAAGTGTACAATAGCCAACCCTGTGAACTCATAGAATGCCACAATAAATAATTACATGAGAGATTTGAATGCATAAGGATTCCATTCAAATTTGGTCAAAAGCAAGCTTACTAAATCTAAGCAAATCCCCCATAGGTGCATAAAGCAGTTTCCAAATCTGTCTAGGAGATCATGAATTGGAAAAATAAATTAGGCAAGCTAATAGATGATGGAAGGAAAACTCATACATGATTTTCTTAGGAGAAAAGAGTGGAGGATGATGAGGACAAAAAACAAGTTAACTTCACCTAGTCAAACTTTCCTAATTGCCTTAAAACTCAACAAAAGCAGGCAATAAAGCAGAAAAAGCAGACATGTGCTAGGAAGGCCAGGAATAAAGCAAATTTGATTCAAAGTGGTTTCCCAAGTGCTCCATGACTCAAATTTAGCAAGTTTGACCACTTTGGACATGTGGAGGACAACTTGCATAAGGTGGAATATGGAAACTAGACAAATAAGACAAAATTTGGATTAATTAATGTCTAAGGTAGCTAACTATGGGTTGATTATTCTAACACCCCCCCTTAAGCCTGAATTATGAGTAAAATATCAGAAAATTATAAGGCCTAGCAATAAGGCTTAGTCACCCTTTACATACTGCATGTCCATTTAACCAAGGAAAGAGGCAAAAACCCATTGGGAAAAATCCTCCCTTAAACATGGACAGTAAAACAAAATTTGAAAATCTTGTCATCATTCATGCTTCATAGCATGATCAGTGATCCCCAGCAGTGATTTGAAATTGCTGAATGTCTTGTCACAAAAAAATTTAGTGAAGATATCTGCTACATGTTCTGAAGATGAACAGAAGAGTAGGTGAATGGTGCCATCATGCACAAGCTGTCTGATGTAGTGCATATGGATCTCAATGTGTTTGGTTTTCTGTCTCTGAACTGGATCATTGCAGATTCAAATCGTACTCTTATTATCACAATAGATAGTATTTGAGTATTCTGATTTGAAGCCACACTCACCAAGTAACCCCTGCAACCATAAACATTGAGTTGCTGCATTTACAACTCCTCTGTACTCTGCTTTTGTAGATGAGAGTGCAATGGCACTCTGTTTCTTGATTGACCAGCTGATTGGTCCTTCAGCAAGCATGAACACATATCCTGATGTTGAATTTCGATCTGTGTTGTCACCTGTCCAATCACTGTCAGTAAACCCAATCAAATCAAGATCAGATTTAGCTTTGTAGAAGATCCCATGATTCCTTGTTCCCTGAACAAAGTTAAGGATCCTTTTGGCTGCCCTCCTGTTACGGAGAGAAATTCCTATGGCTTGGGGTACCACAACAGACAGCTAGACTCCAGAACACCATCTTTCCCAATATGCAATAGAAATAATACATTGAGCTTGAATTGATATAATCCTGCCTCAACAACAAGTGAACAATACAAGCATACTATAACATGGTGTTAGCATTATTCTAGCATATATAATATCAATAATGTAAAAGCATTCGATACATTCCAATGGATACAATATTAAATCAAATGCACATCATTGGACAAGAAAAGATGTTTCTTATTAACATAA
>LPNX010292788.1:369931-394396 GCA_001517045.1 Pseudotsuga menziesii | reverse complement strand
TCTGATACCTTTGAGGGAGGTCATCAATGGAAGCGTCAGGGATGTCTAAGGTCAACCTCTCCAGGTTTTCCTCTAACTCCCTGGTCACATCATTGCCCTATGATACAAATTGGGATTTAGCTCTTCTATCCAATGCGTAAGCTCCCCTAGGTTGTGCTGCTCCAACGTCTACATGAAAATATTCAGGTCTTGTTACTTAACATAAAAAAATATAAAACATTAAAAAACATAAAAACATTATTTCCATTTTAGGGTTTCTTTCTTCTTACCGACGTCACCCCACTATCCACCAGGAGGCAGTGGTAGGTCAGGGTTTAAACTAAAATCCATACTCACATAAGCATAATCCTCCACCATGAGGATCTGATCTCTGGGCCATCTAAAGAATGGGTCACCAAACTTCACCTTCCCATTGCCCGCTCCAATATGGGTCATAATCTGGACCAACCTCTGCATGCAAGGCTCCCGCGCTCTCAACTTTATGAAGACCACATAGGGTCTCATCTATGGTACCTGCTCGAAGAAGAAGCAGGCTAGAATGGAACCAAAGCCTAAACTGCTTCAGTTTCCCATGCCAACACTTAGTCAGCTGGTCCTTGAATATCGGAAGCAGGGCTTCCACCCACTTGAATACTGTAGGTGCCATGGCCTCTATGGCATATACAATGTGTTCCCTAGAATCCTGGTGCACTCCCTGGCTTCTGGCCACTCTCTACATCATAAACAAGATAGTCTGTAGAGGTCCATCCATAACTACCTTTATGGGGATTTTCTTCCCCAATTTCCTCGTCCTTGGGATACAGCGACAATTTATCAACTCTTGTGTGGTAATATCCCTCCTCGAGAACCTATCAGCAAGTTGGGGGCACCTCATCTCAAAATTCCAGTCAAGAAGTAGATATCCTTTACCTCTACTGTCAGAATATGATCCCCAACTATTATGAAGAGAAATTCTTATGGCTTGAGGTACCACAATAGACAGCTTGACTCCATAAATCAATCCTTTCCTATATGCAAGAGAAACCAAATATCTAACACTAAAGGATCTCGATTCATACCTTATTCCAGATGGTTGATGTAGATCCCCATTGAGATTTTCCAATATCGCTTGTATTAGCAATTTGCTTCCTCAACATTCAACAAAAAAAATAGCATGCCATATATAATTGTGTTATACCTACTATAGCATATATAACCAATAACATATAATCATATAAAAGCATCCATGGATCAAATTCTCATTTAAATACACATTATTGGACAGGAAAAGACATTTCTATTGGTATAAAATAGATATTACAATAGTGACAACCTCTGTCGACACGTCTGCGAATCGGGGAAACTAAGTCCCCCACTTGGGCCTCCACAACTTCAATCCCCCATCTCTCGATAGCAATCTCACAAGAAAAAGGCAAGCTTGGGAAGAACACAAAGTGTTCCAAGGGACAAAGGGATGCAGACTCAAGTATAAGCTCTAGCAACAATGGACTATAATTTTCTTACTCTTCAATTCCTGCCCCTTCAATATATCCAAAGGGTTCCTTATATAGTGCTTCAATGGGGTAATGGAAGGTCAAATCCAAGCGATCTCAAGGCATATGGAAGGCCAAGAGACAAGTGATTTGGATCCACATCAAGGAAAACTCCAAAATCATTTGGCCTTTTGCACACATCCCAATGTATGCAGGTTTAAGGGTCAAATACACGTATATACATGAGAAAGGGTTTAAAAGTCGCGTATGGAAATTATTGCATGTTTTTAGGGTTGATTTTGGAAACATCAAAGGTACAAAAATTGTCCATGGAAAGGAGTCTGCAGAGGGACAGGGAAGGCCATAAAAGTGTGATCCACCATGTGTGGTAAAATCAGCTATAACAGATTCCCCCTAATGTGTGAGGTCAGAGGGGTCATATGATGACCGAAATACATTATAAGTCCATCCCAAAAGTGGAGTGATGAAAAACCCAGTGGAAGAACCAACCATCCAATCAATACAATACAATCATCAAACTCTGCACATAACTGCAAGTAAATGTAGCAGTCCTGGATACATAAGAGTACAATGGCCATGAATATGCATGATACAAAATATGACATGTGTGGTCATTGCCATGTACAATATAGATAGCTTAGAATATCCATGATGAATATATTCACAGGATCATGATCTCCATGAAGGCTAAAGATATATAATGGATCAAGATCTCCATAATGGATGGAAATATCTGACATATACTGGAATCAAGTCACAAGAGCTGAAATCTCATGAACAATGGCACGATCAAGGAGGTAGCATATTTAAGATTCCACCAGTCTGGAAGGTCTTCTACACAAATCGCTATGAGTACATGTCCTACTATGTGAATAGAGGTGTCAAGGTTGAATATAGTAGTCCATCGTCTGATTACTGGTCATTGATGTATACCGTTAATAGACGTGACATCACCCACTGATAATGAAAATGGGAATCAAGGTACTAGAATTCAAACTAACAAGTGTGAATAAATGTCTTGAGGTCGAACACTTGAGAGAATCCTTCGATCAGGGGGCATTGATGTATTCCCAAAAACCTGTTGATGGCAAGAGAACCTACCACTAATGACTGCAAGTCTTAAGGCACTCAAAAATGACTCTAGATTCCTATCCTAGAATAAATGATCTGAATTCAATGGGATGAAATCCACTGGAAGGAGGGAATTAAGGCATCTCCCATCATCCAACATGAGGTACTCAGCAAAGATGTATAATGCAGAAGGAATCGATCATAATGTGCATGAACTAGTAACTGTACTGGGAATGGCTGACATGCAAAGTCAAGATAACTGAGGAATGGCCGACTCATGTTTCAAATTCCTTTGAACAAGAGCATAACGGCAAATGATGACTGAATGCAGGAAGCATAGAATTGATATACAAAATTGGGATATCTCTGTGACATAGGAGGCATCGACAAAGGCTCCATAGGGACTGGAAGTTTAACCAGTCGATGGAGATAAACTCATAGAAACGAGTACAACTCCTAAAGTCAAACTATTACCCAACCAACGGATGTGATATACAGTGCTCTATTCGAAAGAGACACAATTCAACTGCTACCAAAGATAACATCTTTTCTTATCTGGATTTTTGGTTTTTTGATTTTTTTGGACTTTTTCAAATATTTTGAAAAGATTGAAAAAGAATAAAAGTGCTTTATAGTTACAGACTAGGAGGAGACGAGTGTCAATGGGAAAACAAACTAGTTCCAAGCAGCAGAACATACCTATGCTCAATGCAAGGACACATGTGTAGGATAGCGACACTTGGTGGAAAGTCCCATCCTAGTAAAAATAGGGAATCAAGCTCCAAAGGATATACAAAATGGCTCTACGTGGATAGACATGAGACAATCTCGAGCTATATGGCTAATACTCAAAGTCGGGGAAGCTGCCATAAGGCTCAATGAGGCAGGCAAAGCTCATGAAAATTCAATTACAACTTGACATAAGGGAGTCCTGGGGGAAATAGTCCAACAAAATATTAAGAGGAGTATGAGGCTGTTGTGAAATGTCATGGCGATACTATACAACAGACTCCCACACCCTAAAGGAAAAAGTGTCACCATGGGTGCCAAATGCGAACAAGTAGTTAACTAGGGCACCATGTAAAGTCAAACTCTACCATTCACATCATGCCACTTCTAAAACAACAAGAAGGTTCTGTGACAGGATAGAATGGGTTCGTACCTAAGGTTATAATGAAACAGTCATAAGGTCATGCAAAATGCAAATAGAGGTGAAATATAACCTATATGTCAGTTTAAACATCATACCTGAGATCGGCACAAACGAGTCAAAACAATGGTCGAAACTGAACTCAAAACGGTCTCCTACATCATCATATTAGTCAAAAACGGTCCAACACGATCAGAAACGGTTCAAAACTATAGAAAGGGGGTAAAAAATTTCAAAAAATTGAATTTTTTTTTTTTAAATAGTAAAAAATCAAAACATTATATATCATTTGAAATTTTTACCCAATTGAGCTCAGAACTTCAAACGCAAATTTTGAGAGTTTAGTCTGGCAGAATTCGACACCGTTTTTTCCAGGTAACTTCCCATGCCCTACTCTTCCATTTGCATGTAAATTTTTTCAAATTCCATGGTCAAAATCATTTTCTTGGCCATTCTAAGATATGCTCTTTGGCCCACGCAAAAATTGGGGGTTTTTCCACGTATAGGGCTAGCTATACGGGGAAAAAAGGCCCTAAGTCGTTTACATACGTAGCTATTGTACAAACAGTCGTGTATGCGGCCACGTTCAATGTTTTTTAAGACAAATAATGACCGAAATTCAATATAAATGTGCAGGATGGTTCTAGAATGGAGGGAGAGAGAACACGGGGATGTATAAGAGGTTATATGGGGTGATCTAATGGCTCAACAAGCTCCTCGTGCATGCGAGCTCTACAAGTTTTGGTGTCTTGGGGGCTTAAGGGCCAAACTAAGACTACTGCAAATGATAGTAGACTACTGGGATCCTAACTCATATTCTTTCCAGATCGACGGGATGTCCCTCACTATAGAGGCAGAGGACATATACTTCATTACAGGATTGTCTCGACGGGGGGAAGTGGTGAACCTATGTTCTCGCGGGCCCAGAGGTGGCCTCACCATTGATGAGTATATTGTTGTATACTATTATCCGGACACAGAGAAGGTTGGGAGTCAGACCCCAACAAAATCCATATAGGTACTGGGCCTAAAGGCCATACTACTAACACTCGAAAGGATAGCATGGCTAGCCTCACTCCACCAGGCCTCGCTTCCCTTGATGTTCTATGCAGTGGAGTGCATGAGACCCATAGTTTACGAGTACTCTTCTATTGAGTAACATGAAGTAATAGCGCAATGACTGCAAGATGGGAAGGGTATGAAACTTTGGCTTCAGCAGTATACTGAGCACGTTCTTCTTGGAGCGTGTTCCGGGAATCAGCTCTAGATTTGACATTCCTCTTCACGGAGTTCGAGATCCAGTCCAACGACGTTAAGAAAATGCGATGTGTAGACTAGGTGGAGGTAGGGTGTCCAACCCCTACCCAGCTGATTTCTTTCCATGGTGGTAGCAGTAGATAGTTTCCATCGATGATTACCCCTATGCGGGGATATATTTTCAGGGAGATATCGACATGCCCCTACCACCAGGATCAGCATACAGTGACAATGGTAACGAATCCCAACCCTCTTTTTAAAGTTTTTTGAATTATTAATTTTTTTTTGTTTTTTGATATATAGAACGAAATGACATGTTTTTGCATGACGACACATAGTGACATCCTATCATATATATGCAGATGTAGGACCACGGTGTCCTGATGATTTCCCTCGTCATAAACAGAGGGGATGAGGTGATGACATTATGGGTGTGGACATGGAGCGGATTCTCCAAAGCATCCACACAAACTCTGTGCAGCTAACACATAGGGTACCCATGGCGCAAGTCAAGGACTTTCTTGAGGCCATGCAGCGTCAGGTGGTGGGTGTACCATTAGCATGGGTGTGGTTGTTTCAATAGCTAGCTAGAGCCTTGGTGACTTTCCATGATCATAACCCCCCTCCTCATCCCCAAGATTAGATACCTGGTAGTGACATATTTTTGTACTACCGTGTATTATATTTTGGTGGCTCGAAAGCCCCATTTTTGTACTATGACACTTATGTATTATCACATTTTGAATGTTTAATGAAAAACTTTTATGATGATGGATTTTATTTATTTACATGTGTAAAAATGTATGTTTGTGATGAGCTTATGGTCTGTGAAACAAATGCCAATCTAACACATAGTTAGCATATGAGTTAGCAACTTGATTATAAATCCTTGGAACATGTATGTATGTTATGTTGTCAAATTTTCGTTCTAACAATCTCACACGTAAGAATCTTCGTAATAATGTTGGATCCCTAACATGATATAAGGAATTCAGCTGTGACACTATTAACTATGAATCAAGATGTACCTCAAGAGATAGAACACCATGCAAAATGGCATCTCTTAGAAGCTCTATAATGACACTATATTCGGCAACATTATTTGAAGAGGGTCGTAAACATACGCCTCCTAAGACAATATCTAACCCATAGGAGTATAAATCACCCAAGCAACAGAGGTTGAGTGTTGAGTGTGATAGCTAGCACCATCAGCGAATCCTATATAGATGGAATACTCCATTGACATCTTCCATAAGAAACGAAAGCTAATAAACAACCCAATCACCATAAGAAAAACCTAACTATGCAAAATACTATACAATAATATACAATAATCAGCCCTGGCTGAGAATCATGCATAGTACTTTTTAAGATAGAGCCCATTTCTAGGCTCCACCAAGGCTATCCCTTGGTAATCTACTAGCTCATAAGTTCCCTTCTCTAACACACGTTTGACAACGTAAGGACCATGCCACATGGGGTTAAACTTTCCTGCCCCCAAGGGTTCTTTAGCTTGATCCCACAAAAATACCAAATCTCCTTCACTAAAATTCCTTGGACGGATAGATTTATCATACTAGACCTTAACGTGATGTTTATTTACTTCTAGAGCCACTAAGGCATCTCGACGCTACTCATCAAGCTTCTCTAAGTGGACCAAATGTTCCTCCAATGGGGAAGTGTTTGGTAAGAGCTCTATGGCTAGCTTCAATGAAGGGATTTTGCATTCAACCAGGAAGACAGACTCCACTCCATGTACAAGCTGATATGGAGAAAAGCCGATGGTAGTCTTAACTGTGGTTCTATAACCCCACAAAGTAGGATATAACATGATATTCCAGTTGGTCTTGCTTTGTGTGATGGTTCGTTGGAGAATGGAATTAAGTGATTTGTTCACTGCTTCAACCTGTCCATTCACTTAAGGGTAATAAGAAGAGGAATGCTCCTGATTATACCCTAATTTCGAGGCCAACTCTTCCATCATCTGATTCTGAAAGCGCCTACCATGGTTAGTGACAAGCTCCTTCAGAATTCTGAACCAAGTAATGATCTGGTTGAATACGAAATACATGGCTGTCTCACCATCGGATTTAATCGTGGGCATAGCCTTAGCCCATTTCGTGAAATAGTCAACAACCACTATAATATGATGATGCCCCCAGCTGAAGCTGGGTTGCAATCCATGAAATCAAGCCCCCACTTAGTGAAGGGACTGGTGGTGATAATCATATGTAACAGGTGAGGATGTGAGCGCATATTGCATGCAAACACCTGGCAAGGGTGGCACTTCTTGACCGCATTGACATAATCTTTAAATATCGACGGCCATAAATAACCTACTCTCAATATTTTTTGGGCTGTAGAAAGCCCATATAAATGACCACCACACGCCCCTCCATGGCAATCATTCAGCACAAGCTCAACCTCCTCATGAGTTAAACAATGACGTAAAATGGAATCTACCCCATGGCGATACAATCTGTTATCCACTATAAGGTAGTTCTTGGATATGTGATGTAACCGTCATCATTCATCCCATGAAAGGTGAGTAGGGACCTTCAATGTTTGTAAATATATGATGATATCCCCATACCATGGATCCAAAGTTGATATCAGGAAAATGTGCTCATTGAAAAACGTATCTTCACAAACTTCCTCCTCTTCACTTGGGAAATCAGATATAAACTCAGCAAAAATCAACGATTTTTTTGATTTTGCCGAAACAAACTCGAGATCGAATTATTGCAAGATGACAATCCACTTATTATACTTTCCCCCTATCATCCTTTTAGTGAGGACAAACTCAAATGGATTGACATGGGCTACCACCAAGGTATGGCAAAGGAGAATATAGTGTCTCAATATTTGAACTGCATGAACGATAGCTAAGTAAAGTTTCTCCACATGGGAATAACGAATCTCTGCATCTATAAGGTTTTTGCTCAAATAATATACGACATGCTCATGGAGCTCCTCATCCTCTTGAACAAAAACCATACCAATTGTCTCCATGGATGCTGCCACATATAGAAAAAAGTCACGGCTATAGTTGGGTGGACTAATCACGAGGGCCGATGCTAAGGATATTTTAAGTGCATCATAGGAATTCTGGGCTCGCTCATCCCAGCAAAAGGTAGTGTCCTTCTTCAAAAGACGCATAAAGCCTATAGTCAAATTGGCAAAATTAACCACAAATCTCCACAAGAAATTTTCCATGCCTTGCAAACATTGAAGATGTCTAATGTTTCTCGGGGGAGACAATTGAAGTATTGCCTCAAACTTTAAGGGATCAACTCTTATACCCTCCCTGGAGACAATGAACCCTAATAAGCGACCAGACTTCATGCAAAAGATGCATGTATGAGGATTTAACCTAACCAAATAATGGTGGCATCTTTCGAACACTAATCTCAAATGGTAGGGATGACACATCCTATGACAAGAATGAGAAACAAGGTCATCCAAAAAGACTTCAATAATTGATTTGAGATCATGGAAGATCAAGGTCATAGGATACTAAAATGTGGCTCCGGCATTTTTAAGTCCAAAAGGCATCTTTCGATATGCAAAGGTACCCCAAGGAGAAATAAATGCGATTTTATGTTGGTCCTCAAGTTTGATCTATATTTGATTGTATCCGGAAAAGCCATCCATAAAGTAAAATACCTCGCTTCCCGCACACTCATCCAAAATTTGATCAATAAACAGTATGGGAAAATTATCCTTAGGACAACCACGATTCAAGTCATGGAAATCAGTGCATATATGGATTGCTCCCTGCTTCTTATCAACTGGAATGGGGTTTGAAACCCACTCCATCAAGGGAATGGGATAGATAAAACTAGAATTTAACAGCTTTTCTATCTCAGCCTTAATCATAGGTGCTTTTCTAGGATTCACCGCACGTAAGAATTGTCGAACAGGCTTAGCATTGGGTTAATTTTTAATCTCATGTTAAAAAATGCAAGTGTTGATACTTAGCATTTCCTTGTATGACCAAGCAAAGACATCACGAAAATATTTGAACAACTCGCTATGCTCTTGAATCTTAGCATGGGAACACTCTACCCCAATATAGACATTCTCAATCTTACTAGGATCGCGAGAGATATTAATAGGGATGGTAGGAGATATATTCACCATGTTTCCATCAGCCATCGGACCAAGAGAGCTCAATGGAACCACGGGACTACCAATTCTCTCTCTAAGAATCTCCCTAAATTCTTCACGCTCCAAATGGTCAAGCTCAGGAAAAAAATAAGATCTATGATGTAACTCTTCCCAAGGTGGATCAACCCTAAACATGGCCTCAACAATAGATTCATCTGATGGAAAAACACTATCAAGGAAATCATGTGCATGAGAAGACTTAACTGCCCATGCAGGTAGCACATATGGGTCCTTATCCTCCATCCGCGAAGAGGAAAGACTAGGCTCTGCAACACATTCAAGATTCGCTTGATATGCTATCATTGCTGCAGGCAACGGCATGTCTGTTTCGATAGGCTTACTCAAAGGACTGCGTGTAGGAAGGATCCAAGGATATTCCATAGGGGTAGTGCGAAGCCCCACCAAAACTAGACCCTATCATAAGAATGGGTGCAGGACAACTAAAACTTCCCATAAGGGATGGATACATGCCAACACCCACACTCCTAGTTGTCGGCTAAGAATGATCGATAATCGGGATAGAAGCTCCCGATGATGCAGTAACACTTGGATTTTTAAATGATGTCTGATCAATCGTAAAAATATTCCCATTAAATGGAAAGCATACAGCTTGAAATAGATAAGAAGCTATGGCTTGCATACTATACATCCAATTCCTACCCAGTAACATATTGTAGTCAAGGGGTGCATCAACCACCTCGACCTCGATCACAATGGTCTTCCCTCCCAAACGGACCTTAACAGAAAGAAGAATTCCATGCGGCCGAAATGATCTACCATCAAAATTAGTCAACATGGTAGTGGATTTATACAGCTTGGGGGAACCCAAACCTTTCCAACATGACAAAGACATCATGGAAGCAGCAACACCTTCGTCAATCACAGTGTGCTTGATGGTCTTGTTAAGAAATTCTACATGAATCAAGAGAGACACATAGTAAGGAAAGTGAGGCTATAGTCCTGTGGTTTCAAATTTGATAATGGAGGAAGATTTATCATCGTTAACACCAAGAGAAAAAATCAAATCCTCGACAGTTGAATAGTTATGGGTGGCTCAGGAATTAGGATTGTGTCCTGATCACTTTAGGAATCGCTTAGGAATGCAAGGTGCAACTTCAGGTTTATCCATAGGGTTTTCAATATACAAAGGACTCCCAGGTGGAGCAGGTTCCTTTCCAAGGTCTGGTTGTGACGAACCATATTCCTTCACACGAGTCACAACCTTAGTAGCACACACCATATTGATGCAACCATGACCATTACTGGCTTCCAGCAGATCTTGATCTCCACTAGACTGATCATGGGTCCTCAAGTTCATGTTTTGATTATGTGCTAAAGGGTTGGTCAGTACAGCTGGGCCCTGTGTTATGAATCTTGAGGCGTATTCCATACAAGGGCACAAGTGAGTGAGGTGGTCATCCTTACACAACTTGCAAGGAAACTTAACCTTACATTTAGATTTCTTGTCCCCCCCAGCATTGTGAGTGTTCTTGTCATTAGACTTGGCATTTTCATTCCAATTCCAACCCTTACGATTGTTCTTACCCTTTTTCTTATTCCTTCCAAATTGCTGGTTACCCTTTTGGTCTGACAATTGCACTGAAAGCATATTCACCATTTGGGTGGGTTGATACAAGGCAATGGCTTGTACCAAGGTAGATTGGATGACATACATTTGACTTGCCTATTTCACAACCAAATCCACAGGTTTGGTACTCATACAATCAACAATGCCATCGACATGTGGTCCAGGTTTGACCTTAGGGTCAAAACTAGAACACGAAGCATTAGGACTGATCTCATATAACAATCCGGATTGAGCATAAATCAAATCCAATTCATGTGCCCTAAAAATGGCTTGTTCCTCATTCTGAAATACAGACGTAGAAACATCCTTTGCTATATAATGCAGTAATGATTTAAGGAACCACTCAAGGAGAAAATTCGGTGGTATGAAAGATTTAATCAATCTCTTCCGTCTATGCCACTCTTGGATATGATCCGAGATATGTGTGGCTTTGTCTTGCTGAAATGTCAACAAGAGTTATGTACCAATGTCGTAAAGCACTGGTAGTTGGAAGTGATTAATAAAAGTCATAGCTAGGTCATCAAACAAAACGAATGCCCCCCTAGGTAACTCTATGTACCGTTTCGCTACAGGCACGGTGAGGTGCGTTGAAACAACCTTAAATGGATCAAATCATCATGTAACGAATTAGAAGAGCACCAAAGGTGAAATGTAGTAACATGTTCACTAGGATATTCTCTTGGGTTGTTCTTGAATTTGGTAATGTCCAAGAGAATCTTTGTAGGGACAGCCGGCCAAGATGGGTCATAAGATACCAGATCGTTCATTAGTCTCGATAAGTCAGGAAAATTTAACATTACGAGGAAAGGGAGCCTAGGTTGATTAGGTTGATGCCACGCTCCCTAATAATTTTGGTTCACATAAGACTGATTACCGTAACCACCATGGCCATGGTCATAGTATCCTCCTCCTATTTGACCTATGTAGGGTGGCATGGAAGCACCATAATGTGGTGTACCATGACTATTTGGAGCTACAAAGCCATAATTTGGGGAGTAAGCGGGTTGTTGATACCCGTACCCATAAGGTGAATAACTCTATCCATACTACAGTCCATAATATTTTCCATGAGAAGCTCCATAAGATGTCCCATGGGATGTCCCATGAGAAAATCCATCAATAAAAATATGGGGAACTCCCTGTGATAGACCATAGGATGTTCCAGAAGTAGGAATATGACCTCCCAAGACAATAGGAGGTACTTGACTCTGAGACACAATTACGTGAGTAGCAATAGTATGAACATGACTAGTAGCAACATTCCAGCCCAAAGTACCATGTGAATGAGGGAGAGGAATAGCATTCGAAGAACTAGGAATAGAGGATGAAGGGACATGCGAAGTGATGTAAGTGGTATTCCTTATAGTCATTCGTCTTGGTTTTGGTATCCTAATAGGAATACTAACACCAAGTCTAGGATGAACATGTGATGTAGCCTCCACTGCTGGGATGGAGGGTGCAATGTGACTCGTGCTCCGAAATCTCTCCACATGGAAAGGAATAGAAGTGCCCCCAGGCGTAGCGTTAGGTTCAAACTTTGACTCGGCATGGTGTGCCAGATCATGTGCAGGGATACCATACATGCCATAACTAATGTAATTAGTGCTCGTAGGCTCATGACGAGTCTCGTTGCCCAGCATCCAATACTGGTGACCTGTGAATGAGGGATCATACCTAGAGTGTGTAGGTATATCAGGTGAAGGATCATATATAGGAGTAGGATCTTCTTCCCCAACCTCATGAGGTGGAGAAGACAACTTAGGAATTTCATCTTCATGATCTCCCATCGTGTGTGAATCAATGTGAGAAGTAGTCCGCATGGATCGTTTGTTTCTCTCTCCCAAAGGAGGAGGATATGTAGAAGGTGGAAGTCCTGCTAAATGACGAGAATAGCGAAGTGCCACACCCAAATCCACAATGACTCAAAAAATGAAAAAGACTCTTCTAATTATGCAAACACTAAGCAAGGTAGTGTGCATAGAGCATACAACTATATAATCTAAAGCCAATCATAAGCAAACAATGGTAGGATATGTGAGCTCCCGAATGAAGCAGGTATTTCTCACCTAAGAGAGGCTTGAGACTCCCATACACAACAAGCGGAGGTTCATAACCAATTATTGTGGCCCTCAACTTCAATGCATATAGAGACTGTGCTGTTTGACCCCAACCTGGTCGGGACACCTACATAATAACCCCTGCAAAGTACCCCCTCGATAACCTAGGTAAGGAAACTAAGGTCACCTCGATATAATCAATGCTCAAGCAGACAGTCGCAGGCGCGATTATGGGTATGGTAGCAAAGCCCAAAACTCTCCAAAGAACGCCTAGATATGAATACAATCCTATAAATATCTCCGATGCTACTTAGTTATGACTAGGGGTCATCCCAATCAATAAGCGATCACACTGCCTCGTGCTTAACTCCCTTGTAAGAGGAGGATCCTAAGAAACACTAATTATACCAAGGAATTTCACACTCTCACCTGGACAGATACATACATGTTATTGTTTAGTGGTATTGGATAATTTACTCACAATGAACTATTCCAAGACCCTAAAACCTAATCTTGTTGGTGTACCCTATAAAATAAAATAGTGTAATCCATTTTAATTAAGCATTGATTTTATTTGTCTTATTACTCAAAAAGGTAGATGATCCTACAACCAATGGTGTTATGACGCAACATGAAGTAAAATGCACACCTAACAACCAATGCAAATGCATTGTGTCAAATGAAAAACAGGGCATGCTACTACGTGAAATGCAAAATTTTCTTCAAATGGAAAATACAATCATTCCTATATGAAAGCCTGACTAATACTTCTCTAAGCAAACCTAGTGCAAGTACCATGCAAAATGCAAAGTGCAATGATGCATAATAATACAAAGAAGTAAATATTTTTTTTATTTTTTAAATAAAAATGAGATAATAAAGAGAAAGAATGACTCTACCAGCCCTAGACTCTACAAGCACTATTCAAATATTACCCACGCAAAGCACTAAGGTAAAAGATACCTAATGCACTAATACAAAAACAAAAAATCAAAAATGCAATGACAAGAACATTCTTAAAAACAAAATTACCCTAAAAAGCGTCTCTGGTCAGAAACAGAGGTGTATACAGACTCTAGAAGAATCTAAGGAGAATAAAAAATCATCAAAAATCACCCAACAACACTCAATCTTCCTCTAAAAGGAAAAAATCAAGGCATATGCGATTGTGTACAGAAAACCTGCGTATATACGCAGATATCTCAGTCAAAACCGCGTGTACATGCTACTATGAGGAAAAATGTCGCGTACAGGAGGAAAAGAGATAAAAATGAAAGAAAACAGATAAGTTGAGACAAAATTCACTCCTATCAGACACTACCAAGCAAACATACCTCCATACCCAACTCAGAAATAGAGAAATCCGAGCAATTCAAGAACATTGAATGCCGATAAAAAACCCCAAAGGAAAAATGACTAGGAACTCCCTAGCGGAGTTGCCAATTTTGTTACGGAGAGAAATTCCTATGGCTTGGGGTACCACAATAGACAGCTTGACTCCAGAAATCAATCTTTTCCTATATGAAAGAGAAACCAAATATCTAACACTAAAGGATCTCGATTTGTACCTTATTTTGGATGGTTGATGTAGATCCCTATTGAGCTTTTCCAATATCCCTTGTATTAGGAATTTGCTTCCTCAACATTCAGCAAACAAGACAAGCATGCTATATATAATTGTGTTATACCTACTCTAGCATATATAATCAATAGCATATAAGCGTTTAAAAGAATCCATGGATCAAATACGCATTTAAATAGACATTATTGGACATGAAAATATATTTCTATTGATATAAAATAGAGATCACAATAGTGACAACCTCTATCGGCACGTCTACGAATCGGAGAAACTGAGTCCCCCAATTGGGCCTCCACCACTTCAATCCTCCATCTCTCGATAGCAAGCTCACAAGAAAAAGGTAAGCTTGGGAAGAACACAAAGTGCTCCAAGGGACAAAGGGATGTAGACTCAAGTATAAGCTCCGGCGACAATGGACTATAATTTTCTTACTCTTCAATTCCTCCCCCTTCAATGTATCCAAAGGGTTCCTTATATAGTGCTTCAATGGGGTAATGGAAGGTCAAATCCGAGCAATCTCAAGGAATATGGAAGGACAAGAGACAAGTGACTCGGATCCACATCAAGGAAAAATAAAAAATCATTTGGCCTTTTCCACACATCCCGATGTACGTGAGTTTAAGGGTCAAATCCAAGCATATACGTGAGAAAGGGTTTAAAAGTCATGTATGGCAATTACTGCATGTTTTTAGGGATGATCTTGGAAAATCAAAGGTACAAAAATTTTCCATGGGGTCAAAGGAGTCTGCAGAGGGACAGGGAAAGCCATAAAAGTGTGATCCACCATGTGTGGTAAAATCAGCTATAACACCGACCTCAAAGTGTTGTTGCTCTGGATTCCACATCTGGAGTATATGCTCAAGCAACCGCTTATGTGATACCATAATAGGAGTCCAAAATAATTTTAGGAGTCCATAGTCTCATAATGTGGTGATGCATCCCGCATTCCTTTCGACGAAAGTGTCATTGTTATCATGTTGTCTTTCCTTCCATATGACCATTTTTTATCAGTAAGAGCCTACCAAAAACAATCATAACACCTATTAGAATCATTCTTAATCATTCAAATCCAAAGAAATGATCTAGTTTTGCTTGTGTTAACAATTTTACATCTTCACGGCCGGCACCTCCTATGCACCATTGAAGACAGGGAGTGGCACCACCTATGCGCTTTGTTTTTGGTGCAGTTCTAGTGAGGTACCGCGTATCCCGTAAGGGTTAAGCACGGTTCCCATTCCCATGGTTTTAGGGCTTTCCTTATGTTGAGGCCTGGAAAATTGCAGGTAACAACAGTTAGGGATTCTCCCTAGTAAACATTCCCAACTATCCCATTACTATTTGGTATGGGGAATCCGTCCGGTTTACGGTCCGGCTACCGTAGGTCAAGTAACAAAAATAAAAAGTTTTACCAGTTATGGCCTGGTCCACTGTGTATGTTTTTATTTTTTTGTATTTAAGTAAGAGATGCAAGTGCCTATCTAAAAATGCAAATTGATAGAGAATATGAGGAGCGATCACAATGTGATGCGTAGGTTCTTACCTGTCATCTTAACTCACTCGCATCTAAACCACACATAGCAAGAAAAAACTAAAACTAACTATCTAACCTATCCCTAGGGAGCAATATTATTATTCATCAATGAGTAATGTATTTTCTGCATGCATTAAGAAAATTCACAGATAGTTGTTACTTATTTCAAAACACATGAACATTTATAGATATATCAACAACTAGATAGCTAATTGTTTATGAACAACATTCATTACTCACAGTGGAAATTTCATAGAATAAACTAGATGCATTCATAACAAGAACATAGGTTCAAAGAGTTAGAACGATCTCACAGTTGATGGATAACAGCTGAAAACAAAATAGTTCACATTCAACAAATCCATAGCACAACATTTGAAACCTTCCACAAAGCTTTCTCCAAAAGGAAATAGTTATTCTTACATCATACTCTCACAAATCTATCTAGGAAAAAGTCCTTTTCTACAACTAACTCTCCTATATTTATACAAAAACAACCAAAACCTTTGGGTTGCCCCTCGGGTGACCTTTGGGCTTCCCCAACCATTCAATTCCACAATCTTGTCTTTTAGTGGGTGCTCATGATTTATACAATACGTTACATTTATTGAAATTTAATAGCACTTTTATAATGAGAGACCAACTTGATCAATGGTAAAACTTTTCCAAGCTTGGGCCTCTGCTGCTATCAAATTCGCTGGTCCTTTTAGAGCTTGATGATCTTAGACCTTCACTTTATCCTTCCTTTTCTATCTTACTTCTTTATGCTTCAGCCCCTTCTTCTCTTGCTGCCTCCCTTCTACTTTGACTTTTAGACATATCTTGCTTGCAGTAGTCACCCTGTTATGAACATAGCATATTTTAGACCATCTAGCATTTAACAAAGTAACACAACTGCACTAATACATGCATTTTGTAAAATGAACTATAAACAAATTTAATGCATGAAAAGAAACATGATAATGCAAAGAAAATCCTACAAGTTAGTATCTTGAACTCCGCTAAATCCACTGTCCAAACTAAAACACAAGTCTGAAAAATAGACTCTCTATCTCAATCTGGGCAGCATCCGGACCAAATAGACATATTCCAAAGAAAGCATGAAAAAAAACAAAGTAACCGCCATCGAAAAAAGAATAAATGCACACGAGAAAGGCGGGAAAACCCTCACCGACGAGAAAAATACTAAGCATTGGGCAAAAGCAAAACCCTCATCGGTGGGTGGAAACACTATAAGTCAGGTGGTAAATTCACTTAACCCTCTGCAACAATAGAGACCATATAGACTAAAGGTTCCGAGACAAAATAAAACGTCGGCGAAATAAAATACTAAAAGTTGCCATATAGGCATCGGAGATCGAAAGGACTAATCACAATGCATCGGAAAAATATATCAATACACAGCCGCAATGGTTGAAGGTGGATAGACAACGGATTCCATAATAATAGGAATTATCGATGATCAAAAGCTTCGAGGAGTATGTATCAGCGACCAAAGGCTCAATGCTGTCGCTGTGTCGGAAACACAAAAGACTAAAAATCCAATCAATCATCAACACCGTTCCGATAGTGAAAAAAAAAACATTGCAAAGTAAAAAGTTTGATCAATAAAACAAAGGCATCGAAAAAAATCAGAACTGTCCATTGGAACGTTTTCCATCTGCCCTCCGAAACAGTGACAACTTAGAAGACTAAAACACCAATAGTAAAATGAAACAAAAATCACATTGGCGAAAAACTAGACTTTCTTTTGGGACATTTGTAATTTATCTTCCGCAACGACGACTGCGTAAAGAACTACTGCCCTGATTCACTTTTCAAACAAACTTCGACAACGATTAAGGAAATCAATCCATAAGTCAAAAAACTTCAAACTTCACAGTCAAAAGCATTTGTAGAAAAAAAAAATCATTCATCCTCCGAAAGCGGTAAACAATTGAACTCAATTCAAACTCAAGAAAATTGAAAATTGTAGCAAAGGAACAACTGAGTTCAGGAAACCAATAAAACTAGGCAAGATAAAATCAATAAGGAGGGTCCAAAATTTTAAAAATTTGGGAAGAAAGTTGCAGCTGCAACAGTTGGCGACTATTTGGTGAACCCAGATCTCTGGAAAACTTCTTCTTTGAGCAATAGACTGTTTTGACAATAAATACTATCATGCTGAATTCCTCTAGATGTCTAGATTTCCCAAATGACAAATGTATGTACTTTAATCATTGATATCAGTCCAATTTAGGGATCATGGGAACCAAGATTTAAAAGTCCAGATAACTCTGTTAAGGCCAGGAATATGAATTTTATTTTTTTACCTCTGTCTTTGGGTAGTTTCCAGCTTGAACACCACAGGATTGTAACATATGGTAAACAAGAAATATTCATTTCTTCCTCATTCCCATGCTGTTTTGCACTTTTTGTGCTTTTGGACTTTTTTCCTTTCTTTTGAGTCCCCCTGCATGCCTTTTTTTCTGAATTTTTTATTCAGGCTCCTCTATCCATAGTGTCCTTTTGTGTGAGAGATGTATTTAATTTTTAGCTCACGAATGGAGAAGAACTTTGTCAATTTTGTACTCATTTGGTTTAGTACTTTGTTTTGATACATATTACTTTCTCAGGATATTCTTGACTCTTATTTTCCTTTTGGATTTCAATTCTTGGCATGGGATTATTTATATAATATACTATTTACCTTGCTTCCTTTCCATGGGTCTTTTGCTGTCACCCACAAAGAAATTTTTTAAATGTGAGATGGATGGAGCCTCGAAAGAGTATTCGAGACTGTTTGATCCTGAGTTATTTTACAAGGATTAAGTAGGACTTCAATGTGTTCATAGCTATTTAGGAAAACTGCTAAACTAGAAGAAATTCTTTCAGATAAAACAAAAGTACACAGTCTTACAGTCAAGGATTTTAGTTAATCCAGAATTTTGATGCTCTCCATGCAACCAAAAGTTTGCTTCTTTTATTTAAATCCATCAAAATTTGAAAAACAACAGAAATAAGGTAAATAAAAAATAAACAACTAAATCAGTTTATTTATGTACAAAACAAAAAAAAAATCAGGAAAAATAAGGTTTGAGAACTAAACCATTAACTGGTAAGTTCTCTTCCCACCCCTGTAAATCTTGCAATTTGTAGGTTGAGGGGCCAAGTTTTGCTGCAATCTAAAAACGGTCTACCCATAACTGTTGAAACTTCGTGTGTTTCCCCTTTTCATCAAGAGGGTGATTCCACTTAAGAACCAGGTCTCCCACTTCAAATTCCTTTTTTCCAGCTTTATGTTTATCAAACCACCGTTTCACTACTTCCTATTGATGTTTAAAACATTCTTTGGCCCTAGATCTAGACTCTTCCGCCTTCAAAAGATTATAGAATCTAATTTGCAGGATTTCGTTATCTGTGCCTCTAGACTCTTGGGCTATTATGGAAGATGGTAGCATAATGTTAGGAGGAAGGATAGCTTCTTTACCATAAACAAGGGTATATGGTGACACACCTAAGGAATTCTTGGGTGTGACCCTATCAACCCAAAGAGCATTCGGTAATGCTAAATGCCAACTTCTCTGATTTTCTATCACAGTCTTTTTTAAGATCCTAATCAAATTCTTGTTTGTATATTCTTCCAAACCATTCCCTTGTGGGTAGTAGTTTGCAGAATAGTGCAACTTAATTCCTCTTTCATGAGAAAAAGCAGTTAATCTAATAGAAGAAAAAAAAGTAGCATTATAAAAAACTAGGGAAATTGGAACCCCAAACCTGGTCATAATATGATTGTGCAAGAAATCCATGACTGTATCTTCATTCACTTTGCGTAACAGAATTGCCTCGACCCATCTAGTGAAGTAGTCAGTTGCCGTTAAAATATATTTGTGTTGCAAGGAAGAATTTGGTTTTATCTCGCCAGTGATATCAATCCCCCATTGCTCAAATAGTTCTGTTATCATCACAGGATTCAATGGTCCTACTGCTTTGGCTTGTCTTCCTCCACACCTCTGGCAGATATCACACTTTCTGACATGGGCGTGCGCATCCTTAAACAGTGTGGGCCAATAGTATCTAGCTCTGAGAATATTATGGGCTATCGTATCTCCAGAAAAATGACCTCCAACAGGTCCATCATGTAACTCTGTTATGACCTTTTTTGCATCTTCTTTCTCTAAGAATTTGAGAAGGACTCCATCATAATTCTTCCTGAATAAAATTCCATCAATGATCTGATATGAAACTAATTTAAGGTGCAACGCTCTTCGTTGTTTGGAATTCCAATGTTCTAGAAACAATCCTTCGTAAAGGTAATGAACACGGTCTCGGTACCAAGAATCTGGAGCTGTGAAAAGAGGACATACATCTATCATATGTAATTCCGCTTCATTTTCCCAATCATTTTCTTCATTGTTTTTACCTTCAGCCATTAGTTTTCACAGTCCTTACCCTTTAACTATGGGTGTTGGTTTGAATTCAAGGTCATATTCTTGTAAAGCTATTATCCAGTTGCCTCTTCTTTCACCTAATTCCTTTTGTACAAAAGGAGACCTTACAGCTAGGTGTGGAACTATTACCTTCATTTGGTTCTTAAGTATGTATGGCCTGAATTGTTTTACCTCTTTGAAGAATGCATAAGCTTGTTTATCGACAGCTAGGTAATTCAATTTGGCTCCATGTAGACCGGTGCTCATAAATGATATGGGGTACTCATGTTGCCCATCTTCCTTCTGAGTAAGCACCGCTGCCAATGAATCGTCAGATGCGAAAGTGTACAAAATAAAATCTTTTTCAAAGTTTGGAATTTTGAGAGATGGTGCATGAGTAATAGATGTCTTTATTTTACTGAATGCAATCTTCACTACATCAGTCCACTTGAATTGTACACTTTGTTTCACCATTTGCTCCAAAGGTTTAACAATTTCAGCGAAATTTGGTACAAACCTTCGCACAAAATTTATTGTCCCCATGAATGATTGCATACCTTTTTTCTTATGGGGTAAAGGGATCTGTTCTATGGATTTTATCCTTTATGGGTCTATGGAGATCCCCTTTTTAGAAACCACATGACCCAGTAGCTTTCCTTCTATAACCCCAAACACACATTTCCTTGGATTCAGTGAGATGCCATATTTTCGACAACGCTCGAAAATTTGTTTTAGATGGAATGCGTGTTCTTCTCTCTTCTTTGAAAATATTGTGACATTGTCGAGATATACTACAATGCTACGGCCAATTAGACCGTGGAAATCTATATCCATATCCCTCTGGAAAGTAGCTCCAGCAGTGATGAGTCCAAAGGGCATCCTTCTGTAAACAAAAGTTCCCCATTTTGTTCTAAATGTAGTTTTTAGTCTGTCTTCTTTAGCTACTAACACTTGATTATAGCCAAAGAATCCATCTAATAATGAAAATAACTCAAAACCCAAAACCATCTGCAATATCTGCTCCATGGGTGGGACTGGATAGTTTTCTTTATCCGAAGCACGATTTAGGTTTTTGAAATCCACACATAGCTTGATCTCTCTAGATTTATTCCTTACTGGTACCAAATTTGAAACCCATTCCGAGTGTCTAACTTTGAATATAATTTTGGCATCCGATAATTTTTTCACTTTACTCTGAATTAAAGGATCCAGTTTTGGATGCATCTTCCTCAAAGGTTGATGATAAGGCTTGACTCCAGATATAATAGTGTTAGAATATAATCCGTCAGGATTATTGTAAATAAATAATTAAATAGGAATTTGAATAGTTGCCCGGGAAGGTGAAAAGGCTGGTTCTCAACTGCCTCATTGAAATCTATAAATTAATGTTTTAGTCGTGAATAGAACATTGAATTGGGAGTTATTACCAACAAGTGGTATCAGAGCGGGGCTGTCTGCCATAACTCCTGCTGCATTTCTGCCCATTCCTGGCATTCTGCTTGCCAGTTCATTGCCAGACTGCTCCATCAGTCTGCCAGTGGAGTCGCATGCAGTGTATGCGTTACTCCTCCTTCATCTGCCTGCCTGTATTCTCTGCTAGAACATTATTATACCTAACCCTAATTCCTAATTGCACTCCTCGGCCGTTGTGACAGTATTCCTGATGCTGTAAACGTAGTTCTCCAGCGAGTAGTTCCTGGCCTCGACTCTCTTCTTCACATCTTCATCCTTGTATCTCTCAACGTCGTGAACCATCCTGTCGAATCTCTTCTGGATTTAAGGCCCGCAGCCCTGACAGACACGTTGTGGGCATACTCCATGAAGAACAGCGTGGAGACCTGCGTGAGACTTCTTGTTTCCATTATGCCTTTGAAAAATGTAGCTGTGTATTGTTGTTGTCACTGCTGGGCACCGTGTCTTCAATGCTGAGATTCCAACCCTAATTCTCTCAATAATTCACAGTCTCCATCTTCACTCCTCTCGCTCTTCTTTCTTGTCTGCTGCGACCCCTTCATGGGTGGAAGTCTTCTGAAACATGAATGTGGGAGCTTGGTCACAACTTGAGGGTACTATTCTCTGCATTTTGCATTGGAGCTATATATAAATCGACCCATTACCTGCGTGGTGCCCACCGTGAGGCAAAAAACTGCGTGGAGCTCCATCGTGGGATACCATTTGCTGCGACCTGCATGAAGATAATAGTCGACCTGCGTGGAGTGCTGCGACCTACGTGCATACCTCGGTGCTGCGTGCATACCTGTGACAACTTCCAACTCCGAAAGTGTTTAAGGCATGGGATAAAGTGTGCAGGCTGAAGCTGCCTGGTTGACTTTGATGGAAAAGAAGACTGCAAAGGCCAAGAGAAATCACTGGAGACTCGCCTCTTACTCAGTCGCATGGAGTGAGCTGCTAGGATTTCCACTCTAAGTTTGAAGGCTGCTTATTAAATATATGTGTTGAGATGTGAGTTGTATATGCTGCATCCATATGCGTTGAGTATATGCGTTGATATCTCTTGTAAAACTGATAGTGAAAGCTGCTTGATTTCGTAGACAATGCTGTGTCTTGCATTTGGAGAATGAAAAGGGTGAAACCCTACTTTGTGAATTAAGTTACTTTCTTGTCTGTGTACGATTTTCTGCCACATGGAAGATTGTTCATGATTGGTATCCATTGAGTATGGCGCTGCTTTCAATCTGTATTTGCCCTATAATTTGGGTCCGAGTAATTGCACTCTATTGTGTCACAATTTGCTCGTTTTATATGTCAGAAAATGAAGACTGATATATTATATTGCGTGACTGCAAAATATTGAGACTGATATAGCACACATATATTGCTGCGTTGGAGACTGCGTGTTGGTGACTGCTGTTGATTTGAGGAGTTGCGTAAACCCTAATTCCATTGTCTACGTTTTGAGCTGTTTGGACCTTTGCTGTGACCTAAGTTGAAGAGCTGGCTGAGCTGTGTGGAGCTGAATGTGAAGATTATTGCCTTGTATTTGCTGCTGCTGTGACCGAGTTGACGATTGACATTACCAATTTCATGAATACTGCTGAAGACTGTGTTTTATGCTGAATAATAACACATATTGCTAGTGACTGATATATTTTGTATTAAAGAAGCCTATGTATGACTGATATATTCTGATATATTTTGTATCTACTGATTTCTTCTCCCTGAAATTGCTGCGAATTGAAGCTGCGATATTGTCATTGTATCTCTTTACAACCTGAAGTTGAGATTGTAAATCACCTTGGCAGAGACTGTAGACCTGCAAGGTTATTATTTTTTCTATTTTTACCTGTCATATCAGTTTATTATTGTAAATTACACTAACAGTTGTAAAGATGCACTCTTTGGCATCTAGTATTGGTGCTGCCCTTTCCAGCAAAGGCCAATCCAAAGACCCTTCCAAGGGAGATTGTGGCAAAGAGAGAGGCAGAAGAAGAAGAAATTTCAGAGGCAAAGGGGGCAGAAGCAAAAGATCAGACTTGCAGTGCAAGCGTTGCGGAAAGACTGGGCACACATCAGATCTGTGTTGGGCTTCATGGGACTCAATCAAAGACAAGCATAACCAGAAGACAGATGACCAAGATGCTAGTAAATTTTCTGATTCTTGTATTGTTGCACATTGTAATCTTGGATTTAATGAAATGACTTCTCTTTCATCTTATAAAGATTGTTGGCTGCTTGATACTGGTGCAACATCACACATGACATTCAGAAAAGATTGTTTTGAAGAACTTAATGAATCAATAGATGGCATTGTTTACTTTGCAGATAAGTCAAGTATTAAACCAAAAGGAATGGGCACCATTCGACTGAAGATGCCTGGATTCCCTGATTTCTTGTTGAAGAACGTTCTCTATCTTCCTGAGTTGCAGAGAAGCCTGTTGTCCATGGTGGAGATTCGACAGCAAGGCCATTCCATCCACATGTTTGATGGAATCGTTGAAATAAGAAAGTCCTCTGACAACCAAGTCATCATGACTGGATACGAAGATGGAAAGCTGCTGAAGCTCAAGGGTTCATCCGCAAGATTTTAGAACTATGCCTACCTTTCTCAGCATGGAGAAGGTAATATGTCATCTAGCTCATTGTGGCATGCAAGGTTTGGTCATCTAAATTATAACAGTCTTCGTTTGTTGATAAAG